>WEIU01002348.1:1319854-1649319 GCA_013389925.1 Aegithalos caudatus | reverse complement strand
GCTCTCATCCCAGCGGTGCTGGGGGAGCTGTGCTGGGAGCGCTGCAGGCCTGGCAGGGCAGCCCCGGCTGGCGGCGGTGGGCAGCTCTGCGGCTGCCCGCAGCTTCCCCCTCCCTGACCGAGGTGCTCCGAGCAGGGATCAATAATGCCTTTCTGATTGGCTTCAGTTCCCCATTCAAAGTAGTCACTGCATTAGGACCTGATTTTTCTCCCCTTTGACTCCTGGCCAGATTAGATTGTGAATTTGGCTGATTTCGAGCTACTGGGGGAGGGAAGAATCATACAGCGAGTGAGAGAGAACTGAAATATCCTACAGGATCCCCTGGAGGGGAGAGAAATCAGGTCTAGATAAGAGCTTGTTCTCCCTGTCTGGCTAATGTATCCCTGTTTGATGATCAGAAAACACAAGATCTAACCTCTCACCAGGATGCTTAACTCTGAAAGGTCAGCCTTTTGGCTTGTTCTAGGTGCAAGGTTTGTTACTGCGAGCTGTGGATTATGTATTCTGGTTCTCCCATCGTGTGCTAAACACAGGAGTGCTGGATGCATGCAAACAGGAGGACGTGGTCAGTGCTTCTGAGGTTTATGAGCTGAGCTCTGGGTGTAACACTGAGGCTGGAGGAACTGTGATGGGGACAGGACACGAGGTCCGTGTCCTGGAGCGCCCAGAGCTGTCCCATCTGTTTGTCAAGTCTCAGCCCCGTCCCTGGGCAATTTCTTTCAATACTTCTCCATGTATGTGCTGGGGGTGAGTGAGTGGGTTATGTCAGTGAAGCCCTGCATTCCAGGGGGACACAGAAAGCAGCACCAGGAGCATCCCAGCCATGCTGGTCAGGGTGCTCTTCCCTGCTGGCTGCTCCAGGGCCAGGATTTCATGCTGAGAAAAGCCACAGCAGCACAGCATCGCCTGCAGCATCCTAGCTGCCAGCACTTGCTGTGAATTGGTGCTAGCCCCAGGTGAAGCAAAAGCCTGGGCTTACGTGGTTTTTCAGGAAATGGCACTGGGAAGTCTGGTGGAGCAGAGGGACTTGTGAAGGAGCTCCTGCAGGGCACTGAGAAGCCTGAGGAGGACAGGGTGTGGGCTGGGGGCTTGCTGCAGGTGAGCTGTGCTGTTCTGGGCAGTGGGGAGGCAGCTGTGGAGTCACCAATAAGGCTGTGAGGTGCTGGGTGAGGAGATGGGAAGCTGCTGTGGAGGCTGTAAAGGGGGTTTGAGCAAGGAGCACAGCCTTGAGCAGTGTTTGGCATGATTTTGTGCAGCTGCTGGATTTTCTTGGTGTTGCAAACCCAGGGCTTGGGGAGGGTTGGAGTGAGCCTGATGTCAGGTCAGCAGTGTATGTACCCAGCACAAGGGTTATGTCAGTCCCTCTGACATCCCTGTAATAGCAGCAAATAATAATAAATATAAAAGAAAAGAGTTGTGAGAGTTAGCTCCAGGTGAGGGGGACCTGGAGCCTCCATGCACCAGGAGGAGCTGGGGCAGGAGGGTCTGGGGGAGGTGGCACTGAGGGTGCAGGGGGTTTATGAGCCTGAGTAAGGAAGCTGGGGGGACACAGCAGGAAGCTGGGGAGGTGGAGATGGGACTTGGTGACAGCAGCATCCCGTGAGAAAAAAAAGCGTGTTCTGAAGAAACAGCGTGTGTTAAAAAAAAAAAAACCACAACAAACAAATCCAAAAAAACAACAAACAAACCCAAAATCAACCTTATCAATCAGGGCAAGCTTGAATCTGTTGTTTGGACTTGGCCTCTGCACTACCTGGTCAGATTCCCCGTGCAATGTGAGGTTCAAGGTGCAGTTAAGGATGGCCCCAGTGGCTGTAGAACCCCTGCTCATGAGGAGAGCCCTCTGCTAATGGAAGAGTGGGCAGCTCCCTCAGGGAGCAGAGCATCCCACATCTGTGCCCTGAGAGCTCCTTGTCCTCTCTGGGGACTGATGAGGGACAAGTGGGGTCCCAGAGCTGTGAGCTCTGTTCAGCTGGGTGGGTCCTGCCCCATTTGGGGAGCAAACCATCAGGGGTTTGTTCTAACTCACACATGGTATGTGCTCAGGGCTCTCAGAAAAGCCAAATCACCACAACTCTGCTGGCTTCCCCTACCCCACTTTCTTTTGTGCTTAGAGGGAACCAGTGGGAAAAGCTCCAAGATCTGTTTTTTTTTCCCTTTCCTATTCCAGAATTTCTTTATGAGCTGGACAAGGGCAATCTCTGAAGCTCATTTGTGTTTTTAAATCTGCAGGAATAAGTGTATGGAAATGTATGTGTTTTACTGTATCAGCTGCTATCAGCTTTTAACTTTATTACAGTAAGTGCAGAGTTTTCGTGGGCCAAACTCATTCATTGGATTTAATGGAGTTAAACTGCAGGCAGGTTTGGCTACTTGCTTGTGTATATCTTTGTGAAATGGACAGGCAGAGATCATAAAATTTTGTGCTCTCTATGGCATCTTTTAGGGAAAAGTCTTCCCATATGTTTTATAAACAGCATGCATATTTTGCTACAGTGTATGCTCATACCTAACACAAGGCACTTTAGTGCTGCTCCTTTTTTCCCTTTCCCAGAGCTAGATGTACGTATGTGAACTTGGATTTGCCTGAATTATTTTCTCCTGCTGCTTTCCTTAAAAGTGTCTTTAGCAATTTTAAACAATTTAACTGGATTTCTTTCTTTCTTTTTGGTGTATTTGTATCTTTTCCTAGAAATGATAGTAAGAACCCCAACCCTTGCGGTGGAGGGCTCAAAATGAGGGAAGAATAATGTTTGTAAAGCTTCTTGCTAAATACCCAAAGCATCCCTAAACCGTCCCAGCTGCAAATGTGTGATCTCAGGACCTTTCATGGGTACAAATATCTGCTGTGATACCTTTGAGGGGCTGACTTTTCCCTCCCCTTTTTCCTGAGATACTGTTTTCTTCTGGTTTTACATTGTGATAACATCAGTTTCTTGACCTATTCTGGGCTGGGTTTAGATCCTGGTTGTGCAGGGCCTTTTCCAGTGTAATGTGGAGCAAACCGACACTTGAAGCTGTAGAAAAAAAAGCATTTCTAGGAGATGGATTTATTTTCTAATGAGGTATTTGATGTTTTTCCAGGCTCTAAACAAATTAGACCCAGATCTGTGGCTGCAGGGTATTGGGAGGGGAAGTGGTTGATGAGCTGAGCTAATTAATTATACTTACTTATGACTTATCAAATGGTCATCACCAACCCATATGGAGCACTTGAGTGCGTGGAATTGAGGGGAGAGGATATTGATATGTGGGATAAATGTAAAGCAGTGGTCAATGGCAAGGACATAAATAAATCTGGAGGTTCTGGTGACATTAAAATAAATTGCGGGTTGTGAGGTATGAGAGAGACTTGATGTCAAAGGAACCCTGTAATATATTTATATTCCCACTCAGGATTTGCTGGGGTTTCTAAATAATGCATTAATTCAATTACACATTCTTAATTAGTGTTTTCTCAAATTGGAGCAACATCATTAATTTACTGCGTCACATTTGTATTTCGCTGGTGTGGTGAGTTTCGTTTTTGACTCTTTCCCCTCTCTGCTTTGTGAGACTCATAACACTCAGCTGTGATGCTCATGCCACAAGCTGCAGCTTCTTTGGGAATACCAGTTTTCTGTATTATGGGGGTTTTTTTATTATTTTTTTTTTACACTGACAGGCTGCACAGCACTGACCTGACCCCGTAATAGGAGGAAGAGGGAGGAAAAGAGCCCAGATCTGAAGCAGCTCCTTTTGAATGCTGAGCAGCATCTGTTCTCCGTAGAGCAGGGTGATCTGCAGCATGCTGGGGCAGGATTACACCCTTTGGGCTCCCCCAAATGGGGTTATTTGATTTTTTTTTCCTCTCTGGAAACTCATGGTACTTGGCAGGGATGGACTCTCCCTGTCCCTGTGGGTGAGTGTGACACACGGAGCTGCTCCTCCTGGCACCTGGCACTGGGCAGGGATGGGGAGGCACAGGGAGCTGTGTGTCACCCCATGGGGCTTGTCTGCTGCTTCTGCATGAGAAAGGTTGAGGGACAGCACCTTTGCTCCTGTGCCCTTCGCTGCTCTGTCTGCAGGGAAGATGCTGCTCTCGGGCATTTGGCAGCTCCTGGAAAGCAGAGCTGGGTCAGTGGCACACGTGCAGGGTGGCTGCTGGTGTCAGGGCTCTGATCCCCTCCACGAGCCAGGCTTGGGGTTAGCACTTGCTTGAAACAAATAATATCACCTGGTTTATTCAGGTTTTAGGATGGTAACTGATCTGGGAGACCAACGCACGCCAAGGCTGCTCCCTCCCAGCGACGCCTTCCAGACCAACACTTGTCCCAACTTTGCACAGAGCAGTTTGGGCTTTTCTACCCCCTGCTCCATTTCTTCCTTTCAATTCTCATTCCTGGCTTTGCTTCTCCTCCCCACCATGTGCCCACGCTCTGCTGTGGCTCGGAGGCGAGCGGTGCAGCCTCCAAAGCCCCATTCATCACCGCCCGCTCGCCAGGCTCCGGCAGCCGCCGCTCCATTGATTGACTGCGGCACGGAGTGAATTTAAAATCATTACACTCCCCAGACAGCTCTTAAATATGGGGAAAATCAAGTCTGTTAAGAAGCCTTGTGGAAAGGGTGTGGAATTCCAGCCAGGGAATTCCATGTGGCGCCGGGTGCTGTTTGGATCCAGAGGAGACTCCGCTGCTCCGGACCTCACGGCTGTCCCTGTGTGAGCCTGGAGCACTCCGTGCTGGTGAGAGGAGAGTGGGTAGGCAGCTGCTGGTAAAGAATTAAGTAGAAATATTTCACTGTAGAAAACACTATTGTGTAAAGCCATCCATCTGCTGCCTGTCTAATGCTTTGCATGAATTAATGAGCTGATTGATTAGGAGAACCTTGCAGCAGCCGGGTGAGGGAAATGATTCTTGTCCTCACGTTACAGGTGGGGGGAACTCAGAGGAGCACAGGTTAAGATTAAGGTTTCCAAGTTGGGTTGGGGTGTTTTTTTTTGCCATTAGCGAAGGTTACAGTTGAGACATTTGTCTGTCTTGTTTTACTGATTGGTCAGTCTGATTTTTTGGATGTGTTTTGCCTTCAGGAGCAGTTGTGAGAGCTTGCTGTGGCTGCAACTCATCCCTGCAGAGTCTCTCGCAGGATCTGATCTTCCAGCATGTCTGTGGCAAAACAGCAAAGTCTGCTGCAGCTCTTGGCTGTGGTGTTTGCAACCAACAGTCACTTTTTTTTTTTTCTACTGAGAAGGACAAACTCTCACCATTTCTTACATTGTTGGCTGTTCAACACACCTTCCTCTCACTCCACAGCCTTTACCAGTCAAAGCTTTCTGTAAGCATCTCCCAGTTCCTCACAGTATCTCTCCTGGCCACCTGCAGCTGGCAGAGGCAGGTTACTGATGGCTGATGCATGGAGCATCCCTCTCCTCCATGCTACGATGAGTGCAGCTTTTCAGGAACCGTGCATTGAGCAAATGTCACTCCTCAGCCCCAAAAATCTATCAAAGGAAATGACAGTGGCTGTAAGCATTAATCATCCCGTATCATCAAAATAAAGTTGTTGCAATGGAGTATTGTCAAAGGATAAATGTCTTAACTTCAGCTCCCTGCTGGTTCCTGTAGTGCTGGTGGTTCACCAAGCAGGAGATGGTAGCTGTGTGACCCAAGGGCTCGTCTTGTGACATTATTAATTAACCCTTTCCTCTCCAGGATAAACAGTTGGTCAGTCTGGTTACCAGGAAGAAGTCTGGGATGCTTGAGAAGTTGAAGTAGTTTTCTTTTCATCATTGTACTGAAAATTTTGTGCCTGGCCTGGAGTAAAAGCAGGGGTGTGTGGACCTGCACTGTAGGAGCACTCACCCTTCTGAGCTCTCACTGCACCCCACCCCCCCCCAAAAAAAGGGTAGATTTGTTAAAGCAATGCAAAAAAGGCAATGATTAGAAAAAGCTATGGAACATCTGATTTGCAGTGTAAAAATACCCATTTCTACTTTACTCCTGCCAAAGGATGGGGCTGGAAAGCAAACCCTGTACCCTCGTGGTGGTGTGCACCTGCTCAGGGTGAAGCAGGTGCAGAGGCTGATGTGGGCAGGCATGAGGAGTGTGACAGGCACAGCATCCCTCGGGAGCAGTGGGATGAGGGCTGGGACTGCTGGTGGCACCGAGCTGACTGACTCCTGGGGCTGGGGGAGGAGGCACTGCAGTAATGTCACTGCCAGCCTCCTGGGGAAGGTGGTGCTCAACAATGAATTGCAAAGTCTGGTGTGCTGGCCCAAGGGGGATGGAGAGCTGATGGAAATTCTCTTTGCATTTAAAATCTGCAAATTCAAGCCGGTCTCTTGTGTTTTCTGGCACCGTTGAACTTCAGCACTGCCTGGGTTTGAGCCTTTATCCGTAGGGGCTGCAAGGTTCCTGTCCCATGCTAGGAACAGGCTGTGCTTTGCCAGCTGTGCAGCAGAGCAGGACACTGAGGGGGGAATGGAGTGGAGCTGTGCCTCTTCCCAGCCCTGCTGAGCAGCCAGGTGAGGCTGGAAGTGAGGGGTGCACATAGGGTGGGTGGGGATCCACACCTCACTGAGCCCCTCCGGTGTTGCTCACCTGTCCTGCCTCCTTTTTTGCATTTTCTGCAGAAATGCTGAAGCCTCAGGAATAATGCAACTGCTTCTGGAGAACATCTACCACAGAGGAGTAAGGGGAAAACTTCAGTAAATCAACACGTTTCACTGTCCCAGTTCACAAAGGAGTAGAAATCAGGCTGTGGAGTTTGTGTAACTGCTTCATGTATAAAGAAAAAAAGGGGACATAAATCTGTGGGATGAGATTCTTAAAGCTTCATTCCAAACCATATAGTCATTTAGGTTGGAAAGTACCCTAAAAGACAAAGTCCAGCCATAATGCTTACAAGCAAAGCAAACATCATGGCTCCATCCAAATTCAGAGAAGTTTGTATCATTATTTACTGTGTGGGTCAGTTTGTTAATCTTGAGCTTCACTAATGGGCTTGATGATCTTGGAGGTATTTTCCAATGTAAATGATTCTATGATTCTTCAACAGTTTTGCAGAAAAATCCTTTTCTGTATTAAAATCCTTTCCAGTTGTGAACTAGCTTGTAGGTTCTCTAATACCACATGGGTTTAAAGAAAAAGCCTCAAACTTTCTGCATGGCTTTCCCCCCTCTCTGTCAATAAAGAGTGGATGATTCATGTTATGTTTTTTTGTCCATTCCAGTCCCAGTCTTAACAAAACAGCCATAAAACAGCAGCTTGTGTAGCCCTTAGGACAGCACACTCTCTTTTGCACTGTAACTCTTATTTTTGGGGGTAAACAGAATAACACACTTTGTTTTAATGAGGCTGGCTTGAGATTTAAGTGTTTGTCACATATTGATCTTGCTTTTTCTCCCTATTTACTTTGAAAAGCTGTTGTCTTTATTTTCAGCAGGTGAAATCTGAAGTTGCAAACGCTGGCTTACGTCTGTGGTTTAGATTGCAAGCAGCTCCTCGGAGCCAGGGCTTGTGGGGTCCTTGGAGGTGCTGAGTTACACATAACCTGCCCTGCACACAGTGTGTAAAGAGCCAGGCATGGGGACCAGATGGGAAATAACCTCCTGAGCTGGGCAGGTTTTCTGTGACCATCTGAGAGCCCCTTATCTGTCCTCAGAATGATATCCAGAGAGCTGGCAGCTGCATTCACTGGGTAAACCTGCAAGTGAAGTGACATGCCCAGGGTTATCTGGGGTGGCAGTACCAGAGCCTTGCTGGGACCAGGTCCTTCAACACCTGCACTACCCACAAGACTTCCTTGCTTTCTTTGTCCTTAGTCTTGCAGTGCAAGGAAATTTTTGTTTAATTTTAAATGTTCTCCTAAATCTTGGTGACGGCAGATTGACGTAAGCGTGTGCTGGATCAGGGCCTGTTCTCTTATGCATATGGATGTGGACACAGCTGTAAGCATTCTCCATCTCCAGGCTTCTGCAGGGAAAGGAGAGATCTTCCCTCCCTGCCCAGGGGTGTGCCCCTCTCCCCTTGCACCCACCAGGGCTGGGTGCCCTGGCCTCCAGCGTGAGAACCTGGGGGTGAATTTGGGCGGGGTCACTGGTTGCTTGGCTCAGTCATTGTCCATCAGGATTCCTGGGGAAGCCTGTGTGTGTTTGTGCAGCTTGCTGGGACATTTGGGAGCTGGGCATGGCAGTGGGGGAAGCCTCTGTGTTGTGGTTACATCTCCCTTGGACCACACAAGCTGGGAAGTTCCTTCAAACCTGATGCTCTCGAAGGTTTTGGGGGCTGTGTCAGCACATCAGCAGCAGCATTATGTGTTGGCCATGTCTTGGCTGCCAGCTTGCCCAGGGTTTTGCTTTTGCTGGTCTCACCAGCAGCCAAAATGTGGCTGCTGCCTTGGGGTGGGAGCAGCAGCTCCTGAAAAGGGCAGCACAAACAGGCTGGGTCAGATGGCAAGGCAGGTTGTGTTCCTCCCAGCTGGCCAAAACCAGACTGCAAAATCCAGGCTCTGCATCTCTCTCCATGTGTGACATCCCCTCAGCCATGCCATAGCCCATGTGCTTGCTCAGGAGAGCACGAACTGCTTCCTCATCCTGCTGCAATATCTGCAGCATCCAAGGGGTCTCCATCCATTTACCAGCATGGATGGTGCCCAGGAAGCTCCTGAATCAACCTGATGGAACTGCAGGGAGAATATTAAAGGAAGAAAAAGGTGGTGGAGAGAGCAAATCAGCCCAATTCTGTTTATGGTGATTCCATCTTACTTTAAAAGGATAGCAAAGTATAAACCATTTAAATATTTCATCTGCAGAAGAGCCCTGAATGAGCTTGTACTGCATGTGCATGTGTGATGAATGAGTGGGGTTGGCAGCAAGAGCAGCAGTGAGCACCAGCCCTGCTCAGGCCCATGTGCATGTGGGGGAAGTGCTTGTGTTGGTTAAAGTGTTTTATTTAAAAAGGGAATTCATATTTTATTCTTTTGTTGGTGGAGGTTTTCGCTGTCTTAACAGGTTGGGTCTGACTATGTGAAGACAAGGGCCTTATCCTGCTCCTTGGTGCTTTCTGCCTGCTGGGTGCCTGGTGACTCTGGAGGATGCTCAAAATAGCCCCAAATCAGAGCTGTGCCTGCCCAACCTTGTGGAGAGTCACGAGGTCACTGGTGTAACTGGGAGGAGAATTTGTCCTTCTAGCTTTAAAAATAGCTGTATTTTCTTTAATGGCATTTTCCTTGGGGCAGCCAGGAGCTTGCAGGAGTGCACAGCCCAGTTGAGGTGCTGCTGAGAGGGAAGGGGTGCCAGGATGCCCCACTTAATCCCATTCCTAAACCACATTTGTCTCTAAAAATTCACCAAACCAAGCTGGATTTCTTCTTCCTCCCAAAATTTTTAATTTGACTGCCTTCCTAGAGCCAGATTGATGATGTTTCCTCTGTGGAAAACGCTCTCTGGTATAACTAAATAGGATTCTGCAATCTCCAGCAGCTGCAGTGTTTAGTTAGGGTCTAAGGGTGGGGCTTTTTTATCCCAGCTCTGTCTGTCCTTACCAAATTTCGGGGTTTCTAGTGATGAGCGATTTGGGGCTTATCTCTGGGAAGTGCTGTGAATGCCAGACCCATGCTTACACAAGGAAAGAAATGCATGAATTTTTCCACATCAGTAGGAGCTGGAGATTTTGCTAAAGGTGTCTCCAGCTGCAAGGAGCGAGATATGGCTCTGCTGGAGAGCTCTGAAGAGGCAGAACTGAGTAGAAAATTTAAATGTGGATTTAATGCCTCCAAAAGCCATCTGTAGGGGAAGGTGCAGGTGCTGGCCAGCTCTTGGCCATGCAACAGGTCACTGGGGCTGGCTGATTGTGGGGCTGCTGAAGCAGAGATGTGGTGTTAGATCTGACTTGGGAGATGTTCATTAGGGAGCCTGAGGATGGTGATGTCCCTGTGAGTGCTCTCCAAGCACTGCCTGCACAGGATCTGGCTGGCTCAGCTGCTTGTGTCCCCATTTTTAAATGGAAAAGCTGCACTGAAGGTTGTCAGGGCTTGGGATGCAAAGGAACAGACTGACCACAGCCAGGGCAGGGTGGTTGGGATGCAGTTTCCTTCCAAATTCCAGCCTCTGCCTGTGCATGCTGAAGGAAAGGGAAAAACAGTAAGTGAAATCTGTTTGTTGCCCTGTTAGATGGTGAGGGAATGGCTGGGTCTCTTAGATGGCACTACACAGCACTTTAGCAGTTACAGGGTGACTTGGTTAAGCCCAGCTCTGTATGGACAGGGGGCTGAGAACTGCACTGCTGCTGCTGCTCACTCCCTTTGGCACAGAGTCTGTGCTGGGCATCCCAGTGTCCAGGGCAGGTCTGTGCCTCAGAGAGCTCTGCAGAGCAAACCCATGCTGGGAGAGAGCCTCACCCCTGCCCTGCTCACTCCCTCAGGGCTGAGAACCATCTCTGCTCACCCCACCAAACATCTGCTGTGCCCCTCGGTGCAGCAGTGCCCTGTCTGTGGGTCCCTGCATCCCCCCTGTGCCCCTTTCCTTGCTGCTGCTCCCCCTGGTCATCACATCAGCCTTGCCCCTGGCCGTGCCCCCTCCTCACACCCCACCCTGGGGCTTGGCTGCCCATCACGATGTCAATTTGTAAAACAATACTTCAGCATTACCCGGTGAAAACACAGACGGCATTGTGCAGCTGGGAGCAACATTGATTGAAGTGATATTTAATCCAAGGAAAATACATGATACATAGTCTAGGATTCCTCACTTATCCATCATATAATGCAGTTCATGGGGATTAAGTATCCCTCCTGTAAAGTTGGTTTGAGATCGGTGTTGTTATTTGTTTTGCAAATGATCCTGACAGTGATGCTGAGAGCTATTGATTACCAATGGTTCTTTAAAAATTACTATTATACTGCAAATTACAAACCTTGGGGGTATCCAGTTATATGATAATGGAAAGGCATTGGTGTGTAATGACACATGCATCATAACAAATTTGCTCTGGCTATATAATGGAGATTGAAAGGGACATGATTTATGACCAACAGGATTAGCTGCCTGCCATGATGCATCTAAGGTAACATGACAACTGTCTAGTTGTTCATTGTGGCAAGAAGTTCTGAAGATTAGAACAATTTAGAAATAAATGAAAGAAAAAAAAAAAAGGCAAAATCTCCTCCACCTTTTCATTTAAAATACGTAAACCACTCTTCTAATTAATAAATAGCAGAAATCCCTCCATCACTCCCCCAGGAGCATCCACAAAGCACTGCACAGGTGCAAACCAAGGCTGCCAGTCCTTGTGGAACTCCTGGGTTTGCCTGGAAAGCCTTCAGAGCTTCTGGCCGTGGCTGTGATGGAAGTGCAAACAAGAGCCCTGGATCTGCTGGGAATTTCAATGCATGTGTGCCCTTGAAGCCAGTGGAGGACACTCGTGTTGAGTTGTGTGCTCTCATTCCTGATGATGAATGCCTGATAACACAACTGCTTGTCTTCCAGGCTCTCCTGGTGTTTCCCAGCTCCGTAGCTGAGGACTGAATACTTGATGTGTTTGAGTGGAGCCTGAGGGCTGCTCCAGCCTGTGGTGGCTTCAGCAGTGTCACAGGAGCCTTGCCTACTCTGGGGGCAGAGCTGGGTGCTGTGACCTTGCCCTGCTATCCTGGCATGGCACAGAGGGCTGGTAGGAGGATTTTGCATTCAGGAATGTGTGTGGTGTAAGGTTAATTCTTGAGGCTGTCCTCTGCTCTGGGCATGCTGCAAATACCAAATGCCAGCAATGCAAACAAACCTTTTGCTCATCACCCAGCTGATGCAGAGTGGAGCCCACAGACAGCAGTGCCTGGGTCTGGGCTGGTGTTACCATGCTCAGCTGCGCATGGTGAAATGCATGTCCAGGAGCCAGTGCCAGCAGAAGCACTTGTAAAACCAAAGGCAGGGAAAAACAGTTTCCCTTCTTCACCAGCACCTTCTCAGCATCTTTTGTCCTGAAGTTCTGTAGTCACCAGGCTGCCAGAGTGGAGAAACACCCAAATACCCATGGCCAGGAATCCTCCTCCACAGACACTGATTTGCTTTTTCCCTGTACTCCTTTATTCTGTGGTGCTGCAATAGTAGGGACACTTCCCAGTGATTTCTGTAAAGAATTTTAGCACTTGATAGGTTAGCATTTCAGATGGGGGAAGAAAGAGACCTGTACTTGTTTAGGTGTTATTCTGTATGACACCTGAAGATCCAGCTCCAGCCTGCCATGAATCCCACTAGCTCACTTGGAAATGGGATGGAGGGAGTTTGAAATGATAAATGGTAACTTGGAGCCCACATGCATTAGTGGTTGGTGGGAGGTGAGTGCATCCTTTAGCACAAGCAGCACTGTGCTGTTACCTGCCTCATCCAGAGGAATTATTCCCTCTGCCTGAAGTGTAAGCAGTGTCCTGGGCTGAGGCTGCCAGGCTTTCTCCCAGAGTGAGAGGAAGCAAGGGCTCCTTGAGACCACACCACAGCAGCAGTTTGTGATATAAAAATCAGTGCAGAGTAAAATTCTCCTCCTTGTGGAAGTGCTGGCCCTTGACTTGTAATAAAGCATTTATTGTGCTGTTTTCTCAGCCCCAGTCCTCTGTAGGTCACCATGTGCTGTACCCTGTCTCGTGGCCAGTTCCTGTGTGTGCTGTGCTTCAGGGGTAATCAACAGCTGCAGAGATGCTGTTTGTTATCAGGGAAGGGGCATGTGCAGAGGGGGCTGTGTTTTTCCAAGAAAAACGAAATCCCAGCATTTTGTCAGTACTTCATACACAAACTCAATACAAGTTTCTGCTTGTGGAGGCAGAGAGCTTTTTCAGAGGAGCTGCAGTTTCAAAATTGTGGAGGAGGGTGAACCAGGAGGGGAGGTCACAAGGTGGGGCTCAGAAATGCTGGCACAAGGGACCTCTGGGACTCTGCAGCTCAATTTCTTTTGTGAAGCAGGACTTTTTTTTTGCCAGTAGTGACTCAGGTTGGTGTTGACTTTGTCTAGAAAAGTTTTAGAACTCCTCCCAGGGTGGATATAGGTGATGGGTTGGCTGCTCAGGTTCCTGCCTTCTGTGGGGAGCAGAGCAGAGGTGTTTGGGAGTACAGGTCGTGGGTTTCATCCTGTGACTCTGCAGACCCAGTGTGAGATCCTTTGGCACTTCAGAAAGGCAGGGGAGGACCTGAGCTGGAGAAGTTGTAGGGGGTGGAGGAAAAGGCTGGGTTTGGCTGTTTGTTAATCTTCTTTATCACTCCCAGCTGAAGCTGGGTCAAGGTACAGAACTGGACAGGAGATGCCCTTACCCAGAGCCTGCCTGACCTCTGCACAGACGTGCTCAGACATGAATGTGCTTGGGAATGATGCTTTTCCCACATTACCTTTGTAGATGACCTGACCTGATGTCTCTGATCCAGGCCCTCCCAGGTGAGAGAGCTCTCCTGCAGGAACTCTTTGACTAGCAAACACTTCACAGTGCCTCAGGGGAGGCTGGAGTGGGAGGAAGAGAGCCCTTGTTCCTCTCAGCTGCCCTGGGTTGGGTGGACCTAAAAGTAGCAGGTATGAATGCAGCTGTCATTACCTTAATGCTTTGTATCACAGCTGGAGTGGGACATTGTCACATGCATGGATTCTGGGAGGTCTTTTGATCCAGCATTGTATCACATTTTATGACAGAAATCAGTGTAAAATGGTCGTGGTTGGAGCTGTGTCCTTCAGGCCAGTAGCTGGCTGCACAAGTCAGTGTGCACAGCAGCAAAGAATGCATAATTTAGGAGGGACCTCTGAGTGACCCAGGGGACAGAGGGGCCACACACCTGTGGCTGCAGTGTGTGAACCAAGGTGGTTAAGGCAAAGGTGGGGAGTCCCCCTGTCCCCAGAACACTCTGGGCAGAACCTGCTGTCCTTAGACCAGCATCACTGGGGTTGTGTTGTGTGATTGGGGCAGGATTTGCTTCTCCTTGGAAGAGTTTATCCAGAAAATGTGGGTGTGCAAGCATTTCTGGGGTACCCCACCCTAGACTATTGCCTGTCCTTATGTGTTTATCAAGCAGCCCCTTCCTGCTCTGATAGCACCTCCCTTGCTGGGACAGAGTGGGGCAAAGGGAGCCTCAGGGACAACCTGGCCATGGTTTAGAGAAGTTTGTAAGGGATTTGATCACGGCTTAGCAAAACTCCCTACCTCTCCTGTGTGCTAGTGATGACCTTCCATTTATTTCTCTGCTGTTGTAATGAAAGTCCAAGTGCTCCAACACACAACTGCAGAGATCCTGACACTGGAGCAGCCAGCATGCACCATTCCTCTGGAAAAAAAGGATCCATCCAAATGGTTCCTTTATGTCACGCTCTAATTTTGCCTCTGTTGGTTTATTTTTGTTTTTTGGCTTCTTTTATTCACGGTATTCTTAAAACTTCCCTTTCAGGGCTTAACAGCTTAACCATTTCAAAATCATGCCAAGCGGAAATGTAGCATACGATTTTCTCACTAAACATTGTGCTGATCGCTCAAATGTATTCTGGATTTGTGGAAAAGCTGCGAAAAACTGGGATGAAAGAGAGTGGGAATTAGTGCTCAAATGAAGAGCCAGGTCTTTGCATAATTGGGAAAGGTCTGTGGAAGCAAACAGAGTGCTCCTTGTCACCTTGTTGCTCTGCAGCATCCCACACTGGCATGGCTCACTGCAGGGTTGGTGGGCAGGCAGGTGCTGAAGCACAGGTCTCAGTCCTGAGGCTGCCACAGTCTTTAAACATGGGTTTTAGTCCTGGCTGTTGGTCCCTGATATCTGAATAATGCCCTGGACTCTGCTACCAGATTCTTCTCTATGGATTTCAGCAGCTCCTTCAGTCTCTTGGGCCTCCCTCTCTTCTTCACAGGAAAGAGATTATAAGTGCCAAAAATAGCCTATTTTCCTAGGTGGGCCTCTTTGTGACTCTCTCCTGTGAAATACGTCTTTCTCCCTGTTCCTCCAAGTGAAATACAAAGGAAATGTGATTCACCACCAGTGCTGATGTGCCAAGGCAGCAGGAAAGCTTCTGGTGTGCAAAGGATGCTTTGTGCCTGCACATGTGCCCTTCTGACACACAGATTCCTTGCTGGGGCTGGTGGCTTCCTGCTCTGCTTGTCCTACTGAGTATCTGGAGGATTCAGGGCAGACATGGCCCTGCTCCTGGTGCTGATGGAGCACCTCTGATGGGAGCAAATGCCGCCTTTGGGAGGCAAGGGGGTGTTAGGTGATCCTATGGACAGTCCTGTCCCATGAGAACTGATTTGGGATGGGTCTGTTGTGACTTTTGTTTGGCTCTTGCTTCTGCAAGGAGCTGCATATTCTCAAGGAGGAGGGAGGGCAAGGGACAAGTTTGGGAATGCAGACTTTCTCCTGGAACTAAAATGAGTTATCAGCATCTCTTGACTGCTGTGACTGCTGCTGAGCAAACCTGGGCTCCTGGGATGGTCATAGGGGTGCAGACTGGCACAAGAGAAGTCAGGTCAGTGTTGCAGAGCTGGGAGGCTTGTTTTAGTCCTGACTTTCAAAGATGAGGATAACAGAGGTTTGGGGTTTTTTTTGCCATTTCTGGCTTTTTATGGTTGCTCACATTAGATCTTTGAGGGTCCTCACTACTTGCAAAAAATGCCTGTGGGACCTTGAGCTGTGGAGCTGGGCTGCAGATCACAGCTTGCAGATGCTCTGAGCTGGAATTTGCTCTTTCCTTACAGCTCTCAGGCTTGTGAGGTGAAGTGAGGGACAGCTGATGGTTTTTAGTAGCTTTAAAATTAATACTGCTCTTTAGAACATTTAATCTTTCATTAACAGTGAGTACAATACATGCTAGGGTGCATGTAGACCAAGAAATGGTCAGGTTCCTGCAGTGCTACAGCTTGGGCAGCTGTGAGTTCTGTGAGCAAGGGATTCTCCAGATCAGCAGAGGGTGTGGGGAAGGGCTCAGTTTGATTTCCAGAAGTCTCATCTGTGTGGACAGGGGATAGGCAAGACCCTGTGCCCTGCCAGTGCTGTGTGTGCCTTTGAAGCAGTTCCACATCTCTGCTTGCATCCTACACCAAGAGCTGAGCATGGCCCCTGATTTATTTAAAATATTCCTGGGAGAAGGGGGGGCACGTGGAGGTCTCTGGATTGCAAGCAGAGGTGAAGAGCATGGCCTGGGTACAAACCACACTGAGGGTGCAGATTGTGGACATGAAGTGAGCAAACCCAGTGTCTGAAAAACCTCGGGATGCAGGAGGAGGGAGTAGAGGGATTCCTCAGTTTACCTCCTTGCCTCTCCCAAGTAAATCCTTTCTGGCTGATGTTGTTGGCATATGCAGAGCATCCTGGCTTGGTGTTTCAGTGGATGGTCTCCAGTTGGGGTGATAGCTCAGAGCTGGGAGGGGGGAAGCATTAGGGAGCCCAGGGGGCCAAATGTCTTGCCACGATCTTAAAAGAACAGGAAGGAAGAGCATTTTTTCAGTTATTGTTCATATTACAGGAAATTTCCCCACTCTCTTTTCAGTTAATAACCACTGGGGCAAGAGGCTTTCTTAGCTCGTAGGGGAGCAAATCTGAATAAACCAGTAAGAGTCATGTTGTTGGAGAGTGGCTCCACTTGAGTTGTTTTTCCACTGTTTGCATAAATAAGACAATAAGAAGAGCTGCTGAGATATTTGGCAGAGAAATGAATCCCCCAGGAGATCGGGGCAATGTTGTTTATTTGTGGGAGCTGCCTGTGCATGAAGGGTCAGTCCTGCAGCTCTGTAGAGAGAAGGGAAACAAACATTCTGTGTTCTAGCACCGGATTCATTGCGAGGAGGTATGCCAGGGATCATTAGTGCCACAGCCACCACCATCTTTTGCTCAGATTAGTTTTCTCTTTTTAAGGCAAAAAAAAAAATATAAAATAATGGCAGGTTCCTGTTAGATCAGATATGGACAAAGTAATAGTGGTATCACAGAGATCGAGGTCTGCAAGATTAAAATGTGAAAGGGAGGAGAAATGATAGCTTTGGCCCTGCTTGCTGTTACAGCAGCCGTGTGAATAAATGACTCTATGCAGATAAGCAGGGCAAAAATAAAAGGGATGCTTAGGACGAGATGGCAAGAAAAAAAAAAAAAAAAGGGAACTAATCAGCAGATTCAACCACTGTAATAATGCAGTAAACATGGAAAATTACATTATATTAACTCATCTGCTTCCCCTTGTATACATTAGCCACAAAGTCATCGATAGGTGATTCCCTGTGAAGGTGCAATGCTGCAGAATCCAGAGCTCCCCGCTCCTGGGGGAGGGTGTGAGTGATGCTAAAGGGGAAAGTTGACTTTTGAACTGCCTGAGGAAGAGGTGGCTCAAGTGGAGCTGCAGAAAAGCTCGCAGCTCACCGAGTTAAAAATCTGCTCCCGGGGAAAGGACGGCCGGTGTGTGTTTGTCCTCAGTGCTCAGGCAGCAGTAAGGGTTCGTGCTGAGCCACGGCTTAATTGCAGTCCTGGGATGTTCCCCTGATGCGGGAGAAATTGGTCTGCTGCAGATTTTTATATATACATATATATATTTCTTTTTTAACTAGTGAACTGATTTCCATTTTGTTCAATTTCTCACAAAGAATGACAAGTAGCCACTGCAGCTCTTCCCTGAGTTCAAGCAAAACCAGCATGTAACATTATTTGCAAATTAGCTTCCTCCCTCTGGCTCCCAGTTAAAGCAGGAACTGCTTGGTCCAGAGTTGCTCCCAAAATATCCATTTAAACCATGTAATGATTCTGACTCTCTCATGCATAGTAGATGAAAGACGATCCGCGATTTATTTTTAAAGCTTTGAACCCCAAACATGGTCAATCATAGAAAAAAAGATTAAAAAAGGAGGAAGTCATGATAATGCAAAGCTGTGAGAAAAGCAGCCCTACACTTCACAGTAAAATCCGTTTTCTTTGCACTTTTTTTTTATTAACAGCTTCAACTATGATCAGTGCATAAATCTACCTGCAACACAGGATGTTGGAAAATTACCGAGAGACAGCAACGTCCTCCCTGCTGCTTGGTGAGAAAAGAAGGATGCACCTTCAGGTATGGGCTGGAAAATTGTTTCATCCTCTGTTCTCTATTTGTGTTGCACTGAGCTTGCTCATTGCATTGATTAGAGGGGGAAAATAAGGTGTTTGCAAGAGGGAAACTTCAGAAGGGATTCTCTAAACTTGTCTCAAGCCACAAATAAGTGTCTGCCTGAGACCCGCTCTGCACCCAAGCAGTGCAAGGCTCTTTGGAGTTAATGGTACTAGGGGTTAATGGTGGTGTTTTGTCCTGCATTTGCTGTTGTTTTTTCCCTGCCCCTGTGGAGGTTTTTGCTGGTTCTCCTCTTGGGAGAACTCTGGCTCTGCTCTGGGTGCTCCTGCACCCTCCTAGGAGGAGCAGCTCTGCTCCGGGTGCTCCCGCAGCATCGGGAAGCAGAGCACGAGCCCTGCCATTCCCTGCTCCCTGAACCAGGGAGCATCACCTCCCCTCTGGGTGCTCCTGCAACGTTGGGAAGCTGAGCACTTTCCCTGCCATTCCCTGCTCCAGGTTCAGGGAGCATCACCTCCCCTCTGGGTGCTCCTGCAGCGTTGGGAAGCTGAGCACATTCCCTGCCATTCCCTGCTCCTGGATCGCGTCGAACCGCGCATACGAAATCGCCGCTTCCCCGGCCCTCGGAAGGGATCACATGAGGGGCTGAGCAGGATGAAGCTGCGTTGGCTGCTGCTGCTGAGCAGCCTTTTTAGAGCAGGAGCAGAGCTAAGCACTCCTCCTGGGTTTTCTTAATCCAACCTCAATCCATGCACTTCAAACAGGAGCCTTGTTTTAGGGCTGTGCTGAGCACTCGAGTCTCCCAGCAAGCTGCTCCCGTGCCTGGAAGGGCCAGCCAGAAGCCAAAAAGCCGGTTTTACTCTCTTTTGAAGAGGATGGAAATTGCTCCCCCTGAGCAGGGGAGTACAGAGGGGAGTCGTGGCTCCCAGGACAAGAAAAAGGAGGGTTGGTGACTTCCTGAACGTGGATTTTTCTGACAGTTGTCTGATGTTTTGGGCTCAACATGGACAAGCCACTGTCCCTGAAATCCAGCATAGCAACTGGATTATAGCTGTCACATCCATCTCCCTATGATGAGAAAAAAGGGGTTTCCAGCCACAGAGGCCAGCTTAAAACATGCCAGCCTTCTCCAGCATGCTTTCCTAAATATATGTTTTGTAGCAAAAAAGGGCTACTTAAATCTTGGCAACTGGTCAGCACTGTCATGTTGCAGGTTGGGCTTTCTCATTTATCTGGGTGGGTTGGTTGCTTGTTTTGCCACCTGTGCAAATGGTTTGAGGAAGTAATGAGCATTAGCTCATCTGTCATCTCAGTGTTTATAGATGCCTGTCCAGTGGGAGTTGTTGCTTCTAGTAAAGCTCTTTGTCTTCATCGTGTCCATCACTCCTGTTTGCACTTCCCTTATTGCCACTTTTGCTCCCTGCAGTGACCACTGGGGACTTGAAGTGGACAAATTGCTGTTGCTGGGGCTGGCTTTCACCTGGGGCCTCTTAGAAGGTGGCAGTATTGTGAGCATTGGGGTCCTCAGCATGTGACATGGGCTCCAGAGGAAGCCTGTGGCAGGACCTGATGTCCTGACATTTCTGCTGGAGTGTGTTTGTGCCAGTGAGTAAATGGGGTAGAGAGAAATGTGCTCATCAGAAGGGAGCTGCAGGTTTTGGGGCTTGAGTAGGGCTTTGTTTCACTGATGTGTTCCACGGATGTGTTGGCCAAAGCTTCCTCATCTGTGGGAAATACTGGTAGTCTTAGAGCAGCAGCTTAGATTGAGTTGTGACTGCTGAGGACTCTTGGAGTGGTTCTGAGTCCTGTCTGGATCTGGGTTAGTAAAACAGGTTGTTCTGTATGTATTTTCCAAAGGTGAGGAGACAAAAAAGGGGAATAGGTGTTAGAGGGGGAGGTGGGTGAGAGCTGCCCTCCTAGGGTGACCATTGTGCTGAGCTTTCAGCTGGATTTCCAGCATCCCTGCCACTTCTGCCTTGGCTGTGGTGCTCCATCAGTGCTTTGCTCCCCACTGATCTCTCCCCAGCTTTTTCTTTAGCCTCCCCTCCATGACACATGATGATGCACAAGGGCCTGACATCACATGCCAGAAGACACCATGGAGGTGGGGTTTGCTCCCTGTAACCTACTGTTCCTACTCTGCATTTCTTGGGAGAACTCTGGCATCCTGTCAGGCCATGGAGGAGGTGTTTTCCACCCCTTCCCACATCCATGCATGCCTTCCTCCCTGCAGGGAAACCCACGTTGGCACAGGACAATGTCAGATGACGCTGCACATTCAGTATAAGGATGCTCCTCTAAAGCAGGATGAAGGCTGAGAGTAACGCCTTTTAATGTTCCTTCTCATAATTATCCTCTTAATTACTCAATGAAATGCCCAATAAAACAAATCACTATAATTTCTATTTTATCCCCTGCCTTTTGCGGGTTATTTAAGAGCACAGGATACATTAAGGAGGCGCTTTGTCACGAGGGAATGCTTTCCAATAGATGATACTTGCAAAATGGTTTTATGTCCCTATCCTGTGTGTTTCATCCTCATTTTCCATGCCAGTTTGCTAATTACCAGAGGCAGTGGTGGCTGGGAAGCGCTGCCTCCCTTGCTGCCCATCTCTGCTGCGATGAAGTCACAGCTCTGAGTTTGTGACATCCCCATGGCAACGGCCCGTGATGTCACTAGCGGGGATTACAACTTTGCAAAGCATCCAGGCACAGGCAGCCGGGCTGGAACTCTTGGGCTCTCACATGTCTTTAAATAGCAAGGAACTAAAACGCAGGGAAGTCTTTAGGAAGGTTTTAGATTTCCCTTTTTTTCACCCTGAAGGAGGGGAGGGTGTTAATTGCAGGGCTGCCACCAGCAGTCGCATCCCCTTGTCCTGCAGCAAGCCCAGCTCTCTCATGCAAAATTGGGGTTTGCCTGGGGGAGTAAATCCTTGGTGCAGGATTCTGTGGCCAAGGGCTGGTGGGTTGGGCATCTCCCCAATGTCCCTGGTGTCCCTAGCCCTATGCAACTCCCTCTTGCTCTGTACTTCTTGCTGATAAAGTGAACTTTAGGCAAACCTGGGGACCATCGATCCCCACTCCCCCCCGGCTCGTGCTTCACTCCATCTAAACTGCTGGCTCCACTGGCTTTCTTCCGTGCTTTTTGCCTAATACTCATAATATTTTGCATATTATTATTGCATAATAAGACATTGTTCATGCACAGGCAGCGAGGGAGGAAGATTCATGTGTGTGCTTCTCTAGCAACAGGAAAATCATGTAATAACCACGCTTTATTTTGCACCTGGGGAGGAAATTCAGCTCCCACGGCCGGTACCACAAACTGTGCAGGGTGTTTGAACACACATACCCAAAACTTACACAGAGCAGCCACCTGACTGATATTTATGTACCATATTTAATCAGCAGAAGCAAATCAAGCAGATGGAAGAGTCAATCTCTTTGTTTTAGTTTTTCTAAGGTAGGAATAAAAATGATATTTCAAAGGCCAGCGTGTCTCAGCCGAGCGGTGCCGGGGAAAAGCCGGTGCCGCAGAACACACTGTCCTGTCTCCCTCTTCCTCAGATCACAACTTCTAAGCTGGATTCAATAGAAATAGATGTTCAGTAGTTCCGGTGGTGGCCTTTGGAAATGGAGCTAATGGAACGAGACAAAAAAAACCCCCAGTTACAACATTTTGACAAGGCGCTTGAATGTTTAATGCTGTGCACGGCGCAGCCCGACTGTGGGGAGGTGGTGGGTGCACCTGCAGGGAGCTGTGCCCCTCGTTAGCACGACAGCCAATCCTCCCACGGGCACGGGAAATTAAGCAAATGCTGTCTGAGCTGTGTGGTAGTAAACAGGCCAAGGGCAGCGGTGGCTTTTACAGCCCTGCAGCGTGCAGCAGGTGAAGGGCTTGGTGGCCTCATGCTGGGGATGCCCCGAGGCAGAGGAGGGTGGCCAGATCTTGGAGAAAACCGGTGGAGGAGAGTGCATAACATTACCCTGAGCTGAGACAGGGGAGATGAAGAGGCTGCAGTGATTAAATTGGATCTACTGAAATCCTTCCAAAGCAGGCTTAGGAATTAAGAGCCATCAATGTCACATTGAGGGTCACTCGCTGCAGGACATCTCCGGCCGGGGCCCAGCCTCCCCCCCTGTGCCTCTCTTTAGCCCCATCTGAGCCTGAGGAAACTCATCCTTTGTTTCAGAGCCCAGTTGGACATTCCCCTCTGCCACAGAACAGTGAATCTCAGCGAGGAGGGCCTCTAAGAAGCCAATTTGTCTGGAGGAGAAGGATTAGATTGTGTATGGCCAGATTTGCTTTGAATTCAGGTGTGGTCAGGGATTTAATAGTAGGGGAAGGTGGTGGGGACAGAAGGCATTGAACGGGCTGGGCTGACATTGCCTTCGTGCAGAGATGTGCTGGCTGGTCCCCTGGCAGCAACAGTGATGGAGACCAAGCTCAGGAGGTGTCAGCTGGTGTCCCCTGTGCATCAGGAACAGCGTGGTTTGCTCACTGAGACGATTCTTACCATGCTTGTGGGACTCAGCTGAAGCCACGGTGCTGAGCTGCAGGCTGGTCATGCCTGCCTGCCCCTGGATCTGGATCCAGCTCACCACAGCCTCATCCAGAGGAGTCACAGCTCAGAGCAATGCTCCAGCAGCACCTCAGTCTCGGATAATACCCCCCAAGGCCAGCATTGGAATATTGGTGGGACCAGCCAGAGCCAGGATGGAGCCCACCCATGAAACTGGCAGGCGTTCCTTGCCTGGGAGTGAGCTTCCAGTGTGGCTCAGATGCTTTGGCCATGCTGACCTGCACTAGACCAAGTCCCCAGTTCATCTGCTGCCATCTGTGCCACACGTGTGCCACGTTTACACACATCCCCATCAGTTCTGTGAAGAAGGGCCACCTCTCCCAGGCACATACAGGCACTGAGCAGAGCCCCAGAGGGACTGTCCTGAGTGACAAACCTCTGTCTGATCTGGGACTCCCACTGAAGGGGGGGGTTTTTTGCCCCTCCTCCGCCTTTCTCCTTATTTTCCACAGCTGGAACGACGGGTCACAGCAGGGAGATTTTCACACATCATTAGAGCCAAGTGTCCAATTCCACACAGCCGTCAACTCCAATCAGAGCGATTTAAAAGGCAGCGCTTCCTTTAATCATCCGGGACGCTCAGATCTGTTAGTGTGAACTGAGTGCTCCCAGAAGCACGGGAGAAGCAGGGGGATGGAGCAACGGGAAAACGATGCTGAGGTGGGACTTGTGGTGTTCTAAAGCAGCGGTTCCTCACGTGTAGGTCAGCCCCAGGGCAGACCTGGAGGGTGAGGTCCTTCCTCCCTGTCCATCTCTTCTGGTTTTCCTCCATGGGTGATGGACATGGCCACGGTGTGTGCATGAGCAGGGCCCACGGAAGGGCTGCTGTCTGCAGCTGAGACCTGAGCCAGGGGTGATGGATCAGAATGTTCCTAAGCAGGAGAGAGCCTCAGCACCAGCATTTCTGACTCAGGAGATGGAAGCATCCTGCTGTGTGAGGCCCTGAGCACTGGAGGTGTCCTGGAGACCCGCGGGCGCTGCGGCAACCTGTGGCTCCACGAATTCGTAACCCGAAATCTCCGAGCTGTGCTTCACCCCTGGGCTGTCCCAGCCAGCATCCCCGACCCTGGGCCACTGTATAAAACATGTGCTGTGCTCTGTGAAGTGATGCAGCTCCATGTCAGTGCCAGCAGCAGGAGGCACACAGGCGAACGCAGCACCTGGAGCCCGCAGAGCGGTGCGTGCGCAGCCCTGCCGGGGGCAACGCTGCATTTTCCCCGTGTGCGAGCACCACGACCTTCTCTTGGCCTTCTCACAGCCCCCATGCAATGCAGATTGCACGTGGATATGGGAAGGACAAACACATGAGAAAACATCACGGAGTTACCAACACACCTGACTGCAGGAAGATGAATGTCCTTCCCAAACGCTCTGGCATGCGCAGAGTCACTTTCCACGCTGTCCCTGTCTCAGAGCTTTCAGTGCTCATGATTTGTCCAAGGGCAACTTTGCAAAATGTCAACGTTTTAATCAAAATTCCCTGTGACAGGCTTCAAGTTTTAATTAAAAGGAACTTGGGGGTGTATGTTTGTTTGTTTGTTTCCGTGAAATTAGCTTTGGTTTTTTTTTCCTAAGAAAGCAAATGTTTTTCTAAGGAAAAAATGACAGGCCCTGTTTTGTTTTTTTTTTTTGCTACTCTGCCGTGTCTTTCTGTCTAACCTGCTTTCTAAACCAACCTGTGAGCCTCTCCAGCAGGAAGCTCAGCAACCTGGTGGTCCTGTGTCACAGGTTCCTCTGAGAGAGTAGCACTGCCAGGACTGCCCAATGCAGCATGTACACACCACTGGCCAGATCCACACGTGCCAAGACACCTACAGTCCTGAAAACACAACCAAATGATGTAGATAAAATCAGCCACTTGAAGACAGGGTTCTGCCTTAAAATCCTCAAGACCAGCAACAACACAGGCAAAGGCTAGGAGAAATTTTGCCATTAGCCTCTGAAAACCTGAGAATTTCTGCTAAAGAAGCAATCAGGTTGGTGTTTGTTCTGCCCTTGCTGCTGCAAATTGATTGGATTGATAGGATTGAAGGCAGTGGTGTAAGAGAGAGTCAGAGCAGCCTTCTGGACTTTGATTTGATCTCTGCCTTTCATGGTCTTCCCTTTTGTACTTGCTCATCGCTTTTAAAGGCAACTCTTTGATGAGAGGTGGCAAAATCTCACTTAGGCAGAGCTTTTTTGGCAACAAACATTTGACTCTTGGAGCTGCCCTCATCTGTTGGGTAAACATGAAATGATCATCTTTGACTGGAACTGATCCTCTAGAGCCATGTCATTCCACTGGGGAGAGGTATTTTCACTGATTTTCAATGTGGATTATTTCTGTAACTGACTGTAATAGTTTCTTTGGCAGTATTAGGGCTTATTATGTCAGGATTTATTTTGGTGTGAGGTGATTCGACATGCTGTAGTCCTGTAACTTCCCTTTGCATGCTGAAATCCAGGGGCCCACCTCCTGCTCCCACCACAGACACAATGGGGGCAGCTCTTTGCAGCTGGGACCTGTCTCCCAAGGTCAGCTTCCCCCCAGTTGCTTCATAAATGCTGAAGGAGCAAGTTTAAGAGAACAAATTCCCTGTAAAGGACAGGTGAAAACTCACCTAGGTGAAACATCTGTATAGAAAAGCCTCCTAGAAAGAGGAGGAGAGGGCAGCAGGGAAAGGATTGCAGCTTCAGAGGAGCAGTGCAGGCACTGGGAGCTCCCTGGCATTAGCAGGGGGGTTAGCAGCAGAAAACACAATTGAGGATTAAATGTGGATTATGCTGCAGCGATCCTGAAACATCAGCAGTGCTGAGGCAACTAACAAAGGACTTCATTTCCTCAGGAGAAGAACTGCTGGGCCCAAAGCAGTTGTAGATAAAACTCTTCAGGAGCTGCTCGTGATGATGTGGTGAGGCAGTGAGCCAAGGCAGCATGTTTTGGTATCTGGTACCTCCTGGAGAATATGGCAGTGCAAACTGGTGGATCTGCTCCTCAAAGCTCCATGTAATATGGGATTTTGGGCATCACTTCACCATCAAACACTGCCCAGGCTCCACCAAGCAGCAGAAGGAAAGGTTCACATAAACCCCTTCAGTGCTGTTCTGTAGAAATGCACGGGTAAGATTGGCTGCTGTTCTCTCTCCAGCAGCATCATTAAAATCTTTCAGGACCTTGGGTTTATGGTGTCTTGCTGGGATTGGGCTCATTATTTTTGGTTTCCCCTCAGCCAAAACAAAGGCTTGTGTGTAGGAACTCCTCTGGGCTGGGCAGACAGCCAGGCTTGAGGCTTCCTTGGTTTGGCAATCCCAGCTGAAGCATCAGCTTGGTGGAACTCTGAGATGTAGAGATGGAGAGGTGGGTGATTTGGATGATTGGACTAGGTCATATTGGGGTGGCAAAGGCCAGGAAATTAGGGCTTCACTTGCCTGCAGACCCTGCTGTGCTTAACAGATGACATTGGGCAACACTGACCTCCTCAAGCTGGAGTTTGGATCATGCTCTGCTTGAGCAAAAGGAGGCACTTTCAGCCTGCTGAGCAGACCCCTCAGGCTCCCTCCACAGGCTGAGCCCCAGCAGGGGTGTGTGCAGGAAGGGGGTTGGACCTTGTGCTCCATAACACAATGAGCAAGGCAGTGCTTACACCTTGTCTGCACCACAGGGCATTTGCAGGTCCCATGGCATGACCTCAGGGCTGGGAGGAGCAGAGGGGCTGTCCATCTGTCCATCCTCTCCCAGCACACGAGCTGGAGTTAGCCACAGCTCCTTTTGGCAGCCCAGTTCCCTGCTCCAGCAAGTGCTGGGCTAATGGGGGGGCGGCCGCAAGAGGAACACTCTGTTCAGCAGCTGCACATTCCATTAATTTAATAGGGATTTTTTTTTTTTTTTTTTTTTTTTTTTACGAGGCAGATGGTAAAATAGCTATTTTCTGTTGTCTAATAAATACCATCAGCAAGGCAGAAAATGTGCAATCTCGCCAAGTCCTCTCGGATTCCTCGCCCTCCTGTACCGACGCATTTCCCCGTTCTCTCCTGGCAGCTGCTGGGGCTGGGAGGTGGGATGGGAGGGAGAGGTGGGACACCAAAGGCAAGTCCAAAATTGCTGGTGGGACCTGCACATTGAGACAGCAGCTCCCCCTGATTGGGCAGAGCCTCGGTGTCCTGCTGGGAGAGCTGTGCTCTGGCAGCCTCCGCCGATCCAATTCTCACTTCATCTGATTGCAGTAATAACAACTCACACAAATTTCCTGCCTCAACCTGAAATCTTCCAGCTCTGCAATGCAAATAATATAATGTGTGATGAGGAGCCCAGTGACGGGGATAATAATAATAATAGTGATGAAGCCTTTATTCAATGAATGAGTGAATCAAGCAAGCAAAAATAAATGGTATTCAGGGCTTGGGAATCAATAGGAAGAGAAATCAGGAGGGAATGCAGGGGGGACTTACATCTCTGGGGGAGCACTGTCCTTAGGAATGGCATGAAGGAGAGATGAGCAAAGCCCTCTGAGCTGGGCACTCCCCATCTGCCTGTGTTGCTGCTGGGCTCGCTCCTCTCCTGTGGTTGTATTGCCTCTGCTGAGCTCACTGCTGTGCCTGGTCCCAGCCTCTCTTGATCTCTTTGGCCCCCTTGATTTACAGCTCTCCTGGGCTCTCTGAATGTGTCTAGGCAGCTGGCAGGCTACAGACCTGACCTGGGGTTGGGTAATAACTTGTCTTTTGTCCCATGCCCAGGAGGTTGGCCATAAAAAAGCTCCAGACATCAATTTTCCTCTCCACCGGGGTGGAATTGCAAAATGATGAGTTGGTCTTTGCCCTCATTTATCTCTTTTTTTTTTTTTCCTTCCTCCTCCTCTTTTTATCTTTCTCTATTCTTCCAACACTACTGCTCATTGCTCTCTTCTTCATCCCCTTTCCACTGTCTCCTCCATCATTTACCAGCCTCCCTCCCCTCTGCACATCACTGCTTCTCCTCTCTCCCCCTTTTGCCCTCTTCTGCCTCATTTTTTCTGTGTGTTTCCTTCGCATCTCAAAACTTTTATGATTTTTCTTGCTGTGCATAGCAGTTTGATATCTATCCCTGTAATAGCCTGCTAATACAGTAATTCCACAAGAGACCCTTTAAAAACCCAAAGCCTTGGTAGGTAGTAAAACTCACCTTTTAACTTGGCTTCCTTTTTATCAGGGATTCATTTCAGACAGGATTTCTGTGTGCCCAGCTCTGCCACTCTGTGTTGGTAAAAAAAAAAAAAAAAAAAAAAAGGATTAATTCCTGCAACAAGTGAATATGTTTCACAGCTCTGGTGAGCAGGACCTATTCTCCAGTTCCTGCAGGTACATGGGGGATTTAATCATCTAACATGGTGCTTCTCTTTGTCCAGTGTGTGTTTAAACTGTGCCTTACCTGTACCTGTGCAGAGACCTCCTGGGGAATGCACCAGTGAGCATTCCCAGGAAACCTTTGCATTATCCAAGGGATTTTTCCACTTTCTGGAGAGATGCCATGTAGCAAATTCCAAGTTGCCATCCTGCTCTCTCAGGTGATAGTGGCATGGCTTGGGGTTACTGAATGCTCTGTCCCAGCACCAGCAGTGCCAATCCCTGCCCTGTTCCCACCTGTTGAAGTCTCCTGTGGCTCCTGCCTGTCTCTCCAAGCAGTGCTTGCTCAGGTGAGGGACTGGCACAGCTCCAGCCTGGCAGTGCCTCTTCTCCAACCTCTGAGAACAGACTCCTCCATAAGCCTAAAGAAAAAGGACAAGCTTCTCCTACCCTTTCCTCTCTAGCATCTTTTTGATGGTGTCTGCAGCTTCTTTATTGTATTTAAATCTATGCAAATAAGTTAGTGGGTAAAATATGCAGAGGGCAAACCTGGGAAATTTAATGTGACTTGCAAATGTGCTGGGGAGAGGCACTTGGTGAATTGAAACCTGACTTTTACTCCTTTTGCCCCAACACCTCCAGCAGGACCTGCCCTAGAGCATCTGTGTCCTAACACCCTCTCCATCTCCACTGCTATATGGGCTTGGGGGTAATGAAGAAACCAGGGTGTTCTCCTGTACTGTGAATATTGCAGCAGGACTGACCTCTCCTGGGGTCCCCAGTGTCATCCAGTTTCCCTGCTGGTCTCTAAGTGTTGATGGAAAGGGCAGCATTTGGTTTCTCTGCAGTAGTGGCTGAGGTGGTGGTGTCTTGGTGGGAACACTGAGAGTGATGGGAACAGGCAGGGAGCAGCCCTTGGAGCTGGCAGCAGGCACTGGGAACTGCCTGCCAGTTCCTGCTTTGGGACTGCCAGCCCTCTCCCAGGGTGGAGAGCCCAAATTCCATCATCTCTAGTGGGTTCCTGAGCAATGGGGCAGGAGATGGCACTGGGCAGGGAGATGTGACTTGCAAATCTTGCTCTCAGGATGCTTTCTGGACAGCACAAATCTGGAGTAATTCCCCAGACCAGGCTGCCAGCTTTATACACAGGAGATGAGGTAGGAGATAATACAGCATGCCTTGTGCCAGATATTGAAGAATTTCTAAGTACATTGCAAACAGGGAGCTGCAGGGCAGCATTGCTCTTTCCATTTCACACACAGGAAGGCCCTTGAAAATGGTGAAGTCTCCTGCCAAGTCACCCCAGGGACCATAATCCCTGTTTTATATTTACAAAATTTTGGAACAATTGCTCTCTGTGCTTCCCTGACAGGACAGGAGAAAGCATTCATCTTTTCCAAGATAAAAGAACCTGATCTAACAGAGGTTCTGCTCTGGACTAGTCAAACATGGTATTTTTCAATAGCAAAAGCTGGCTAGCTCCAAGCAAAATGGGATTTTCAGCAAGCAAGGTGACCAGAGTCTGGGCAGAAGGTCTGCAGGTAGAAAGACAGATACCAACAAATTGTGGTGAGTCATATTTCCATGATAACAGAGCTGTGAGATGCCCCTCATGCACTGCTGAGCAGAGCACTGGTTGCCATCTGGTCCTCCTTCCTCATCTTGGTGACCCTCAGCAAAACAGCTGTGAGGGCTCAGGAGCCCTGTTTGGAGGCACAAATGCCTGGGTGGAGCTGACCCAGGGAAGTTTGTGGCTCACTTGATGTGGTTTGATGTGAGCTGCTGGTTCCCTTCACCAGCACTGTCAGATCTCAGGCATCCAAGGACTCCTCATCCTGCCAGACAGCAGGATCCAGGTTGGAAAGGCAGCATTAAATAACTACAGCTGCTTGGAGGGAGTTTACAGAGGTGATGAGGCCAAACTCTTCCCAGGAGCAGCAGGCACAGGGGCAGAGGGCACACAGGCAGCTCGGGAGGATCAGGATGGGCACTTGGAAAGAGATGTGCACTGAGTGTGGCACAGCTCCACAACAAATGGCCTGGAAAGGCTGTGAGATCTCCATCCTTGGAGGTCTCCAGGACTCAGCCACACCACACCATGGCTGGTCCAGCATTGAAGGTAATCTTGGAGATAACTCCAAGGAGAGAGCTCACTCCTGCATCCAAAGGACAGCAGAATGTCACCTGCCCTTCTCCTCAGTGACACGCCTGGAAGAGACTTGCCACCCCAAACTGTTGTGTGCTTGTGTGCTGAGAGAAAAGCCAGGCTTGAAATGTCACCTCATTAGAGCTGATAGGTGAGATTTGTTACAGAAAAGGAGAGCTATCAGTCTTCTGGCTCCTGAGGGATTGAGCTCTTCAGCCAGAATGACTGGGGGACTGTAATGGAGTTAACTGAGATTGCCACCAGGGAGCTCAGGTGTTGGCATTTAGCTGAAGAGGAGAAAACATCTAGATTTCTTTGTGGAGAAAATTCCTCAAATCCCAAGAAAACAGCATTTTCTCAAAGCAGAAGGGGGGAGCCTCTGCCACATTGCCTGTTTGGGGCAGTGAGTGTGGTCAGTTGAGGTTACAGCAGGAGGATAAGCCCTTTCCTTTTGTGGAGGGTGGTCCAGTTGTCCAAAGTTACTCTGGGTCTCTCCAGGAGAGCTGATGAGTTTCCATGGAGCCAGGACTGGCACACAGCCATCAGTCTTCCCCTTCTCTCACCTAGGTGTGAATCCCTCCTTCCCAATCAGCCTCTATCATCTTGGCTGCAGTGGGAAGCTGATGGAGAGAAATCCTTTCCTTTTTATTCAGGGGAGATTTCAGCAAACAGCTCTGAACTTCTGTGTTGAACAGCATCACCCAAAGGGGTGGATTTGTTGCAGATGCTGCTGCAGAGGTGCCCACCTGAGCCCCCACCCTGCCCTGGCCTGGCAGCTGCTCTGCCCTGGGGTCCCCTCTCCAGGGGCTTTGCTTCATTAACTTCCTGATAAGTTGACAGTTCAGTGCTGAGTCTTAAGAAATTGGCAATAACACCAAGCCTTCATACAAGGGTAAAAATAGCCCTAATAATTTAGGCAATTAGTTAATTAGCCTCATTTACTTGAAAGCACAGAGTGGCGTGGGAAGATTTTTCTGCTGGGTTTGTTATGCTTTTCTCATTCACTTTGTTTGCTTTTCCCTTGCCATTTTCTCTGCTCCCTGACATAGATACGAGGACCCACAGCATTCCAAAGCAGTGGAATGCCAGCAGGAGAGTGAATGCCAGCCAGGACAGGAGGCAGGGCAGTGCTGCAGGGGAGCAGGACTGGTTCTGGTTTAATGTGTCCTATGGGGAAGTGGGAAACTTCTTTGTGGTAGGGTCTAGTGGGCATGGTGGTCTTTCCCAACCTTAATGATCCTGGGATTTTTTCCATGCTGTTCCTTCCTCATCCCACCTCTGGCCCTTCATTTGCTCCCTGTCAAATCCCTAAGGGGCAATACCCCACTATCCATAGCATTGCTTGTTAGTTCCCAGTTAGAGAATTCCTGTCCAGTCCTTAGACTAGAACTGACTGACAGGTGAAAGGAGGCAAGATAAAACAGGCATAAACATAAACTTGGGGGGAACTGGGGTAGCACAAGGCTCAAAACTATGTTGGTCCTTAATATGCTGGCAGAGCAGCCTCCTGCTGTTGGCCTGTACCTGCCAGCCCCAGGGCTGCTGCATCCCTTGGCCCTCACTGCTCCCATCCAGGCCCTCTGGAGCACGTGAGGCATCCAGTCCCAGCTGCTCAGAGCCTTTCTCAGTGTCCCTTGCATGACTGCACAAGCTCACCTGGTTTTGGAGAGCTGCTGGTCAGGTCCCCTCTGTCCTCCTCTGACTCACACGAGTCCCATTCATTATTGACCTGGGGACCTGAATGAGTTCTGTCTTCCTGAATTATTTCTGAAGGCATTAGATCTTCTCAAATTGTTCATCTTCCCCAGAAATGACAGCTTGCAGGCACCTGGGAATAAATGGTGCCTTGGAACAATTTCATTGTTTCTATTCCGGGCAACAGGAATTCCTCAGATCTCAACATCAGTCCCCAAACCCCGGAGTGTTAGCATAACCTCCAGACAGCTACGAGTTTCTTGACCCAGAAAAAGGATAGGATTTATTATGAACCCTGGGAGACCAGTGTCCTTGCAGCTTGTGTACCCTAATGGTGTGCAGCATATTGTGTGCTCCTCTGGCTGGAATTTTCTTGTCGAAGCAGCTCTCTGTCAGCAAATGCCACTTCAACAAAACAGGCTTATATGTGTGTGAAATCAAATCAATGTTGATTAATTTTCACTTTCGAAAAGAGGGGGGGGAAAAAAAACCCGTTAAAAATGTCAAGATGCCTTCTCCTTTCATTCTTGCAAGAAGAGCTTCAATTCTTTATCTCTTAATGACCTTTTGCTTAAAGCCTTTGTGTTTTGTAAGAAGTATTCCAAAAAGGAGGAAGCAAAATGAAGTGTTAAATATCTTTTGAAGGAAAATGTGTCCGTTTCCATGAGCTCTTTTTTTTTTTGTAATTATTATTTAAAGGGAGGCAGGAATCACACTTCTTTTCTCTCTTTTTTTTTTGCCATTTTGTCCTAAACCAAGTGTACTTCCCCAGGCTCCCTGTTGTGCCCTGGCTGACACGTGCCCCTTACTCTGCACACTGTGGCACAACAAACAAATGTTTTAGCTGAGTCAGTGGTGATAGGACAAGGGGAGATGGTTTTAAACTAAAAGAGGGTCAATTTGGATTAGATAAAGTGAAGTTTTTTTAGGATGAGGGTGGTGAAACACTGGCACAGGTTGCCCACAGGAGCTTTGGCTGCCCCATTGTTGGAAGTGTTCAAAGCCAGGTTGGATGGGGCATTGGGAAACCTGGGATAGTGGAAGGTGGCCCTGCCCATGGCAGGGGGTTTGGACTAGGGTGACCTTTAAGGGTCCCTTCCAACCCAAACTCTTCTATGACTTTATAATTCTGTGATTTTTTTTGCACAGGCAGTTGTGGCAAAGCTTTTATATGGAGCTGGTCCACATTGTTTCACCCACACTAAGGGTTTCTGTTCAGGCTTTTTTTATTAATCCTGGGAAGAAGTTTTTTTGACCTACATAAAAAAGTTTGCTTAAAGCTCCTGCATCCTTCAAAATCACTCATGAAGCTTAAATTTTTTTTTTCAAGTTATTTGAAACTCATGTAAAAAAGTTCATTCTGGTCTTGTTAGTTTTGCTTTCCTCATCTCCTTTTTTTTTTTTTTTAACTCCAAGTAAAAAGCAGAGTAGTGGGGGAAAAAGGAGTCATTAAAGAAAACTGAACATTTCTACTTGAAAGAACAAGAGTTGAACTGGAAAATGTTCTTTCAACTTAAAGAAAAAAAATCAGGAAAAAGTTTTTTTTTCTGAAGGGTAAATATAAACGTTTCCAGTGAAAATGTTCTGAGGGGAGAATGGTTGTTTTGGAGCATTTCTCTTCCCCAGCCCCATGGGATGCCCTTAGTTGCACACTTAAAAATCTGAGCTGCACAGATCAGAGCCAGTGAATGCCTGGGCTCCTCCTTGGGACTGTGCCTTTCCTATTGTTGCTTGGGGGGACAAACTCTCTGGATAGGGGGGTCAGAGTGAGCAGGGCTTTACTCCCAGACTAAGGCCCAGTTTTAACCTCTGGAGCTGGGATTTTCACCCATGAACAAGGCACCAGCACTCCCTTATGGTTGCTGAACCCTCCACTCTTTACTGATGCTGTGAGGGGCAGTTTCAAAGTCATGGAGCCTTTTATTCAATCTGCATCTCTCCCTGTTGCACAGAGCTGAGCTCTCTGTGTGTGCATCACTTTTCTCTTTCCTGGCACCACATCCCTCTCAGCCTCCTGACACATATGTCTCTTGCTGGGATTTTTTTTTTTTTTTTCTCCCAGCCTCCAGCACTCAAGCAGCCGAGCAGCATTTGTGTGTCTCCAACAAGTAGCCACTGAGCCTGAGAAATGCATTAGCTGCCTGACCTGGTTCCATCCAGGTGTGAAAAGATGCAGTGGCTCTGGCTCTGCTCCACCTTTCCTGACCATGTGAGGAGAGGCAGAAAAGCTTCTCCTCTCTCCACCAGTTTGCATCATTCAAGTCTATTAAAAAAAAAAAAATAACCCAAAACCCAGAACAACAGGATAGGAGTGGTGAGTGGATAGACAGAGCCAATCATGGGGAAAGCTGGGCAGATTAAAAGGCATTTAGTGGGTTTTCTGTACTAGAAATGAAAGGAAAACCCTTCAATTAGCTATGTGCTTGAGGAGCTGAGCAGAAAGGGTTGAAAGCTGAGATGCTTTTGAAGGAGCAAAGAGAAATTTCCAGCCAGGAGAGTGTCTGTGGGCTCTGAGTCGGGCATCATTGTCAGAGGGGTGTTCAGCAAGGTGGGGAGCCTCCCTCTGTCCAGCTTTTGTGCCTTCCCCTGCTTTCTTCCACAGCTCTCCTTCTTGGCAGTGTTTCTGCAATCCTCAATTCGTGCTCACAGCATTGGAGCTTCACCTCAAGTGCTGGTGCTCATGTCTGGAGCACTCAGCTTGTCCAGGAGGGTGATGTGGGTGCTGAGCAGCAGGATTACAGCTCATGGCCCTCCTCAGCCTCTGCCCCATGCCTCTGTGCTCCCTGTATCAGCACATCCAGCCCCCCCTGGCCAGTGCTTTGGGTCACTTGTCACCAATTTGTAAAGCAAACAGGTCACCTGGGAAGGGAAGCAGCAGCTGTTCTGCTTCCTGGGATTTCAGGCATCTGCTCCTTGCACACACACAGATACACACAGACACACACACAGGCTGCCTTTACCTAACAAACAATTATTTAACAAAGTATGCAAATAGTATAATTACTGTTATTTGTTTAGCTGTTATAAGTGTTTGAAATGTAAATGTCAACTTTGGGAGTTTTTTTGCAGGGTACGTGTGCGTTGCTGGCTTTCTCTCTCTCTCTCTCTTGTGTGTGCTCTCCCTGGATTGCAATTTGATGAATTTCTCCTTGTCCTAGAAAAAAAAGCTAATGTGATTTCTCTGCGATTACAGCCGAAGACGCCGAAGTGGGGATTACTCACAGTAACTCCTCTTACTTAGCAGATCTGAGTGGGAGGCAGGATTCATTACACCCAGCAGAGAAACAAAAAGGAAATGTCTTTCAGGAGACTGCTTGTGTCTGCCGAGGCAGCATCCTCACCAGTGACAGGGCTGCCCTCCCTGGAAGGCAGAGGGTCAGGCAGGGCAGTGACAGAGATGTCAGGATTTTGGCAGCAGGCTCACAGGAACCTGTTCTGGCCTGCCACAGCTCCTCCGTGCACAGGAGGAGCAGCAAGTCTGAACTCTCGGTTTTCCAAGCAATGCCTTTCATTCTGAAGGAGGCTGGAGAAATAGAAATGACATTACAGCCACCAGCATTGCTCAAAGCAGAGCCCTGGTACTCAGTACAGTGACATTTTCCAAGGGTGTGTCCCACCATCGCCCATCCTGGCTGGCATTCCGAGCAAATGGAGCTCTGGGGAGGTGGTCATCAGTAGCTCACAGCCTGTGGTTCAGGCAGTCAATCCAAGGCTTGTTGCCATTCCCTCAGAGTCAGTCTGTCCTGTTGCTCCTGACTGGCTTTGCAGTCCAGTCTCAGAGCTGGTCCATGCTGGGAAGGCTGAGCAGTGCCTCTGGGGCTGCAGCACCTCTCTGATATTTCACAGCATCCCATACCTGCTGGGCAGAACCAGCTGTGCTTTGGCTTTAGAGCTTTCTCAGATGCACAGATCCAATCCAGTTAGATTCATCAGCTGGCAGCAAGCCTGGCACCAGCTTCTCCTTCAGTTGGCTCAAAAGCCAGCCCAGGAGGTGGAGTGAAAGTGGAAAGGCTGCACTGCTGCCATATCCCACCCTCCATCTCCATGACCCCTGTTCAGGCAGAGTGCTGGCATGAGGAGCTCATGGTTTTTATGGGAATCCCAGGGCTGTGAGAGGGTTGTGAGGTTTTCACCTTCAGTATGTACCAGAGGGACTGGAAAGAACGAGGCAATAAACACAACTAACAGCTCAGCTCCTGGAGGAGCAGGGAGAGCTTTATGCCCAGCTCAGCACCAAGGGGTGAGCCCCAGAGCATGGTGCACAGCCAGTGTACTCCCTGCTTGTGGCAGAAAATCAGGATTTCTCCATGTGTGGATGCTGAACCAGCTGTGCCTGTGCCCAGCAGGGATCCACGTCTGCTGGGATCAGTGGTGTGTTGGGACATCAGCCTGCACAGCGTGGTGGTGGAGCACAAGCTGGGCTCTGTGGCATGGCAAGAAGATGCTGAACCAGGCTTTGCTGCTGTTTCAGGTTTCCCCCTGCTCTCTGACACTAAGTTGCTGGCACAGGAGCACTTTGGCTTGCTGGCAAAGTGCTGGAGTTGGTGCATGGCTCTGACACGTTCATCTCCTAACTGGGGCTGGCCACGCTCTCTGCACCAGCTTGTTAGTGCCCTGCAGCCTGTGCAGGTTCCCTCAGCCACCAGCAAGGCTGCTGGTCCCTGGGCACTGCCACCAGACAGTCAGGCCACGGGGTGGAACCAGCAAAGCCACTTGGTTTTTAGTTGCAAAGACAGGAATCCAGTGACCTTTGGCAGATTTCATAGCCCAGCAGGCTCGTGTAATTGAAGCTGGTGATGATTTGTCATGGCTCTAAGCTTTCCCTATCTATTTCATTCCTTGCTCCCTCAGTCTCTCTTGTTCCCTCTTTCTCTTTCCTTCTTTGTGATCTCATTATCTCTATGCCTTTCTCTTTTTCTCTCTTCAACCGTAGCATTTCCCAGCATGGAAAGGTACCTCAGGATCTATTTGTCTTCGAGGGATTTAGCTTTTGCCTGTCACAGTGTTTTCTCCACTTCACATCCATTATCCAAGAAAACCTCTTTCTACCCATGACCTGCACCTGGCAGAAAAATCCAGTCCATTCCATCACAAATTGCTGTGGTCAGTACCCCCAAGCAGCCATGAGCTCCAAATCCCAACTTTCCTCCCCCTGCCAGGTGAAGGTTGAAGTGACATTATCACTTATTGAAATTCCCTGGTAGAAGGCAGGTTCAATGCTATTAACATATTTCAATTCAAGCCATTCTTATTTTAATTAGCCTTAAGTAATTAGTTCTAATTCATTGCCATTTTTTGCTCTGCATATTTTGGGTTATTTACTTCCCTTGCTAAGTAACAATTTGATGTAATTATGTGCTACTCATTCTTTCTATTTACATATGCTCACTCGCTCAGATTTCCTAGTTGAAATTTCAACAGATCCTTTGAATTCCCTCTCGAATTGTTCTCTGAGTTGTCAGTGGTGTGGAAATTGTGGGGTGGAGAGAGAATTGATCCTCTTCTTTGGACATCCCTGGTGCCAAAGGCAGTGAACAGTGCATGTGAGCACCTGGGCTGGCAACGGGCTGCTCTTGGAAGGGAAGGTCCATCCATTGCCAGGCTTTGTTGCTGGGAGCCTGGATTCCCATATGAAAGGATTTTGGGGACTGTATCCAACTCTCTGTGTCTTCCACTTGGGTGGCTTTAGCCCAGATGCCAAAGGGACCAGTCAGTGTTGCTGCTTCCTTTCATTTCCTTTGTGCAGCCAAAGATGCTTTGGCTTTCCAGAATGGAAATGCCCTGTGCTTTCCAGAAGTGCAGTGGCTCCGTTGCTCAAAAATCCTGCATCCTTTCAAGTCCTGTATTTTTTAAGGCATTTTGAGTACTTTAAGCATTTTGTCACATTTACATATTCCAGTTTCTTATCTGGAACGTACTTTTATCTCAGCAACCATTTTTCTAATTCCTCTGAAGGACCATATTGTTGCCTTCTTCTTTCCTCAAGGATTGCCCTTTTCTTAGCACCTTCTCCACAGCTGAGATTCTCAGAGGGTTGTGCTTCATCCATCTGAGGCTGTTTGCTCCTCAGCTGCTCTGAACCCATCCTTTTCATTGCCTCAAAACTTGATTCTGAGCAGTCTTAACATCTGCCTTCTTGCAGATCCTGCAGAAACGTGGATTTCATGCTCACATGGAGTGTGTTTATACCTGTGTGTATATGCCTCACAACTTTTAAGTGCATTATCCAACTCCAGCCGAATTTGATAGAGGGTAGCAGTCTCAAAAATAGCAAGTTCCCTCAAGGTTTGAGCAGACAGGCAGAGGTAGAAGAGAGATGTCCTACTTCTACTGAAGAAAAAGCTGCCATGTTGTGCTGAGCCTTTATTTGATGCCGGTGAATCCATTTGGGAGAGAGCACAAATCTCAGCACCCCACCCACAGGAAGGACTTCAATCAGTACATGCCTCTTCTCCCTGCCCAAGTCAATCAAGCTCAAAGAAAGCAGGATTTCATAGTTCTGCTGCTCATGGAACTACTTGGGATTTTTTTTTTTTCAAGTAGCTTTTTTCACTTAAAATCTTATCAGCAGTTTGAATCCATGTTCCATTAGCAAATCCTACTTGCTTCATGAATATGCACGTTCACAATGTGTAGCATTGGCTTTAACTGCTCCCATTGAAGTTGGTAATAAAACTCCTGCTGACTTCAAAGAGAATAGAGTCAGGCCAATGCTGAGTGCTTTGGAAAATCCCACCCCTTGTTGTTATTTTATTCTTAACGCATCCACTCAGGAGCTGTGGGATGAGACTAAATACTCCAGAATGAGTAAGGAGGAAAGAAAAAAAAACAACAAAAAAAGAAAAGATCAAAGAGCCAAAAATGAAAATCCACATTCTGAGGTAAATATTTAAGGGCCTGTCTTCAAGAAGAAGTGAGAGCAGTTCTGCTTTTGTTTGGTGAAGGGTCACAAACTGCAGCCTTGAGGCCATGGTGGAAGTTCAGATCTCAGTGACACAAAGTGTGGCACAAGTGTGGGTTTGTGACACAAACCTCCAAACTGTGTCAAGGCTACACATGATCATGAGCTGGAGTAGAACTGATGCCATTAATTGTGTCCTTACCCTTCAGTTTTCCATGCCCAGGAGGGTCCAAAGAGGTTCTGGTTGCCTCTGCTGGCGCCAGGACAAGGCAAAAACCCAAAACATCCCATGGGTTATCAACATCTGCACGTGAGCAGATCCATCTTAAATGATCTCTTCCTCTGCTCCTCTCTTGCTGTGAATTATACAGGGAAAAGGCAGAGCTTTACAGCTCTTCACTTTGGTTGTTTTTTTTCCAGATGAACCAAATGCTCAGATCTTTGTTTCCCAATACTTGATGCCATAGCTCCCAAACTGCCAGGGGAAGGGGAAGATTCCCTACCACCACCCAGTTTAGTGGAGCATTATGCATCCAGCTGACTTCAAGGGAACATAAACATACTTAAAATTGTCATGCACAAGTGATTTCCACTGGGCAGAACTCCCTTGGCATCAACACATTCTTACCTGTTTTGCTGAATCAGGGCACGTTCTTCTTGCAGGGACTTTGTGTTTTAGTGTGGGCTATTTTGGTATTTTCTTCTCCTAAGATTATTTCCACTGGAAAAAACACGGTATTTTTCATTCCAGCAGTATTTTTGGTAACAGTTACTATTTCCTGACAATATGTCTGTATTTTAGGACAAAACCAAATTACATGTTGGAAGTGCCTTTCCCCACTGCAGTTTCTCCAGCACTACTCACAAGCCAGTTACATCAGGAGGATAATCTGGATGAGGCACAATAGAGGCTATATTAAGTTTTATACAGACTTGCCATCAAATTACATGCAATAGCTACTTGATCATGTTATATGAATCCATTTTTGCCTGGCCATTTGGAAAGCAATTGCTTTTATCTTGATGGCTTATTTTTTAATTCAGACCTTGCAATGATTTTACCAAGAGTTTTTGTCTAATGGCTGCAGAATTCTCCTGGTCACATGGTTTAGTACAATATGATTGTTAGTGCACAGTTGCATGATTAGGGGTATTGGCAAAAAGAACCCTCTCACTGTATTCATTTTCATCGTTTTTCTGAGGGTTTTTTTGTCTTTTACTATCTGTTCCTTGATGTCTATAAAATTTTTGACAGCAGTTAGAACTTAATGCTGTAAAACAGGCTAGGAGCTGTGACAAATATTTTTTTTTTTATTTTTTTTTTTTGCTCTCCTGCTTGCCACTGTGCTCCAGAAGACTGAATTTACCATCAAACTTCTGCAGAGTTAGAACCTCTCTTTTAGTCTTGGTAATAATAGGTAAAATCCCACTCCCTGGCTGCACCATGTAATCATTATTATCTTACAAATCCTAAGTGCTTTGTGTAATCTTCAAGGCTGTATTCCTAGTACTGTGCTTTAGGAGAAAATAGAAGCATTGTAATTATGAAAAATGGCATTTTTGTTGCATCTTTTGCCAATTCTCTGAGATCAGAAGGGTTAATTTCCCCATGCCTTGTACAAACTTTGTACCAGTGTAATTAACTCTGGTGAGGCAGAACAGGGCTGCAGATTTATACTGCAGATTTTCCTTGTTGGTTGAATCTTTTAGCTTGGTTGTGGAAAGACTTAAAAAGTTTGACAGAGTCTCCAGTTTGGATTAAAAATTTTTCTTAATTTATTTCCCAGATATCTGTTGTTCTTTTGATTAGTACTTTAACTTGAAGCTTAATACTAGTTTTCTCTAAAGGGTTTTGAGGTTGGTTTTTGACTCAGTAAGTTTTATTATTAAAAAAAAGGCCTGTATAACTGTGCAAAAAATGGTTGCACTTTTTTTTTTTTTCAAGTGCCAAATAAATCTTGGGTAATTGCAGAAGTAACCCAAAGAATGAGGGGAAATGATGAAGGAAGAGGAAGTTCATACAAATGCTGCCTAGCTGGAACCTGTGTGCTTTGTTCTACATTGCAGTCTCATTCTGAAACTTATGTAAAAGCACCGTATGGGATGAAACTTTTAGGTGTATTAAACCCATCCCATAATGTTTATTTTTGTACATGGACAAGAGATTACAGGTTTTCCATTGAACTTCCAAAGTCATCATCAAAAGCGATCGTTACTTTGCGAGCACTTTGTAGTCTGGTGCCTGTCCTACACCAGTTAATTCATGTAAATCTAAAGAAGTGGTTGCAGGCAGGATGGCATCAGAAATATGGAAATAGAGCATCTGGGTAGAAAGGGTAGGTTTTTGCAATGTTTCCATTGAAATTATTTTCTTCCTGCCAAGTGAACAGATGCAGTGAAAACAGACAGTCTTATCGGCAGCTTTTCTTTCGGGGAGAATAAATGAGTGAGTGATCTATCAAAATATTTTATTTTTTCTTTTCATTTGATTAAACAGACGATATTTATAGCATTTCTAAATATAAACCAAACTGAGGTGAAAAAAGAGGAAGGTTCAGAAAGAATGGCCACTCTACAAAGTCAGGTGCTGTTCCTGTACCCAAAAGTATTTTTAAATTCCTGTTTTTTCACCTAAGCTGAGTGAATGCAGTTCCCTGCACTCCAAGGGTGTTTAGCAGGCTTACAGTCCTGATGCTCATATTTTGGTCTGATGCTGTGGGCTGCAGAAATGTTTGCTTATAGATTTCCTTTCATTTCACATTAGAATAACAACAACATACCTAAGGGTTTCAAAGAGTCTGCCATTTTCTTATGTTACAGTACAAGTCCTGGAATAAATAGCTGGAAAGGCTGAAACTTTAACAATGAGATAATAGAAAAATTTGTACCTTGCAGGAAAATACAAGATTTTGACACTTGGTTGCATTCTGAATAGAATATGAAGTTATTATTAAAATCTACTTCAGGTTAATTTTAATGTCATTTAGATATGAATGTTTAAAGATTTTGTTATGTGATAAAAATAGAAATGAAAAATTCTCCTGAAGTCTTGCAAATGAAATGTTTGATTTATCAAAACATTCCTAATTCTTTTAAAATGTGATTTTGCCAGAACTAATTCATGTCATGAGAAATTTCAGCTTGGTCCAAATGCAACTTTCTGCTGGGAAAGTGAACTAACCCCTGATCAGGGCTGCCTGGCTGTAGAGCCTGCTGGTCATATTTAATTCCTTTGCCAGAAATTACATGGTTATTAACCCTTTGACCATTGGTATGATACTGTAATGTTGGGCTTTTTTGTTTTTGCCTTTTTCCAAACTGAGCTATATCTTCTTATTAAAATAATTTTGCATTTGTTCTGAAAAATTTCCATATTTTTGTATTTGATATAAACTCCCTTGTAATAAGGCAAGGCAAACCCTTTTATCTTGCTGCCCCTTTCATGGAAGTCTCCTTTGGCCACTTTTATTTGTGATTTTGCCTATTCCCTTGATTATGTGTTGAGATTTCTGTTAGACTCTTTAGCATTCTGTCCTGCTTTTGTGTTACAGTGTTCATCTTTGGAGCTTGTTGTCTCTTGTGTTTATCAAGGGAGGCAGCTGTTTCGTAAATGCATTTTCTTTACATTGCTAGCAATCCCAAAAACTGTCCCGAAATAAGAGTTTTCACTGCTTAATGTAAAATTTCATCATGAGTAATCCTGAGTCATTTAATTTCATATCTTTTAAAATGTCTTTTCTAAGATGGTCAAACTGACATTTTTGTTCTCTGTCAACATAGTATTGAAACTAACACTGTGTGTTCCCTTCTTTCCAGTGAACAATCTGAACCCAAAAGATAGCATTATTTGAGTGCTTTTGCTCAGATATTTAAATGCTGGTATGGAAGATGATTATTGACTTTTCCCTTAAATGATGTAGTCTTCTGAGAAAATCAATCTTCCTTATATATTCACCAGCTGTATTTAAGAACTAGCATTTGGCTAGCACTTTTCACAATTTAAAATAGAAAAATCTCTCATGCGGTGGCTTTCCTTAAGAGATCTCCAACACTTCCCTGTCACATTAATCTCTTTTTAAATAGAGGAAAATTGAGGCAGAGATGTAGAAATCTGTCCCAGGAAAACTCAGTGGTTGAAGCAGGAAGGAAAAGAGAAAACAAGTCAAAAAGGGGAAAGCAAGCATTGCTGTCTGTCCTGCTGGACTCTCATGTTGTTAGGTGAATCTGTTCCATTCACAGGAGGGTGATTTATATCACTCAGGCTCTCAGAATCCTGTGTGTTCCATGTTTCTGGATAGACAGATGGATGCTCCCTTCACATGTCTGTGTTACTTTTGGTGTCACACTGTGACCTGAAGGTCTTGCTCTGCCTTGTCTTGAACACGTTCCCATGAGCACTGCCAATAGCCTGTTAAATATGGATGATCCGTCTTCATTTTCCAGATGAGTCAGGAAAAAATACTGGGAATTTTTTTTTTTCCACAGGTGTAAGCCAATTGGTGTAGAGAACTGAAGTCTCCAAGGCATTTCCCTGGCCCCCAAGGAACCCTTTGGCTTCCAGCCATGGGCTTTTTGTCATCAGCTGCATCCTGTTCCTGGCAGTAGCACGCCCCAGGAAAGAGCACAAATCTCTCTCCTGGTGAATTACTGCTCACAACTCTTTGCCTCATTAATTTTATCCCCACTCTTCCTCCACATTTGTTGGCTTTGGAGAAGGGTCCTGACATACTTTTTGCAATTAGTGTGCCCTGCTCAGGACCAGTTGCAAACATTCCCTTTGGAAAGCTGTATATGAATGGCAGCCTGGCCTTCCTCCGGTGACTTCTGCCATTTAGTTCCCTATTTGATTTTCTCATGTTGATCTTCAAAATGGCAATGTCTGTTTTTTCTGTAGAGTGCCCAAAGAGAGTTCTGGGTTTTACACAAGTAACTGTCCCATGTTATATAGCAGGAGTGGAATCTGGGGAGGTTTTGGCAAGATGGCTCTAAGAGGTGGCTTAGATGGCTCCAAGATCTAAAACCTGAGCTGGCACTAAGAACTTGGTCTTCTGAGAGGACTTAAAGTGGCTCCCACTGAAGTCATGGAAGGTAATAATCTTCCATTTATTTATGGAAGACTTATAGCAAGAAGCCTCCTAAAATACAGTAGGATTATTTTTGCAGTGTGAGTTATTAGCATTGACCATGGACTATAGCAAAACTGAGACATGAAACCTTCTGTCTGCAAAATAGCTCTCAAGGTTGGAACCAAACCCTTTAAACTGCAAGACATGGCTGTTCAAGACTGGGAAGATGGGTAGAAGAATACAGGTGGTGTCTCAGAAATAAATTGGTGGTTTGTAGAAGTTTGGAATTGCTAATCTCAGGAAAACCCAAGCTCAGTAAAACGTTTGGTCTTTTAGGAAGGCTGCACTCAGTTGAGAGACCAGTCCCTGCTTTCCTCCTAGGACTGCAAAATTACAACTTTCAGGTCACACTTAGAAAGCAATTGGATGTAATCTGTACCTTTTGCATGACATAAAAGAACTAGATGAGATAATCAGGCACCAGTGTGTCCTCGGGTCTTTTTTAAATACTGAGATCACTCCAGGGTGTGCTTATGATGATTTCCCCTCCTCCTTCTCCTGTCTGCTGAGGGAACTGCTTCTCTTGTTGTCTGTTCACTGTAGGTGTTGGCCAAATGCTCCCAACCTACCACCATTATTGGCACAACTGGAGTTGTCTTCTCTGGTGGAGCACTGCCTGTTTCACCACTAGAAAGGTGAAGTGTCTAGGCCAAGTTCATCATCCAGACTCCACAGTCAGTGGAGAAAGTTGAACACCTCCAGAGAGTAATTCATCCCATCCAAAAATAGATGTTTAAGACAGGAAGAATGAATCACTCTCTGGGGGTTGGTGCACGTCTCTCTGTTCACTGATGATAAAAGAAGTCTAGACAATTACCTTAACCTAGACATCCAGCTGTAAGACACCTTCAGCTGTGTGAGACCAAGCTGTGCTTTCAGGTCCCTAAGGACCCATTCCCACCCCCCTGTTCAAATGGGAAGTGATTTTCTGATTTCACAGCAGCTTTCAAGCTGAAGTCACTGACAATCAGAATCTCAGCGAGCCACATATGGCAGTTTTACCATAACTGAATAGCTTTTTAATGAAAGGGTTTTTTACCCTCAGTCCCATCTGGGAGTTATCCATGAGAAGTTGATGGTGTTTTGAGGAAAATTTCTTTATTTTAGTTGCTGAGCCATTGCCACCATCAAATATTGCTGCATAATTTCCTCCCAAGGAGTCTGTTGCGTGTAGATAATATTCAAAATGTGGTCCCCATTGATTACTTTGATTGAACACATGCCACACATGATGTTCTCCATGAGCAGGAGTACAGCTCTTCAGATGGTGCTTGCAGACACTCTCATTTGTGAGTTCATTTCTTGTGGTCTGAAATTCATCCCTCATCTTCTCTTTTGCCTTCCTGTGAGCTCATTTGTTAAAGTGTTTGGGGAAAGGCAGACAGGGAAAGGCAATGACTGCAGAAGGCAAGAAAGCACCAAGATCATAAGGAGCATCCACAGAGCACTGGAGAAGGAAACCACAGTGGAGGCAGCTGAGAGAAGGGAAAGCCTCCAGCACTGGACAACCAAAGAGCTGGAATTGCCAATTCCCAGTCCACCACTGCAGTTCCTCACTGCCCACCTTGCCCCATGGAGGTGACCAGTGCAGGAGCAAAGCTGGCAGAGCAGTCCAGGGTTCTTGGATATTGGCTGCTCCCCTTTCCAGCCCACCACTTGGAGCAAAGCCACCTTCAGCTGGTGTTCCATGAAGAGACCAGGGAGCAGGGGCCAGCACAGCCCAGCTCCAGCCCCACATGGTTGTCCTTGCTTCCAGGACAGTGGTTTCTGTTCCCACTGATTGCAGAGCAGATAGGTGAGGATGATGATATCTCCAAGGGGACAAAGGGTTCCCTGGCAGAGGTGGGCAGGTGTGCTACTCCATGGGCGGGGTGAACTGGTGGGGAGAAGACTTCAGGGTGCCAATCTGTGATCCTAAAGCTTCCATTCCAGACTGGTGAAAAGGTTTGGAAACTACACAGCTTTGGCCTCTCTGCAGAGAGGAATATCTCAGCTAATTCCCTTGACTTTTGCCTTTAGATCATTTTTTTGTCCTTGCCCTTTTAAAAGTTCAATTCAACATGGAAGTGCAGTCTTCAAGGAAAATACTTGGAAAACATTTTGACCAATATGGCTAATGGAAAACATTCCTTTTCTCAAGATGTCTTTTGTCTCTCTCTTTTGGGAGATGGCAGGAAGTTTGGATGAAGCCTGAGACGCTTGGGTTTTTTGGTTGGTTGTTTTGTTTTATTTGTTTGTTTGTTGTTGTTTGCATGTGTATGTGAATTTTCTAGCTGCCAGAAGAAATAATTTGCCCAGTGATGTTCCAGGTGCCTCTTTGCTTCCCCTGCCAAGACATCTGCCCACTGCTGCCTGCAGGAGCCCTCAGTGCAGTCCAAGCCGAAGCAACGGACGTGCTTCTCTCAGGGAGTTCCCTGCTTCATCCCTTGCTGTGTCAGAGCTGAACACATCCTGCCAAGATCCAAGCAAAACATCCCAGAAAAGGTTGAGATATCCACCGAGCTCAAACTATTGTACAAGAAGTACCCTGGAGCAAAAACAGAGCTGCGAGACACCGTCACACCGAGCTGCTTCCCCCACCCCGGCGGGCACCGTGCCGTACCAGACAAACTCCTCCAGATAGGATCCAGGCAGGGATGTTTGCTTAACACAGCAGCTCTTTGAAAAGGCAAATAAATGGACAGTGAAGCTGCACAGACGTGTCACTGTGCAGAGATTTCCGTTTAGCATTTACGTTTAGTGCCAGGAAACCCTGACTCATGAATATGAAATCAGAAGGAAAGGAAGAAAGCAGTTGTTCATTATTAGAGCCTCGAATTGGGCATGTGGTGGGAATTAGCATTGAAAAACATGCAGGTTAAAAAGAGAGGGGATGGCTCTGATGGTCCAGGAGGCTTGAAGAGCCTGACTCTTCAGCCAGGGGATGTGCTTTTGTGGGGGCCTCTCTGCTCTCAGGCTTTGCCCACGAGAAGGTGCTGCTAGAAAAGAGCCCTGGAGCTCAGGGTTATCATGATGAGGCTCTTGCTCATCTTGAAGTAGGGGAAAGCAGGCCCTGAATATTCTTGGGAATCCTCCAAATTTACCTTGAGGTAATAGTGAGGAAAGGCAGGGAAGAAAAGCTGCTTAATTTCCAGAAATAAGAGAAATAACTGAGAGGAACCTCCAAGAAAACAGATCAACCTCAGATCTAGAAATTCTGAGGTCCCTAAAGGAAGCTCACCTTTAATTGAGACTCAGTGGGGTAAAAATGAAGGAACCCACGGCCCTGATGCTTCTGCAAGTGGGGTGCCTGTCTCTGCCCCTCAGCTGCACTCTAGAGCTGAGAAAAGCCTCTGTGAGCCTGGGGTGAACCCAGCTCCCTTCAACACAAGCTATCTTCCTTCCAGTCATGAGCATGGGACACCATCCTTCTTCCTGCTCATATTTCACCTTGAGAGAGCTGAGCTTGTTCTGCCAAGGAGGCATGTGGGTCAGAATCACAGGATCAGAGAATATCCTGAGTTGGAAGGGGTTCAGAAGGGTCATTCAGTCCAGCTTCTGGCCTTGCACAAGACAACCAACCCTAAAAATCACCAGGCACCTGAATATCATCCAGAGTTTTCTTGATTTCTGGTAGACTTGGTGCTGCAACCACTTCCCTGGGGAGCCTGTTCCAGTGCCCAAGCACCCTCTGGGTAAAGAACCTTTTCCTAATGTCTCTAAGAAGAGTGATGCTATTGCAGCAAATATTTTTGATTGTACTGGGAAGGAAGGAGCAATAAATACATTGCTGCAGGGTGGCAAGGGCTTGTTTTCCAAAACAACTCCTTGCATCAAACCCTGGGAGCAGCTCAAGGCAGCAAGGAAGTGTGTCATCCCCTCCAGTGCCTTCATCTGAAGCCTCCCAGCTGTGCTGTATAAGTACCCCTCTGTTTCCTTGCATTTTGGTAATTCCAGTGCCCTTAAAATACAACAAGAGCCAATCTGTCAGCGTGGGGCACAGCAGCTCACAGTTAATAACAAAACATTTGGCTGATACCCCTGTCCTGGAGGATGCAAGGTGCCAGGCAGGAGGTTGGGTGGGAAGTGCCCGTGGGACCGGACAGATCTGCCAGGGTGCTGCTCACCCAAGTGTCCCCGTGCCACCTCTGCCCTCAGTGACAGCACTGCATGGTGGTTGTTTTGCAGAGCCAGGCTCTGCCCCAAGGCCAGGCCCTGGGAAGCTGCTGGCAGGGCTCTGCTCCACCCCATGCAGCTATGACAGCTTCAGAGAGTCGTTAGCAAGCGAGGCGCGCTTGATGTGAATAATTAAAATACCTGCTGTGCTTTTAAATAGTTCAGAGCCAGCCTTGGAGCTGCATTGTGAGAGATGGCTGCTGTCTTTGGAGGAGGCCAGAGCAAAGAGGAGGGCTGATATCCAGTGGAAAATTCAAGGCTTGATGCTGCTGCTGGCAGGAGGAGGGATGATGCTGGCAGCTTCCAGAGGGATGCAGGCAGTCCCTGCTCCTGAGGGAGGCTGGAGGCTGACACAGCTCTCCTTGCTGATGGACAGACATCACAGCACAGAACTCTCCAAAGTCTCCTCTCTGCCAAAAATTTGAGCAGCAGTGGAGCTCAGCACCCATCCTTCCAGCTGTCCCAGGGCTCTCATGCTGGTTCAGCTCTCCAAACCTGTGGGATGAGGATGTGGAGCAGGGGAACAGGACAGCCCCACAGCCTTGGGGCTCCATCAAAGTGGGGCCCCTCAACTGAGCACACACAGATGGGGTCTGGGGAGGATGCACTGTCTTTTGCAAAGATTTCCCCAAGATATCAATTAGACACTGAAATCAAAACAGTTTCTGCATGAACAACTAACAAAGAGTTCCCTGCAGTCTCTCAGCTCCCTCTGTTCCTACCCCCAGCTGCCTCAGAGTTTGTATCAGAATTGCACCGAAGGGCCCCGTGCCCCAGCACGGAGGAGCTTCATGGAACAGGGGAAGATATCAAACACTGTGGCTGTGTCAGTGCTGCTGGAGCATGGAGCTGTAAATCATCTCTTCTTGTGGAAAAAACATGGGTTTCTGGGCAGGGGATGGAGGGAAAAATGACATTCCCCATGAGTTAGTTTCAGATTGAATTAAACCATTGTTTGACCACAGATATATATCTTTTATATATATATTNTTCCCCTAGTTCAGCCAATGAACCAAGAAACTTGGTTATTTTCACAGCTTTGCCATGATTACCTCCAGGGCAGGCAAAAGCAAAGTTTTTAGTAGAGATGTGGGGAAAAAAAGTCTGTTTTGGGGCTGGTAGAGTGAGGAGACCTGTGTGCTGACAGCTTTGCAACAGTGTGTGAACATCATCCTGATGTTTGGTCCATTCCCTGATCCCACGTGGGGAGTGGGAGCTGCCACTTGCACCCTCTCCTGTGGCCCTTTGCCCATGAAAGGCCAGGGCTCTTGAGCTGAAGATCAACAAATTAGTCTTCTCGTCCCCCACTGCAGAACGATATCCATCTAAATATTTCCTTTAATTTAGAGCCATGTAGAGTTTGAAAAGCCCTTCAAGTTCACTTGGGCTGATGAATTGGTAATTGAGTGTACCTGGATGTTGGTGCCGGCTCTGCCTCTCTCTGCATTTGTATCAGTCCGTGTTTGTTTTCTCCAGCTGTAAATCACTCAGAACTTGGAGAGGCTTTTATCAAATCCTGCTAGGAGCCAGTCGTTTTCCCTTTCACAAACACATTGCTAATGCCACGTGGAGCCCACTGGCTTTGCTGTTCACTTAAAAACAATGAGGATGGTATTAAACGGGAAGAAAAAATCCTTAGCAACGAGGGAGATGGAGGAGGAAAAAAATTGCTCCTGTCTCTCTGGAGTTTGCTCCTTTGGTTTAATATCTGTCCCATTGATCTGCTAATATGATCTGCTTTGAGAGGCTGATTTATTGTCCCACACTCCCTTATCCCCCTGGTGTTACAGCACATGTTGTGCTCAGGTTCTTCAGCCACCAGCAGCTCAGCTGCCAGCCTTGGTCCAGCCTCACCAGTGTTAAGCAGGTGGTTTTAAGGGTTCAAGGGAGTCAGGGTAGTCATTTTAAGGTCTTCAGGTTCTCCAGTGTGTCCTCGGTGTCAACCTCTCCAGTGGCTTTGACAATACCTGGTTGTCTCCATCAGTTACAGAGGGACCACAACTGACTCCCTTCCCACATTGCCCACATCCATGGCTCAGTCCAGTCAGTGTGCTCCAGCACTGACAGATTTGGCAGAAAGGACTTTCAAGCAAGAGAGGTAACAGTCCTGATTTGCATTTCTTGGAGCTGCTCTGATCCCTCACCCAGTGGAAGAACTGGAGGAACAGCACCACGTGTCTGGCATAACCCATCCACCCAGCCTGTGCTTGAATGTAGATTTTTCAATGAACTGTTACGTTGCTATTTGCTCAGTGGAAAAAACCCAGCAAGTTACATCCATTGACAAAGAAATGTGAGGACTTTGCAATCTGTGTGTGAATATTTTCGTGAGCATAAAATGAGGTGAAGTTTGCCAAACGATTATTCATTAGGGATTGTTCATTCAGCTCTAATTGCTTGGGTCTAACTGTTCTTAGAAGGACCGTGTGACATCTTTGTAATATGCAGTTAAGGTCAGAAAAGTGTTGGTAGAAATTACTTCATGTTAAGTCAAGCTTTTCTTTGGGTGTAATGGGGCTGTTCCCACTTAGCTTAGAAAGAGTAAATGATGCTGCCTGGTTTCTTGTTGGGCCTGTGCAGTCCAGTTAGCTAATGGAGGGTGAGTGGTGCCTTATTGACTCCCACTTTCTCTGTGGAAGGAGTAATTAAATCCACCTTCAGAATCCCCATCTTCTCATGCGTGGCAGTGTGCAACTTCCCTGCATCTCAGCTAACTAGATTAGAGATTACTCATGCTGATGAGAATGCACCAGCTAGAAAGGGTCTGGCTTGGCTTTCAGATCCCAGCTGTTATTTGCAGGACTTACACTTAGGAAAAGCATCACTTGTTTTGTTTTGTTTTGCTTCTAACCTGACAAACTTTGTCTGGAAACCCAGAGGAACAAGCACCAGGGAGCCCCACCGTCTGTCTTCCAGCAGCATTTTCTGAAATAGAACAACACTTTAAAGTCTCACCAGCTCAGCCTTTCACTTCACAGAATATGTGCCTGTCTCTAAAATACCAGGTTATTTTTCCTTACCCCCATAATATTCCCATCCAACATTCACTCTCCTGGAAATCACCAATCCAACATTCACCTACCTGCATTCAAACACCTGTCTTGTGCTACTGCCCTTCTCCTTGCAATTTAGAGATTATATTTCATAACTGACCTCCAACTACCTATTGCCTCCCCGTGACACTTCACCCTTGTCTGCCTGATTGATTAGTCTATTATGCTCTGCACTCTTCCTGATGACTTACAGATTGCCTGGTATCTGTCACAGGCTTCCTTTTGTTCTCTGATATTCTTGGAGTTTTGGAACACCCTCTGGCTGCCATTCTCTCTCCATTTTCCCTGGCCACCACCTGCCTCTCTTATGAATGTCTAGTTTGGAAAAAGGAGAAGAAATCTTTTGTAAAATAAACCCTTACCTGCTGTGAGTTCACACATAATGCTGGTAAAACACACTTCTAAGACGCTGTCGTTTTCAATGGGGCTCTTTATTTCCTTTGCACCATTTGGAGGTATAAAAGTGTCACTAAATCAGGCTGTGATCAGTGACATGGCTTGGAAGGCAGTTTTCCCCAGCAAATTTCCTCACCTGCATAAGTCAATGAAGCAGTGACAGAGAGGGAGCAATGTTGTGTTTAAAGATGTGTGTGGGTAGGAGGGTTCTGTGTCTGCTGGGGGAGAGGTCTGGGACGTGTCCCAGATCCATCCATCTCCCTGTGCTTGTCAGAGGTTGTCCAGCTCTCTGATATTGTTCCAGGCTTGTCCCAGCTCTGTCCATCACTCTGACATTTAATTAACTGCCCCATTCTCCTGGATCTTGCACCGGATTTGTGTTGTCTTTCTGAAATACCTCTTAGGTCATGTCTGAATATTACTAACGGGAGAAGTAACAAAATGGTTGTCACTAATATTGCTATTATTGTTGGTGTGTAGATGATAATAAAACAAGACATTGAATATCACAAAGATGAGTACTGTTACACTCAGTGTCACTTCTTCTTGCTGTACTGGTTGTTTGGCATCACAGGTGAGCAGGGACTGACAGCAGTGGGAAGCAGAGAGAGCCCTGGCCAGCCAGGCATCCAAAAGTCATAGAAAAACAATGAAGGTGTGGGAACTGACCACTGAGAGCAATAAAATCACACTTAAGGTTTAAAAAGACATTTATGGGACCAATCTTCAGGTGTAACAAGGATTGTTAAACTTATTAAAACCTGCGTGTGCTGGGTGGCTGGTGCTGGTGGTGGCAGTGGCTCCTCACTCCTCCAGGAGCTCTGCACTGATGTCTGGTACCATCTGCCTTGGGCATGCCCAGAGCTATCCATCTTCCTTGCATCTTTTTCCATCTTTGTCTGGCATTTGTCCCATTCTTTTTACTTCAGTCCCAGGTCTCCTTCCAGAATTCCTCACAGTCCCCAAATCCACTGGCAAGTGGATTTCTTTTCCTTTTCAGTTACTCTGTTGAGCAGCTGCTCTCATTTGGACCTCCCTGTGGTCTTCTTCCCCTTCACCTCTGGTCCCTGTCTCTGTGTTTGATCCATGGCTTAAGCAGCTGTTCTGTCCCTGGGGTGGCTTGGTATTAACCAAGCCATCAATCAATCTTTTATCCCCTTTGTTGAAACTCTCTCTTATGCTTTCTCTTTTATCCTTGCAGTTTAAATACTGGGCTTGGTGACCACCTCGTGGGATCCCTAATGCCGTGTCCAGTGTGCCTCCCAGCCCCTGAGGACAACAACTAGGAGAGCTTCAGGACTGTGGCTGGAGCCAGCAGTGACACACAGGCTCAGAGGTGAGGGCTGGCCTCGTCCATGGCATCTCTGGAGTGAGAGGAGCAGCTGGTATGAGACAGCTGCCTGTGGGAAAGAGCCAGCAGGGAGCAGGGATGGAGCAAAACTTCCTAAAGAGGGCTCCAGGGTTGGGAAATCCTCCCCAGGGGTGGATGGTGGAGGGGAGGCTCCTGGCATTCATTCCCTGTAGGGAAGAGAGTGATGCAGGCACAGCCAGCCAGGGATGTGTTTCTCACAGTGCTGATCAGGGGGTGGCTCCTGGTGGGGCTTTTCTCCCAGTGCTGACCTTCCTGGGGAATCCCTGAGTGTCTCAGCTGTGGCTGCTGCTCTCCTGAAAGAGTGGCAGCAGTGCAAGTTACCGTGGTTGCAGATTTAATTTTTTTTTTTTTTTTTAAAGATTGAATTCACATTCTTCTTTTGAGATATAGGGAATAAAGAAAAAGCATGTTATTTCTCTCCTGCAGATGAGAAGGTGCAATGCCTCCATCCCAGCTTCTACAAAAATTCTGTTTTACAAAGCAGAAGAACATCGGGTTCATGTTGGAGCTTTAGCTCAGTTTTCTGAGACCAGATTTTGCCCCATGTTCCCTGTTCAAATGACTACTGTGCTGGGCACTTTGAAATTTTCTCCCTCTTCCTCATCTCCACCTTGACATTATGAAAAGGGTTTTTCATCAATCCATTGTAAGAAGGAGATAACTTTTATATAAAAGTGCACGGTTGACAGGGTTGAGTTTTTTGGGTAGCGTGTAATTTTTTTTTTACACTGTTATTATTTAAAATATGCTTTCTAAGAGGACAAAGGGGAATAGCTTAATGGAAACAAATTTCTGTAGCAAAATGTGCAGCTGGATAAAAAAAGATTATTTCTGTTATTGCTTGGTTAGACAGGTGAATTTCGAATTTGAGTACAAAAGGTGCTAAAAAGTGTGCTTAACTTTTCTTCAGCGTGCTGTTGAGATTGAAAAGAATAATTTTTGGAGAAAAACTTTTCTCTGAGCCTCTATTTCCAGCATTGTCAAATCTTTAGCAGCGGCCTTTTCCCACAGCTATTATCATGTTTTTGCCTTTTCTTCTTCCACCTCATTTGTCCTTTTTTGAAGAAAATGCAGTGCTGGTGAAAGGCAGGCAGGTCTGTGGGCTGGCACTGATCTGGAAGAGAGGGACATGGGCATCTCTGGAAGCCAGACCAGACCAGGGATGCAGTCCCAGGGAAAGATGGACAGCCTGGCCTGGGGGAAGTTATTTTGAAAGCATCTACAAGCCTACAGCCCTTCAGACCACCCTTCCAAAGTGACTTTTAACCAATTAGGAGCCTAAGCATCAATGAAGATAAGCAGAGCTTAGGTGCTCAGGTCCCTTGGGGCAGACACAAATATCTCAGCAATGCAGACAGATAGACAGTTTGCCTGTCCAGATGGATCCAGACCCAGAGCCAGGCAATGAATTACAAATATAAGTGCCAAAACAGCAGGCTTGGGACACAAGGGATAAAAGACAGTTGTGTTATTTGAGCTGATAAGCTCTGCATCTCGTCTGGAAGATGCTGGCATCAAAGGCTCCTGCAGGGATTTCACAATGGAGTGTTACACCATCCAGCACTGAGTTACCTAAGATGTAAAATGGGCCTAGCAGAGAAAGCTTCATGCCTGCCACAAAGGAGCAGAATAAGAGTTTGTTTTGAGGACTGTTTAGCTGAATAATTTGTGATTGATCTCGATGGACACTGTGAGATAGTGCTCCCAACAGAGCAATGATTGCCATTAGTGCCTCAGCTCCCTGCCTTCTTCCTCCTTTTTCTCCCCAGCTTTTTCAAGGGCTGGGTCAAATGCTACCCAGGCAGCATGAACAATATTTCCTCCTTTTTTGGTAATCATTGTCCCTTCTATTCATTCCTCAGAAAGCTTTTCACAAGCAAGAGGTATTTTCAAGGGTTGTAAGCATTCATCTCAATGTACATTTTTATGCCTATTCTCCTTGGAAGAGCTGGAGAACTAATTTACTTTATTAGGCCAAGTGAAAGGAGCTTGTGGAGGTAGCCTTGTGCAGGAGGTCAGGGAGCTAGAGAGGAGAGACCTCTGGAGACTGCTATGGAATTTCTTGCAGGAGCTGAAAAGCAGCTTTTGCTGTTTAGATTGGTGCTGTTCTCCCTTGCATTGTGCAGGCTCCTTTTCCAGCACTGAATGCTGAGATCTGCATGGTCCCATCACTGGTCCAGCCACGAAGGTTTGGGAGCAAAAACAGCTGTAAGAACCTCGGATTGGCAACCCTGGAGGTAGCCAGGCTCACAGCACTGGGTTGCTGTGCCAGGGAGGAGGTGCCCAGGGGGCTCTGGTGAAGGTTCCCCTCTTGGGGAGCCCCAGCCAGCCCATCCCAGGCAACACCCCACTGTGCAAACCCTTCTCCAAGCAGCTCCATGCAGCCAGCAGATGTCTAAAACCCATCTCCTGGGCAATTCACTTCATTCATCAATTAAATTGTTTGCAGTGAACACTTTGGCCCCATCCAGCTCCAGGATTTCAGCCTTGTAATTTTGCTGGCAGAGGACAGCAGTGCCATGTCCGTGAAATCTGCCTGCCAACTGCTTCCCCTGCTAAGCATTTTCTAGGCTAACGATCCCAAAAACCTTGCCAGCAGCCCCAGCTCTGTCCCTTTCAGGGCAAGCCACTCATTTAAACGTGAGCACATCTAAATGACTCCATCTGCTAAGTGACGTTGGTAAAGAAAAGATTATAGCAGGAGTTAGTGCTGTGTCCTCGGGTTGTAACCCTGTTATAAAATGGGCTGGGAGAACAAGGGGACTGTGAGGAGCTGAGGCTCGAAACCACCTGGGTGACTGTCAGCTTGATTTATTTTCTTGCTCATTAGATAAATTAGAAAACTGGCAAAAGGAATCATCTCCTGCTCTCAGCTGCTTGGTAACCTGCCACGTGGCACGAGGTGCCAGCTGCAGGGAGATGCAATTCCTTCCCACACCCCTGGCCCCTCTCCCCAGGGACACAGAGGATGGGACTTGGGGTCTGCTGGTGCCACACATCTCGATTGTCCTGCCACCCTAAACCACCTCATTGACCCATCTGGCTGACTGCTGGCAACCACTAGAGTTTCACTTTTCTCTAATAGCCTTGATTTTTGAATAGCAGCTATTTTCTAGGTGAAAACAGCAGCAGCAAATATTGCTTTTGAACACTGGATTTGACCTCAGGACTGCTTGTTAGCCTCATTTCACAAATCAGACAAGCTGAAGTAGAATAACCTGGTTTGTGGCTGTATCATCAGGCAGGACCTGCTGCCCTTCAGAGATGTTGTTCAACACTTTGATCTTGTGGTTTGTGACCAGTCTGCCTTCAGCAGCTGTTCCCCTTGCTTATGAACCAGACTAATTTTTGTCTGTCAGAAGGATGAAGCTTAATGGTCAGACTTGATTTAAATCCCTGGGTAAAATACACTGTCTAGGAGGTCAGGCTCCATTTACAGCGCCTTCTAACCTAAAAACTCACTGAAATATTCAGCCTACATAACCAAATGTTAAATTTGGATCATTTAAGCCTTCCTCAGTACCTTTAGCTGCGTCTGATGCACTCCTATAGTGAGAAATGAGGCCACTGTTATACACATTGTATTTACACACGAGGAAAAGCTTCCAGACAGGATGAGCTATTAAGAGACTGCAATGCATTTCTCAGCCAACGTGGAGGAATCCCCACTGCAAACAGATGCTGAAACCGGGGGAGAAGCAGGGCAGGACCTCCTGGGAATGAGAGCTGGGGGCTCCCAGCATTGCTGTGCCAATGCAAGGAGATGGAGAAGCAACACCTGCCCTGTGAATGATGGTTGGAGCAGATTCCTTCTGCTGTCCTTGCTCCTCCTTCTGCCCCTGGGAGATGTGCACTGCCTGCCCAGCATCCCTGTCCCCCAGTCCCTGTGGAGCATCAGGCCACACGTGTCCCGGTGGCTCAGCCCCTCCAGGTGTGTGTCCCTGTGTACAAACGTGGGAGGGGCGGGGAGACCGGGCTAATTCCTTCCTGTCACATGCAAGGAATCGGCTTACGGCCCCGAGCTCTGATTACTCTTATCTTAGCCTGCATGATGCCAGCCACAGCCTGAAATTACCTGGATTTTTTTTTTTTTTTCAAAATCCATGGGATGGTTCGGACTCGCCCGCACCGACGTGAGCAAAACTCCAGCCCTGCTTTCAATCCCAGCAGGTTTGATGGGCTGTGAGCCAGTGCAGAGGTTGGGGAATGTGGTTTGAACCTCCAGATGGGAAAAGCCTGGGTGTGATGCCCAATCCACCTGAAATACCTGCTGGAATCCCACATGGAGCAACACCAACAGCCCCTTCCCAGCCTCTGTGCAGAGCTGGTTGCTCAGGCAGACTCACCTGCTGGGATCCTGACAGATAACATGCCTCTGAAATGGCCAGCCAGGGAGAGATGCTGGCAGGCAAAATGTGCAGTGAAATGTTTGCCTGCCAGGATTAAACTGTCAGTCCCACCTGTCTGCTGGGGGACATGTGGCCCTGCACCCACCACTGCTCCCCATTCCCCAGCACTGCCTGCCAAACCCACCCTGCTTGGAAATTAGAGTGGGGAAATCAAAGCCCTTCTCCACCCACTCCTGCTGTGCCTCTCAGCCACTGACATTAACACCGAACTGGCTGACATTAGCTTTGAATGGATTTTAATAACCCCCTTGTGAGCCTGAATTACCCACACAGCGTGAGGGCCAGTGAGAGTCTGGAAATGTGGTGATGAGCAGGGCATTGGGGCCAGAGCAGCATCCCAGGCTGGGGACACAGGGCCAGACCAGCTCCTCAGGCTGGGGACACAACCAGAGCAGATCCCCAGGCTGGGGACACAACCAGACCAGCTCCCCAGGCTGGGGACACAACCAGAGCAGCTCCTCAGGCTGGGGACACAATCAGAGCAGATCCCCAGGCTGGGGACACAACCAGAGCAGCTCCCCAGGCTGGGGACACGGGGCCAGACCCACTCCAGGAGCTGCAGTGGCTTCTGCCAGTGGCAGCTGCTGGTGTGGAACCCTGGTTGTTGCCTGGCCCCTGGAGAGCTGTTGCTCTGGCACCTGCTGCTCACAGATGTCCTGCCTCCAACAGCTCTGCAAGGGGCTGATGAGCTTCCCAGCATTGGGGATGCTAGTCCAGGTGTCTGTCTCCATGGGATTTTCTTCCATCTGGGGTAAGGTATGGCTGCTGCAGGGTGGTGAGGACCCTCAGTGCCATCAATAAGAACATCCCCAGCCCCTACCAGTGCATGGCATAACATAGCAGCCTTGGTTTAGCCACCTCTGTGCATGGGATGCTAAATGAGATCATGCCTGGCCCAGCTGGGAGTCTGGACTAGTGTATGAAAATCTAGCAAGAAGATTAAAAGGTGTCCCCAGGCAGAAGAGGGTATTTATCCCTTTCTTTGTGGCTGAGGTGCTCATGGTGTGGGAGTTGCAGGGACAGTGACCTCCCCTGAGCACCTGCACGTGGGCAGCACCGTGTCCCCACTGGGACTGATCCTGGGGACAAGACACTGACCTGAAAAGCTCCTTCTGAGATACAGGGACACACATCCAATCTCCCCTCCTGCACCAGGAAAGGGCTTCCTGCCCTGCATCTTCACTGCAGCTCCTCCACAAAGGGAAAAACCCCTCATTTTCCTCTTCTTTTACGAGAGGGAAAGCTAAAAGGGATGGTCAGGTGGTTCTCACTTCTGGAATCACTCAAGGCCTGAAAACATACTCTGAAATTAATCTTCCTCAGTTAAAGCTTACAAGATCTGAGCAAGTGATGGCCAGTCAAAAAAGCCCCATTTGGCTGGAGAGTGATGATTTCTAGCTGCCATTGAAATCCACAGGTGTTGCCAGTATGGAAACAGGAACATCTACAGGGATATGGACAGGAGATCCCAACTGGAGTGGGCCAGCAGCTTCTCCAGGTCAGGCTCTACAGGGGCTGTGAAATCCTCAGGCACTTGCAAGAACTGAGTACTGATAACAGCCCCTGCAAAGAAGTCCATGATAATGATTGAATTATATTTAAGAGGCTCCTCCATACTAAGTAAATGCAAATATTTTACTCAGAAAATATTTCCCACTAAGATCTTTTCTACATAAAATGCTAACAGATTGAGATTATGACTCTAATGATTATTTTTATTGCTGGTTTACATTTAAATGGCATATATTTCCCCCTACTGTTCTCTCTCTTTGGGTTAAATCAATAAAACCTATTAAGAAGATCCTTCTTCCTCTAAGATTCCTCCCTCTCTTCTTTCTGTCTCATCTCCACTGGTGCCCTTTTTATCCACCCACCACCAGAGATTTTTCAGAGCTGCCTCCACGATATTGGTGCCAAGGATTTGAACATCCCCTTTGACAGAGTGGAGTGAATCTGGTCTTTGCTGAGATGTGGGACTGCACAGGAACTCCAGGGCTGTTCCTTTTCCTCATCTTGAGCTGTATTGCAAGGAGATGAAGTTGAGCCTCTTCCCACCCCCTTTTAACATAGAAGCTACACCTGCCTGTGCTCCTGTACCTCCTCAGTTGTGGATTCTCTTGTGCTCCTTCAAACAGTGGCTGTGGCTCACCAAGGAGGTGCTGGATTTCTGTTTGGAGAGGAATTATCCTGGTATATACACAGCGAAAACCATTAAGACGCTGACCTTTAAATTGGGCTTCTTCCTGCTCATGTAGGGAGGAGGTGGGTTGAGTGCCCAAATCTTATTCATTTTAATGACAAATCCCTCACACAGAGGCTTTGAAATGCTCAGCATTAATGCAGTTTGCCTCCCTCTGCTGCAGCTTGGCTTTGCAGTGCAGGGGATGTCTCTGCTTCCCTCTCACAGTGACAGACCCTATAGATTTGCTCTGTAACTACCATGCCCAGGTGCCATTGTGTATGGATTTGTCAGCTTAAGGCAGTGCTAACACAGGGATCTCCATGCTCCTTAATCAGTACCACTGACCTTTCTTTCCTCCATTACTCTCAGCATCACTTTTTTTTTTCCCCAGCTTAATTTGCATAGGTCTCATGTTATCCATGTTTTTGCTTCGTCCCTGTTATCCCATTACCCTGGATAATCAAAGTTGGCTGTAATGGAAACAGCAGAAACAATTTGCTTACCCTTCTATTACAAGATATTCCCTCTACTAAGTCTGAGAATACCTGCAGTTCTGTGGCAATGCTAATTAACTCTGCATGCATATAGGAAGTAAAGCAAACTGCACCAGGATCCTTTGGGATGGTGGGGATTTAAGAAAGATGAGATATTATGCTCCTCTTTCTCTGTGCTTCACTGTCCCTACCCTCAGTGGAAATTGCTTTGCACTTATTGAATAAAATGTAATACATGGAGGAGTCACTGACTCTGCAGAGATGGAGTTAGAAGGCTCAGAGTTCTCTCTGCTGGTAAACCCCCTATGGAAACAGTGATGCTCCCTGATGTCTTGTTTCTTGTCTATTCCCAGAGTGGGGTCTTTTCCCCATGCACGTCCCCCTGCCTTGGAGCCCAGTGCTGATTCCTTGGGGCCACAGCTGCCCCCCAGGGCAGAGCTCCAACAAAATATGGGTGGAAAATCTCCTGCCCAGCCTCAAGGATTGTCTGTAAATGAGTGCCCCTGGCAGTGCAGGGTACCTGCTGGTGGAAGTGGCTGTTGTGCCCATCAGGATGCTCACCTATCCTTCACTCATCTTTGGGTGGCTGAGGCAGCAGCAGCTTCAGAGCAGGTGAAAGGCCTGGGGAGAATAGGAAAGATGGCAATGAAAAAAGAGAGACTGGGAGATTGTCCCAGCCATCCCTCTTCATTCTGCACTGCACAGTGCCTCGGGTTCTGCCCATCCCTGGAGGAGGCACGTGGAGCAATCTCCCACATCAGTGTCAGCATCCCCTGAAAGTCTCACATGAGGCTCTCCTGTGTGTCAGCTAAACCAAGAGTGACTGACACAGCCAGGCATGTGTGGAGGACTGCTGAGCTCTCCATGCAGGAGAAATCCCACTCAAGTCCACCCACCAGCTCCTTGCTGATTTCCCCAGCTCCTCTGCCAGCAGCATGGACAGACCACCTCACTGCACCCTCGTGGAGCATCTCAGACTGTCCCTGACACACTGAGCTCCTGGGTATGGACCCTGTGCTCCAGGAGGGTGGTTAGGCAGCCCTTGCACTGCTCCTGCCCCTGAAATTGTGAGGGAGATGTTATTTGTGCTCTGACAACCACAGACCCTTTGATGCAATACTCATGTTTGGGATTTTACCACATCTCTCATCCTCCAGGTCTGTCAAGGAGCTTTATGCAGCCGTGACTCAGAGAGAGGCATCAGTGGAGAGAGTCTGTAGATACAGTCAGCAGCTGTCATGTGGAGGGCATTAATAATGCATAGGCAGGTATTTGTGCATGACCTATGAGCTCAGGACCCTCCCTGCCCAAGTGGTACCAGCTCCTTTAAAAGATCCTGCACCATGCCCTGGCTCTGGCCATGCCAGGGGGCTGGGGTTACACAGGGATCACACACATCTGTCCAAGGTAAATGGGCAATAAAAGGGCTGGTAGGGGTGAGGGCTTGGTGCTGCATGTCCCTCCTGTTCTGCTTGAGCAATGTCATAGCTCCTTCCCTGTCATTGAAACCTTCAGTGCTCGCTGAGTAAGGAGACTCAGATTTGAGTGCTGGCTGAGGTCAGTCCCAAAATCCAGCCCAGCCATCTGAGACATTTTGGTTCTGATCAGGCAGCACAAGTTCTAAGAGTGTAAGAATGGGTTTAAAAATGGAAATGTGACTTTGGACTTGTGGGAAGGGATGCTTGGGGTTGGAGATGGAACCATGTATCACTATGATCAGTTGGGAATTTCTTGTTGATTTTACATAGCTGAGCCAAAGGTAAACTTCCTATTAACTTCCCTGAGTGAGTCTATAATGATTTGACCCTTAAAATGAAAGATGTGCAGTTACCAACTCCACTGTGCTGGTGGAGTTGAAGAAGCACACCAAAACAGCCAGCAGCTTTCAACAGCAATTGCACTCAGCACTGTTCTGTCTCCTCAACTCCTGACATCATTTGGGGAAAAAAAAAAAGGCAAAGTTTGACTTCACGGTGTTTGTTTCTCTGCAGTTCAAAGGATACAAGAGCCTGGTTTTTAATTGGCACTGAGTTCTCTCAGCTGGTACACAGGGCAGTCCTGAGACTGACACCCAGCCAGGCAGGAGGAGCAGCAGCTGAGGGGAAGAGGCTGTTTGAAGTCCTGGGTGCCTGCCACCCATCTGCAGGGACTCAGAACTCTGCTAGATCTGGGGGCAGAGGAGCATTGCTTCAGTTCTGATCATTAATGCATTGGTCTCTTCTCTGTTTTCTTTCCACTGATCTTCTCTGTGCACAGTCCAGGGAGAGCCACATGTTGAGTGGTTTGTGCTGGAGATCACAGTGCAGGGATAATGAAGCTGTTTCCTTGCTCAGTGTTTCCTCACAGTGGGGCTCAGCCTGGTCCCACACCTGTGCAGATGCCCTGCCTGCATGGGTGGGCTGCATGTCCCTGCAGAGAGAAGCAGGAGTATCCCAGGCTGTGCACACCCTCACCTCAGCCCCAACACCTTGGCCAGGTGGGACTCTGCAGTGCTGATGTACAGAATCTCTGGAGTGCAGGAGCTGCTGGGATGGAGGGGGTGGAATTCAGCCAGGAATGGAGGGGTTGGCTTTGGAAGGGAAGCCCTGGGGTGCCAGGTCTCAGTGAGAGTCACAAGCCCTCTGGCAAGGGTCACAGGGTGTCTGTGGCACATGGAGCACAGATTGACTTCAGGCACAGCTGGGCTGGGGAGCAGAGTGACCTGCTTCAACAGGCACTGTTATCTTCCACCCCAATGGGACTTGAAAGTCCCTTGTTGACTGAGATCTAACCAAAGCATCTTTCCAGGCTTTTTTCTCCTCTGTCCAGGAGCAGAAAGGCTCTGTGGCTTCTACAGGCTCTCTGAGCAGCTCTCATTGATTATTTCCTTAATGCTTAGAACGGGGTCCCACCTGCTTCTCTCTGCAGGCTCAGCATCACTCCCACATTTCTGGCTGCCTGCTTTTCTTGACCTCACCTCTCCTTGGCGAGCTGGTTCATGGCTTTGCACCCTGCAGGCTTCCTCACCCCTCTGTCTTTTCTGCTCATTTGTGATTTGACCTCAGGAAAGCACCATTACAGTGCCCTCTGCTCTGTGCTCATTGTGCTCCTTGCCCATACCTGCTTTGCCCCAGGTGCCTTTATCATTTCCATCAGCACAGTCTCAGTAAATCCTGTGCAAGACAAAAAACCTCAGCAAAGCATTGTCACTCCACCTGGCCCACACCAAGCTGCAGCTGTCAGTCCCAAAAGCTCAGTGGGGTGGATATACTTATTGCTAGAAACCTTTATATTTACCATGGCCTTTCTGACATTACAGTAAATGCATTGCAGAGCCCAAGAAGTATAAAAATAAACTGCAAGAAAATCAAGACAGCTAATTAGCCAAAGGTTACTGCTGGGCTCTGTGACTGTCAGCCCTTTTGAAGTTCTCCTTTACACAGGCAGATATGTGTGCAATGCTGCTGCTCCTTTGAATAAATGTCTTGGTTTCCAGAGTGGCTTCATATCTGGATGTGACTGAACACATGTGAGGCCTGTCACAGTGAGCCTGGGCAGGATAATCAGGATCCTTTACCCCTGCACTTCTCCAGTACTGGAGAGCACCTCCTCTTGTGGAGGGGCTGATCTTGTGCTGCCTCCCAGCCCCTCGTGAGCAGGGGTGAGCTGTGAGGTGAGGAGGGGCAAGAGAGCTGCCTGTGTACTGACAAATCCTCTGTGCTGGGGCTGCTCCTGCCCCTCTGTGTCCCTGCCCTCTGCACTGTGATCACAGGCTGCTGAGAGTTGCTCTGGTCACCCAGGGTTTGGATGGTGCCACTGGGATGCAGCTCTGTAGGGATGAGGAGCCTGGGCAGTGCTGGAGCACACGCCCCAGCATGTCATGGTCTCACCCCATGTGTCCATCATTCCTCAGTATCCAATCTTTTCCTGAGGATGAGCACCTTGTATGGAGCTGCAGGTACACCAGGAGGGACAAGGGAAGGGGAGTGGGGGTCCTGGCTGAGCTGAGAGCTGAGGGAGGGGTGCAACTTCCAGCCAGGGGAGAGAGGCTGAGCTGGTCATGACAGTGGCCCTGGTGGATTTGGGTACTGGGTCCAGAGGAGCGTTTTGCTCATATTTGGGCAGGAGAGCCCTGGAGCAGAGATGGAGTGTGAGCCATGTCCCTTGAGCCCAGCCATCCCCTGGCCACAAGCTGTGTGAGATTTCTCTCCCTGTGCTCTGAACTGCTCCACACAGGGATCAGTGAGAATATGGGCACAGTGACCACAGGAACCACCAGCATCATTTGTGCTGTCCTCTCACTTCTCCTCTCAGGTTTTCCCTTGTTGTGCTTTCTTTGGGCTCAATTTCCCCTAGGAGAATCCTTTTTGCAGCTCCCTCTTCCCTCTCAGCTTCTCCTGTCTCCTCCTGCTGCCTCCCTCCAGCTCACAGCTCGTGTGAGTGTCATGTGTTTGCTCAGCATCACTCCTCCTGGAACGTTAATTTGCTGCTCATTTCCTCACAGACTTTACACCACGAGTTGGGGCTTTATGTGCATGTGTGTGTGTGATTCAATTAAACAAAACACAATAAAATCAGGGAAAACAGAGGGAGACACAGACAGATAGCAATTCCCTGCTCTCTGAGGGCTAAGCTTGCCTGCCTGTGAGCTCGGCCCCAGCATGGCTTTCTGATGTTGCCACATGGATTTGCTTGTAGCAGCTCCCTGGATCTCATGCTTGGGGTTTCCATCCCTCTGCTGGGACCCTGGGACAGCAGCTGCCTCCTCTCTGCTGTCAGAAGTTGGGGCTGCTTCATCACACGAGGTGAACCTTGAAGGAGCTGAGTGTTCATTTTAAATAAGCCCTGAAATGCTGAGGCATCTCCAAATACTCAGCCCTCTCCATCCCTCCTTTCCCTCTCCACACCTCAGTCCCAGCAGCCCCCCAAGATCCTCCAAGCCAGCAATTTCCCTATTCCCTATCCTGCTCTCCCCCTCTGGGGTGGCAGATTCTCCCTGTGCTAGGTCCAAGCTTTCTCTCCTTTCCCTTGCAGTGCAACCTGAAAAGCAGCAGCTGTGCCTGGCTGGTGAGCTTCCCTTCCTCTGCTCTGTGCCCCTCTCTGTCATGCTCTTCCCTCACTCACCTCCTTCCTGCCTTGTTTCCCTTCCCCTTTTCCCCCTCTCATCCATTCATACTGTGAACCTGTGCTTTCTTAGCATCCTTTACTCCCAGGCTTGTCCCTGGCAGGTTTCTCACCTCTCCACATGCACGTGGGTGTCTCTGTCTCCTGGAGAGCCTGTTCCTGCTCACCCAGCCCTGCCTGGCTCCCTGGCTCTGCAGATTTATTCTGTGAATCCAGCCTGTTTCCCTGGGTGTGCCACTGGGCTGCAAACCTGACACCTAAAGTGGGACAGTGCAAGTGGAAGGGGCTGGTCCTGGGAAGGGCAGGGAGGGAGCAGGCATGAGATTACAGGGTGGGTGGGAGAGAGGAGCTTGTGCTCTTAAAAGTGAAGATTTCAGGGTTTTTTTAAAAGGCACATAAAATGTGATTAATGAAATCCTGGCACTCAATGCTCTCCCCTTAGGAAAAAACACTGAGAGCAGAAGGGAATCCCCTTTTCCTAATAGCAGCCCCCACCACACAGAGCCCTCCTGGTCCCACTGTGCCATCACCCCTGGGTTTAACAACCCTCTGAAATCCTGGCAAGGGCTTTGTGCTGCTGAAAGGGAAAGATCCCAAGGAGGTCATCCCTGATCAATGCATGAGGGCTTGTGCTTGTTCAACAGAGTGATTGCATCTTGCCCAGACACCCTCAGGGTGGGCTCCAGAAACATTGCAGAGAGATGCTCCATGCTTGGAGCCTCTGCCCTCTGTCCCTTCCATGTCACCTCAGAGCTCCTTTCACAGCACAGGGCTCCTTCTAGCCCCTGATCCTTATCTCTGCTTGAGCCAAAGCTTCATGGAACAGCAGGAGCAGGTGCTACTCCCATCCTCTGTGCCCTGGCAGTGGTGGTGGCTGTGAGGTGGCTCTGTCCCTGACCCCTGTCTCTGGTGACTGCGTGCCCAGCAGAGGCAGGATGGATGGAATTCCACATCTCACTGCAGTGTTGGCTCCTGGCTCCCACAGGCTGAGGCTGTCCCATCAATTAGAGTGTGGTCCTTCTTGCTGAGTGAAGTCAAAGGATGGGGCCAATGTTCCTGGTGTGCAGGAGAGGGGAAGGAGCTGCCTTGTGGGGCAGAGAACCAAGGGATTGTCCACCTCTTCCTAAGTTTGACCAACACCTCCACATGGGGACCCATGGTTCCCAAGCTATTGTCCTCATGGACCACACGTGTCCACAGCACAGGAATAATTTTTAGCTGACAGCAGTGCTGCAGCATTTCCTGTGCATGCAGCCAATGCACCTGGAGCCATTCCCAGATGTCTCTCCTCATTAATGCCCCCTTAGCAATTTTCTGAGGACCAGCATCCATCTCCAGCATTAAAAACAGTTCCTTCCTCTTTGATTTATGGATATTAATCCATGCCAGCAGGCCAGAGGCATGACATGTCTACATAATATATTCATTACTAAATTGTTCCTTTCCTTTCTCCTCCACCTTCCAAAGCTACACCTTCCTTATTTCTCTGTACCATTTGAACCTGCATGCTGCACCCAGAGACAACTTGCAGCAAGGAGCAGTTGGCATCACATGGGAGATAAAACCTTACAGGTCTGTGCTTCCTCAGCAGTGGCCACAGTCCACTCCAGCAGAAAGAAAACCCCCTTATCCCCATCTCCCAGGGCCTGGCTGCTCCAGAGCTCTGCTCAGGGCAGCTGCTGCTGTGGGTAGGGCTGTGGAAGGCTGTCAGTCCCACATCACTTGTGCTGACATTACACAGGACAGGCCAACTGCATGAGCCTGCTGGCAGCTGTGCCTGAAACAGTGCCCAGGCAGGGCTCCAGCTGGGTGAGTTTCTTCTGCACTCATTCAGATGCTGGCTCCAGAGCAGTGGTGGCTCATGCTGTCCAGCCCTCTGATCCAGGGACCAAAACCCAGATAAGAGTGTTACCTCCACCAGCTCCAGTCCTCCACCTGCTCAAGCCATGCTCCTGCCTCTGGGTTGGCAGCAGCTTTGCAGCTTGTTGATGACTTCTGTGGTACCTTGCTGTTCCCAAAGTACAGGACAGGTCAGATTTAGCAGCCAGCTTCTAATGATCTCACTGTACTATGGCCTGGGAAGAGAGGAAAAGAACATCTCAGGACCTTGGCGTGGGGTATTTTAATTTTCCTTTCCCATGAGTGTGCTGTATGAGATTTCAGCCTGCTCTGCACCCTCAGGACAGCCCTGGGGCCTGGCAGCAATGCCTTTCATCCCACTGAGATGCACCCTGCTCCCCATGGCAGTTTCTGCAGGCCCATGTCCCTGCCCTGGTCCCTTGTCCTGGTAAAGAAGTGGAGGACAGGCAGATTTGGGGAATCCCTCAGTGCATTTACTGCCTGTGTCCTGACCTTGCTATCAGCAGTGTGACAGCTGTGATGGGAAAGTGAGGTAGTTATCTCTGTTATCCCCCTTGATAATCCAAATCCAAGGAGTCCCTGCAGCTCACACACCTGCCTCGCCAGCTGCCCTGGACCATTCCTTCACCTCTCAGCAGTGAGCTGCCCACTGTGTGCTGGTGGGCTCTGTGCACACCATGTCCTCTAAAAGTTGTGCTTTTCTCTGTTCCTTAAAGGAATGGAAGGACAGGCTTGCCTGAAAGGCTGTGCCCCTTGAAACACAGCCTGTCCCATGCCTCATCTCCACCCAGACAAGTTCCTCCACCCACGTTTCTCCAGGCCTCCTGTCTCCCTGCCATAAAACAGCAGTTAGAGGAAAAGACTGCAGCTAAAAAAAAACCCAAAAACCTGATGGCATCTCTCTTTGCAGCCTGGCATAGCTGAGACTGCCCCAAATCACCTTTCTCTGTCTTGCCCACAGCTGAAAGGGTTGCCCCCACTCTGCCCTGCCCACACATCCCTGCTGTGGCTCTGTGTCACTCCCAGGGACTTCCATGAGGGGAAGCAGCAAGACATTAGCAACTTGGGGAGCTCAAGAGCAGCTTAAAAATACTTGTGTTCTTTTGGTAAATATGAATTTGTCCCAGTGGTAATAAGGCTGGTTTTGTTCAGCAGGCTCTTAGCAGTGATTATTGCTGTTTTTCAATTTAAAAACCAGACGGTCTATTTATAATGTATAGTATGTGGACTGAGATTTTTTTTTCCTTCTCTTTAACCCAGCCTTTAAAACGTGCTGTCATTTCCACTACTACAATCCAAGGAAGCAGAGGGGTATCTGCCACCTGCAGCCCCCATGGGTGGAATGATAAGAAAAGCAGAGATAACAGAGCAAGGCTGCAGCAATGCTTTGGGAAACTGATGAAAGGTGCCAGGAGGGAAAGGTCTGGGGATGTACCTGGGATGTGTTTTTGGTGGGGTTGGAAGGGCTCTGGACACAGGTGCTGAGTATTTGGACTGTCTGTGGCCACACTGCTGTCCATGTTTTTCCTCTCTTGCCCAGAGCAAGGGGTGATCAGTGTTCACTCAGCATCATCCACAGCACAAAGACAGGGGAAAAAACCAAGCTCCAGTCCTGGCTCCAGGTTGTCAGAGACCCCTGAGGAGCAGCCAGTGCCCATGGGTGCTGGGGTGATGCTGAGGAGGATGGTGGTCCCAGGGCTGCATGAAGGGATCCAGCAGAGCACTGCTGTGGGCTCTGGGCTGACAAGCTCCTGCAGGCATTATGTGAACATCTTTTCATGCTTTGGGCATTGGCAGGGCCCCTTCCAGGCTTTCCAGCCCTGTGTGTTGCTGAGCTGCAAGGCTGGCTTGGATTTGCCAGACCTGAGGAACCATTGGGCACTGAGCACAGAAATGCTGTGAGGCAGTTTTGTTGTGGCAGCACTGAAGGCTCTTTTGAATGCTCCCATCCAGGATGGGGGGGCTGCTCTGGCTGCTCTGTGCCTCGCTCTCTGTGCAGCATCACTGAGCAGCAGGAAATTTCCCACTTGCATGTGAATGACTGAGTCCCTCATGGCCAACTGCAGCTCACCTGTTGACCCAAGAAGCTTCCTGAGGCAGATTTGCCTGCAGACAGGTGTTCTGAAGGCCAGCTTACCTTGTGTTTGTAGCCAAGGTGGAGGCCACAGCCCTGCTGCTGTTTGTTGCCTTTCTTACTGCAGCTTGTCTGACAGTGTTCCTCTCTCCATTTCCCCACACAGCCCCTTTTACTGCCACCGTTTAGTTATTTTCTTAATTAAATATAGATTATGGCTCTGGGAATAAGGGATTATTACTTATTCATAAGCTACTTAGATTTTAAAGTGTGTGCAGAGTAGGGCTTATCACATGTCTGTGTCTGCATCATTACCATGGCAAGAGCCAAGGTGAGCTCCTGTGGCTGCTGGGGCTTCACCCAAACCTTGCTCCTCTTCTTTCCTCATGCCCTCTGCACCCAGAGGAGCTCTGCTATCTCTTCCTTGCTATCCTTTTTCCAGTTGAGGCTTGCCAACTTTTTCCCAAGGAAACCATTCCCCCTGCCCTCTCCCAAGCTGTTCCAGCCCCTCAGTTACGCCTCTGCTCTGCCCCTCCCCGGGGTTGTTGGCAGCTCTCTCCCGAGGCTTTCCCATCCTTCCCGCTGTGCCAGCAGCTGTTTCACCTGCCCTCCACAGGAGAATGGGGACTTAGCAGGAAGCAGCTCTGCAGGAGGTGCTTTTCTGCAAAGTTTTCTAGGAAATTCCTCCCAGTGTGTGGGTAATTGTTGACTGAACTGCAGCCCTCCTGAGGGGCAGGAGGAGGAGGAGGCAGAGGAAAGGGTCTGTTGGCAAGCTGGTGGGAGAAGTAGAGGGAGGAGAGTGTGATGGGAAGGTGGATGCTGTTGTATATCCATAATCTTTGTCCAAAGCCTTGTGCTCCTGCAGTGTGCCCAAGCAAAAGGGTTGGGAGCTGCTCCTTCCACCCCAGGACAAGCAGCAGCTTCCCAAGACTCTTTCTCTGCCTTAAAGAGTGGAACACTCCAACCTCTGAATAATAATAATAATAGTAATAATAATAATAATAATAGCAACAATAAAACCATCTGACCTGCTTTGTGCACACCAGGGTGGACTTCTGTCTCCATCTTACTCCAGTTTTTCTGTCCCCAAATAATGCCATTAATGCCTGATGGCTGCAGGGCTTCTCCCAGTCTGCTGGCGAGCCCTCAGGTGGGAACAGGGCAGATCATCACACTCTGACCTGAAAGGAAAGAGGGACCATTAACAAATCCCAGTGCTCATCTCCCCTCCATCCTCCTGCTCCAGGGCTGTCCCCAGGGCTGCAGCAGGGGCCCAGCATCTCTCAGCAGGTATCCCTGCTCTCACCCTTGGGGACCCATTAGCATTCCCATCTTGCTCCTTCTGTCTCCTCCTCTTGCTTCTGCTCCTTGCCTGGCTGAGGTGGCAGCGTGGGGCTGTTTCTGTGTGAGCCACTCTGTCATTTACACCCTCCACTGTCCCCATGCCTCCCCTGTGGTTCTTTCTGACTATTTTCAGTACTAAGGCAAAGCTCTGGCTTGATAGCCCTGAGGTCTAAAGACCTTTTGTCAACAGAGCAGATATAAGACAAGCTGCTGCCAGATTCCTCAGAGCAAAAATGATCTTGATAAATTGGAGAAATGGCCTGAAATCAATACAGTGAAATTCAATAAAGTCAAGTGCAAAGTGTTGCACTTAGGAAGGCAATATCAAAATCACAGATAGGAGATGGGGAAGGACTGGCAAACCAGCAGGAGAGTGGCTCAGGCAATGGAGTAGCCCTCAAACTGAGGAGCAGACAATAACCTGGTGCTTGAGAAAGGGAGAGCACAGGCACATCTTGCCCATAGATGTATTAGTAGTTTCAGATAGAAGGCAGTGAGGTAATTTATTTGGCTCTATTTAGTGCTAGTGATGCATCATCTGGAGACATATATCTCCAGGCTTTGGCATCACAACTCTAAGAAAGATTCAGACAAATTGAGTGAGTTCACAGAGTTTTGAAAACATGCCCCAGGGAAGATGGACTGAGAGAGTTGGTTTGTGCTCCAGGACTGAGACAACTGGAGGTAGGATGTGTAACATTCATCAGTGTGGAAAAAAAGCACTTATAAAAATGGTTCTGATCAATTGGTCAAGGGTTGGACAGGCTGTAATAGGCTCAAACTGCAGCCAAGAGGTCTTGGGTTGGATGCTCAGGAAAAGCTCCATAAGGACCAGGTTGCTGAGAGCCTGTGCAGGCTGTAAAGGGGTGTGGGGGAGTCCTGTCCCCTGGAGGGCTTCAACAACCAGCTGAGGAAGCATCTGCATGGAGCTCACCTTCATGGCAGGGGTGAAGTTTCACCCCAAGCAGGATTAGCCATGTCCTTGGAATTACCAGGTTGAGATGAGCAATTTCCTTTCTCTTGTCTCGTGTCCTCTGAGCAGCCATACCAGGGGCACCTAGATATATCTACAAACACATCACATTCATCCACTTCTCAGTTTGCCTTATGCCATAAACTGGAAGAAACCAGAGATGGTCAAGGCACTGAGGATGTCACTAAGGATGTTTTGCTGTCTGGACCAACCCCAGTGATTTGGTGTTTAGTAATTTGGTGGCTAGCTGCCACCCTCCTCCCATCAGATCAATCCCTCTCAGTTGCATTTTCTGATCATAATTAATGTTTGCTGTGTAATTACATTGATTTTTTTTAATGTGCTCTGAGAGATGAGGGGAATTGTTAGCCTGAGCACAAGAGAGAGGAAGGGGCATGACACTGATGCTGTGCTGAAGGGGAGAGCAGCAGGGGCTGCTCCCAGGGTGTGCAAGGGGGAATCTGCTCAAGAAGCTCTTGTTACACGGGGCTGTTGCCAAGCTGCAGTGACAAGGGGCAGGACACAGAAATCTTTGCACTCCTGCTCCTTTATTCCCTGCCCAAACTGCTCAGCTGGCCCCTGCTTTCTACCTGCCAGCCCTGGTTGTCTGCTGCCCTGGCAGCCCTGTTGCCATTACCAAGCTCAGCAGGGAACAGGTTTTTATTTATTTACCAAGTCACAGTGGGAAGAGGGATTTCAGGGCAGCCTGAGCTTCCCAGAGCTGTGAGTAGTGGATAAAACCTCCTCCAGCTTTGTACAGGGAGGCTCCTGCAAGGGAGAAACCTCAGCCTGTGCACAGCCAGAGCTGCGTCCCTGCTGCTCCTCGCTCACTCATCTACCAAGCAGCTTTGTCAAGAGCATGTAGAAATGTAAGAGGCACCTGTAAGCCTCCCAGGCTGCTCTGTGCTTCCTGAAGAGCCAGACTGGTACAGCCAGCACCTGCACAGCAAGCCCTGGGAGATGCTGAAGGAGGCACCTTTTGGTAGGCAGCACTCAGGGCTGTCAAAATCGTGAGGATTTGGGTAGTAACACCACCAGTGAGCTTCAGGATCATTTTACTCGTGACAAAACCTACCTGGGGGGTGCTGGGCCTCCAGACCTAACAATGAGGGAGGATTCTGGGCTCTCAGGCATCTGGGGGTGCTGCTGCCTTCTGGGTTCACTGTCCACAGCTGGCAGGGCCAGGGCTGCAGCAGCTCCTCGTGCCACAGCAGGGGTGGTGGCATTTCCCAGCCACATCTGGGGTGCTGCAAATGTGCAAATGTTTGTCAGAGCAGGGATGAGCGGGCAGGTGCCCACAGCAGCTGTGTAAATGGCAGAAGGGCAGTTTGTATTGCTGCTGCCAGCAGCCCCCTTGGGCTCAGCAAATCCCAGAGCAGGAGGTCACTGCTGTGGCCACACTGCTGTAAAGGGCTGCTGCAAGGGGAGGACCAGAATTGCCTCTGTCCCTCTCAGGGTGCAGGCAGCTCCTGGGCTAGAGCTGGGGGCAACCACAAGGTGGATGCCCTGCAAGAACTGGGGTGCAAACACTGCCAAAATGCTGATATCCCCTCTGCCAGCTCCCCTTACCATAGCACCAGAGCTGGGTTGGCAGCCCAGCTCTCCATCTGAGTGCCAGCAGCATTTGTTAAGCTAACCATTGCAATCTTACCACCTGGTGAGTGGTGACTTTGCAATGGTAACCCTGAACTAATGCTTTCCCCTTTTAAAAGGGGTGTTTCATATTTTTTCCCCAGCACCTTCTTTTCCATCACATGTTAATTATGTGCCCTCCAAGGATCGTTCTTGCCTGAGCAGTTCAGAGGAGGCCACACAGCACTGACTCAGCATTGCCCAGATGAGAATGTTGTGACAATCACTGCTGAAAATCAGCCTTGTCGTGCACAGGTGTTGTGAAGCAGCCACAGATGTTACACAATTTTTTCAATTAAAGCCCCATAAATTAAAAAAAAATACAATAATAATGAGGCAGACGCCGTGCTCAGCAGAGACAAAGGAACAAGCTGTCAGTGGCATTGTACTGGGCACACTCACCACTCTGGGCAAAGAATGCATAGCTGGTCACACAGTGCAGTGGCCAAGCACCTGTGGGGACTTTGTGTTACAGAGGTGGTACAAGGAACATTTGATTTCTCCATTGGCAAAGGCTGTCCAGCCCTGCTGCTCCCCCCTCTTCCTGGCTGGAGCTGTGGAGAGGCAGGACCAGTCCTGGAGCTGCAGTCATGGTGACCATTCCTAGTTTGAGTGGATATTGCAGGAATTGGGCATTAGCCCTTTAAGCAGGCTGAGAGCCCATTGGTACAACAAAAGTTTTGTCTTTGGGGTTTGAGAGCCGTGGTGAATGGAGGTGGCTCTCCCTTTTGTGTTGTGTGCGTGCCCTAAATGCAATTATTTGGCTCCTACCATGTCTGATATTATTGTTCTTGCTATCTTTGGTACTTTTATGGCCCCATCACCATAGTAACTGAGCATCTCAAAACCCTGTGAGGAGGGAATGATATTATTCCCCTTGTAGAGCTGAAGGAAGAGAACAACAGCAAGGCTCAGAGCTGGAGACACAGGAGGACTTGAGGCCATCCATGGCCAGGGACTTTGCTGTCATACTCCTGCTACTTCCAGTTTTAAGCAGACACACTTAAGTTTTCCTAGTCAGCCCCAGGCCATGTTTCCATCCCACTTGTCTTCCTCCTTCCCTGAGCTAGTGCAATACCTGGAGCTGCTCCCTCCTGCTGCCCCCTTGCCCCATGCACCACCAGCTGATGAGCACTGCCCAAGGCAGGGAAGTTTTGAAGACCTTTCCCTTGCACAGACTATGTGAATGCATCTCAGGCCAACCCCTGCTCAAACCCATCTTTAAATATTGAATGAAAACCAGAGTAACATCAGAGCCAGGCATGTCAGATTTGCTTCATCTCTGACCTATTCCAGACTGATTTCCACCCAGGGGCTTAGCTGTTTTTCTTGAGAGATAGCTGACAGAAAGTGGGACTTGAAACCAAGTTCTCAGCATCACAAATTAAAGGTTCAACAGGTAAGGGCAGGCCAATGTGGTGGCCAAAAGATTGATGTGGATTTCCACCTACCTGCCTCTGGCTGTTCTCCCCTTCCCTGGGCACCTTCTCCAGCTGTGATGATCTGCTCCCCTCCTGGCTTCCTCTTCCACCAGTTCATGGCTTGTGGTGCTGCCATCACACTCCCCAGCACATCATCTCTTTACTGCCTTCCCTGCCTCAGGTTGTTCTGGAATAAAACAATCTTCAATTATTTCTCTCCTTTTTTTCCCCCCCTTTTCGTGCAATATATCATTTTTTAATTAAAAAAATGCCTGGTGGAAGTGAAACGGGCTATTAAATGTTTTGGTCCATAATTAACATCAAACTCTTGACTTAAAATCTTTATGGGTTGAGTGATCTTCATTAGCTGTTGCGCAGATAACACTGCACAACTCTTGGTGGCCCAGGGGGCTTCAAATCACCCTTCAAAGGGGAAAAAAAAATCCCAGAAAATCCTGACCAGGGACTCTGTTCCACTCCCACTTCCAAACCACACCCTGTTCCCAGCAATTCCCTCGGGGGGAAGGATCTCAGAAGTGACAGCAGGAGTCCCACCACCCCTTTGCCCTGGGGAAGGCAGGATGTGATCCTGGGATGCTGGAGGGAAGTTATCTCCCTGCACAAATCACTGCCTGGCAAATACAGCAGATAACACCCAGCTCACTGCCTCGGGCTCCTCACGGTGGTGGCAAACCCCATCGTGGTGACAGGCAGCTCAGGGGGGGCAGACAGCAGTGGGCACGAGTTCCTGGGGGCTTGCAGCACGTTTCTCACCTTCCTTTCCCAGCTCCCAGGGGAAGGGTGTCAGCTGGCAGCCTGCTTGGTGCTTTTTTCGGGTTGGAGACGAACGCTGTCACCAGGGAGGGGACAGCAGGGTCCTGTGTGTTGTCCCTGCAGAACAAGCTCAGCAGGAACATTTCAGCTGTGCTGAAGGTGTCTCCAAATTGCTGCCCAGGGCAGGGTGCCACCACCTCCAGGCCAGGTGTTGAGTTCTCAGCTTCAGCAGGCCATTGATGCACATCCCAATGCACATCCCAGGCACACGCTCGCTGCCTTCTCCAGAGAGCTTGGGGTTGAGTTTTGAATCTCCTGGTGATTCTCAGCATTTGCTGTAATAAATTAGTAGCATTTCACAGCATGGATCACCATCCAGCATTGGCTCTCAGCAGAAGTGACACATCTGTTGGGGCTGCTGGCAAATTTCAAGCATATTTCCACCCACACTCTAAGGGTGGAAATAACACTGGAGTTGAAGAACTGGTCTTTGATCCTGCTGGATTTTATGGATGACCAGCTCTTGTTTGAGCTGATGAATGCAGCTGCCACCTTGCCAGTTTATGGTATTATTCTTTCTGGGCACCTCCACTGGCACATTAGTTATGGGCATTGGACACTAAGTGACAACTTCCATATTCTTGGCTTTCTGAATGGAGCTGGAGCTAGGAGATACTGGTGTTCTCATTAGGTCTCTGCATGTACTTAGCTATTAGCCTGCTCTTGCTAAGCAGCTCTGGACTGTCTTTCAGGCTTTGCTTGTACATGGAATGAGCTGTCAATTCAAAAACCCTTGGCTGTATTTCATAGCCTGGCTGTCACTCAGGCACCTCATAACAGCGAGGACATCAGAAACAGGCACCCTCCAAGGTATGAGAAGATGGTCGACTTTCAGCACTTCTTTACTTTTCTCTTGAGCCTCAAATGAGTTTTTCCTTGAAGGAATCTTGGTTCACCTGGGACAGGATCCAATTGCAGCACCCAGTGCTTCACTGGCATGGCAGCTTGGCCATGCTCTGTAATCCATCTTCTCTTCCCAGGTCCAGCTCTTAAATGAGGAGAATCCTCCAGGCTGTGGAGGGGACAAAAGCCAGGCTGTGGAGGGGACACTCATGTCCCAAGCAAGGCCTGCTTGGGGCAGCACTGCCCCACCAATATCAACAAGTAAGATGTGCTGCCATTGGGTCCAGAAGTCAGACTGCCACAGGCACAACTAAGGATTAACAGTGTGGGAAGAGGCACCAGAAGCAGGTTTGGCTCCACAGGCTATGTTAAAATGAATCCAAGTCCCAGTTTGCTGCTGTAGAAAAGAACTGGCACCATGTTCCCCATGGCAGGGCTTGCCTGTGCCAGAGCATCTTGGGGGGATCTGGAGAGATATTTTAGTAATCTAAGTATTAGTTGCATCCCCAGTCCCCTCCTTGAGACTGATGCTGGGCAGTGAGGCTGAAAATTAATTGTTTACAGGGTTTTAAATTTTTTAATTATTTCTTCCTTTTTCTTCTTTTTATTTGATTCTCATCTCAACTGTATTAAACTTCAAATCAATAAAATATGGGATATACAGGAGGAATTCTGCCAGCTCTCTTCTGCTCTCCTCCACTTCAGTTCCAGCCCTGTGGGTCAGCAACATTTGCTGCACACAGCCAAGAGCCTGTGGAGAAAACAAAGCTGGGAAGAGTCCATTTTCTGCTGCTTTGTTTCCAATCCTGCCCAGGAATGGAATAAACTCAAACAGGCACTGTTTCAATCAAGTCAGCTTCTGCTGAGTCAGCTCCATTTAAAACTTGGCCTTTCCAAAAACCCGCAACTCTCAGAAACCCTGGCCAAGATTCTATGGGTAAATATAAAATGAATTAGGAGGCAGGTTTTTAAAATAAAGGATTGATCTTGGAAGCCAGGGGTAATAATAATTCCTCAGGAGAACACGGAATCTCTTAATCAGTAGCCCCGAGGTGCATGCTCAGCAGCATAGTGGAGATGCTGCTGAGTGGAAGTGCTGGAGCTGCTCCTGGACACCCTGGTGGATCCCCCATCCTGGCCACTGGCACTGCTGCTCCTTGGGGGCACAGCTGAGTTGGAAGGGGCCCTGTTTTTGTTTTCTTTTTGTCTGTCTGTTAGCAACAATCCTGTGAGCTGGCTGCAAAAACATCTCCAGGCGAGTCTGTGCACTCAGAGCTGGTGATTCAACCCCACCCGACTGTCTGGAGGAGAGAGATTGGTTTCATTGTTGTTTTCAGTGAGGACTTTATCAAACAGGTTTCATTTGGATGGTGTCATTTCAGCTTGACTGTGTGGCATGGCTGGGATGCTCTGCTTCACTTGTGTTACAATCGAGTGACTGAGAGAGATGAGAGGGAAAAGGAAAATCAATTCTGGAGTATTTCTTTAACTGCAAGAAAAATAACCCAAAATGTTGACTTGTGCCCCCAGTCTGCTACCACATCAAGTTTTGCTATCTTGAATCTTCTGACAAGCCAGAATGTCTGGGATTTGTCCAGGCAGCTGAAGTGATTTCTGCAGGATGATCTCACTTTGGACAAGCCAGGAGCTCCAGGCTCCTGTTGGAGGCACCACAGGGGCATGGAGAGGGTGGAGCTCTGGACAGGCCCCTCTCCCCATGGATGTTTGCCAGCCTGTCCCCAAACAGCATTTGTGTTTGTAGTGACAGAGCCTCTCCACCTCCCAGGTAACCACTGCCTTGCTCCTGGAGCCTTTTTTGTCCCCAAGTCTAACCCGATTTCTCTTGCTGTAATTTAAGCTGATTATTTCTTGTCCTGTCCACCATGGTCATAAAGAACAGATTATTCTCTTCCCCTTAGAAGCAGCCTTCTAAGCACTTGAAAACTGTTATCACATCTCTTCTTCCATCATCTCTTTTAGGCAAAATAACCCAGTTCTTTCAATCTTTCTTTGTAGGTCATGTCTCACAGACCTCTGATCATCCTGCTTGCTCTGTGCTGCCTACAGCAGCGCCACCTCCTTTCTGATATGAGCTGCCAATACCAGAATCTCCTCCAGTGTAGACCTCAGCAGCCCTGAACAGATAAAAAAGATGATTTTGTGAGATTCCTAGGTCGCACTGCAGCTCATATATCCCAGGGCTCTGGCTGCCTCTTGATGCGACACGGATACTTTGTGTTCAGCTGGTGACCCACGATAATTTGTAGACCTTTTTCTGGGGAGCTATTGCTTGTAGGCTTGGTGTTTCCCATGAGGTTTTCAGAATAATGGCAAAAGGCAGGAATGAAGCATCTCTGGATGCTTCAGGGATGAACGAATGTTGTGTTCTCTTGTGTTTGTCAGTCTCTTGCAGGTCCTGATTTTGGTGTGTTCATGCATTCAAAGCACACTTTTGGTCAGACTTTTGGCTAGGCTGTGTGTTACCTGGGCTGGATGTAACTCTGTCCATGCTGAAGAAGCTTTATTGATGATCCTTTCAGTTGCTTCCATTACCTCATCATTTCTAGTGTTTTATCTCTTTTGTGCATGTCCTTTTACTGTCTAAGACGTGCTTGTGTTTAGCACTGGTTAATCAGCATTTTATGCAAAAAAAATACGAGATTTTCAATTTTCTGCAGCCAGCAGAGCATTGAAAATCCTGTCTCCATCCCTCAGGAGCTGTTTTTTAGAGTGAGCTGAGCCTTTTTCCATGACTTGACTTTTCTTCCTTGGGAACAAACTGGAGGTTTTTGTAGTGGAAAGCTGAAGGCTGGTCCCTGGGGCTCAAACCCAAAGGGACTCAGTGCAAGGACTCCAGATGATCCCAGGAGGAGCATTTCCACCACCCAGCCACGGAGTCAGTCTCCAATGAATATTTAAATCGTTTATGCCACGTGGAAAAGCCCAAGCCCCAGAGATGGGGCAGCACTGATGCTGCTGCTCAGTGAGGCAAGGGATGCAGGAGGAGAAGGAACTCCCCGTGCTGCAGGTGAGCCTGGGCCAGAGCCAGCCTGTCAGCAGAGCTGTCTGAGTGCCTGTCCCCCTCCCTGGGGGCTATCCCAGCAGCAGCTTTGTTCTCCTGCAGGAAATCCCAGCCATGCAAAATGTCCCGAGGGGAGGGAAATGCAGGTCACTGCTGGGACAGGCTGCAGCGCAGGGAGCTCCTGCCAGGGTACTTGGGTTATGATAGTAATTAATGTGGACATTGCTGGTAATGGCAGAGCTGGTGTTAAAAGTAAGTGCACAGAGGCAGGAAATGAACCCCATCAGTTTTTAAGGTGTCAGCTGTTTCACGGGGCAGCTGCAGAGATGGGAAGGGCTGGATCTCGTTCCTTAGGCAGGTCCTGCCCACAGCTGGCAGCTGGATGCAAACACACTCCTCCCGTGTGCCATGGGGTGGGCCTGCCTTGCTGCCTGCAGGGAGATGGCCCTGGCAGGCTGGAATTGGTCCCAGTTCAGTGAGTGTGTTAGCAAGGCTGTGGGTGACAGTGGATATTTGAGCATTCAACCAAAATGTGCATTTGCAGGGTGGTGATTTGGGTGAGGGTCTCTCTGTTGCTGTCTGCAGCTATTCAGTCCATGCTGCCAATGGGCTCCAATTCAGCAAAGCATGTTTGACTGCAGGTGAGGGCATTTCCACACCAAATCCTTCTCTTGCAGTGGAAAAACCCCTTTTTGTCCAGGACCTGTGATATTTCTAGGATTTCTAGCGTTTGGGAAACCACCCTGTTCCCACTGAAAACCAGGTGTCTCTTGTCCCCAGTTCCCACAGAATCAGTACAGAGGTTGTCACTGAGTGGAGGTTTTATGGACTGGCTGCTCTCTTCCTTCACAGTTATAATTAAGTTGTATATTTTGGAAGTAAAAATGTCCTTTTTGATGATATTGGTCAGGAAAGCTCTCCAGCATCTCCAGGTAAAGAGCAGGGGAGATGCAAGTGATCAAAAGCAGGCTGTAATCAGCTATGAGAGGCAAGCCCAAGGTCAGTGGGGGCAAAAGGGCCATTGGCACTCTGGCTCATGGTGCTCAGCTGGTTCCCTGCTCCTGCACTCTCCCATCCCCAGCACTGTAGCTGAGGATTTGGGTCTGCACTCGCTAAACACACTCTGGTGTGGAGAGACAGTCCCTGCCAGGTGGGAAACATGCTTTAAATCCACACAGTGGAGGGGAGGGATGCTCACCTCCCTTTAGGGAGGGGACAGACACATGCCAAGACCAGCACCTTTCTCCCCACAGGGTGAGAGTATCCAGTTGCTCTGGAAGTGCTGGGAGCACTGCAGGAATCTGCCAGGAGAGGCACAGTCTTGGCAGCAGGCAGAGATCTGGGGCACTGATGAGAGGAAATCTAGGGCATCAAAGAGCAGAGATGGGGATAATCAAGGAGAAAAGATCTAGGGCATGGAGGAACAGAGATGTAGGTAATCAAGGAGCAGAGATCTGGGGCATCAAAGAACAGAGACGTGGATAATCAAGGAGCAGGGATCTAGGGCAGGGAGGAGAAGGGGTCTAGGTAATCAAGGAGTAACAATCCAAGGCATCAGGTGGGGTTGCTGTAGGACATGAAGGAGAGGGGATCTGAGGCACTGAGTAGGGCTGTGAAGGAAGGTGGAGACAGGGCTAATGCCCAGCCCTTACCAGCATTTCATAGTCCAGGGTAGAGAGGAGCAAACTTCCACAAGAAACACTATGCAGCATAGAAAGCTCCCAGGGTTGTTCAGGACAGCTGAGCCTTGACTGGCAGCCCCAGGCTGCTCCAAGGAGGAGTTCCTTCAGCCAGCCTGCCTCCCCATCAGCAGGCAGCAGCAAACATGATCTGTCTGAAAAACACAGCCACGTTAACAGTTATTGATCTATAACTTTTAACCAATTTCTTTTTTACAATATTGGATTGCATGCTAATATTAGCTTTTTATGGTTGGCACTAGGCAAACTCCACTCCATCAGCGAAAAACAGCTCCTGTGGGCCAATCTGCACCTCCCATTGAGCTGAGTGATAGAGGACTGGAACAATATTTTTTGACAGATCAGTTCCTGTTCAGGGTAGCGGTGGCCATTATGCAAATTGAGCTATAAGAAGTTTAAAAGTCTGGAACCATTATATTTCTTTATTTCATTAACATCAATGCAAGCAGTCGAGTTAATACAACAGAGTGATCCCATTCCAGGGCTTGCACAGAATGGTCCCCCCATCATTTAGCAGGATTGGTGACTTCCCCTACAGGTGCTCCCAGCAGCTGTACTGGGGCACTGAGGCATTTTTTGCATCATGCAGCTGGGAGAGGGGTGGGTGACAAATGTCTGTGAGCAGATTAATGCACAGGAATCTTCTGCCTGAGCTGGCAGATGGCTGGGAGGGCCCTGCTCCTGGCAGCAGGCAGACATCCAGGAGGATGGGGGACAAGTAAGGGATCCATTAGCAGGGCCTGATTTCCCACTGCTCCTTGGAGATCTGCTCAAAAATCTCTTACCTGCTTTCCCCACCCCTAATTCTCTTCATGGGCCATGAGAAGCTGCTTGGGCAGAGCTGCCCTGGAGTCACAGAGTGGACAGAGGCATAAGCACTTAGGATTCAGGTTTACAGGGCAAGGCAGCACAAGAGCACGGTGTTAAACCCATTTCCTTCAGCTCTGGTGCTGGACACACACATTTCCCCAGCACAACAGCAATATGAGGAGCTAAGCATTGATATAATACAGGCATGATGCTCTAAAGAGCAGAGATTAGTGCTCCAGCACATGTCCTGACACCCAGGTGGTGGCCACCCTCCTCCTCCTCCTCCATCATACCAGCTCCACCACAAACACAGACCTTCCCAGGATCCCTATCCTCCCACTATCCCTCACCTCCACCCCACCAAGGCACAGGGGCATTCACTAAATCAGCTTTGCAGAACTCACATCCCACTTTGTGGCCCCCTGCAGCTGGGGGTATCTCTTTACAATTAGAAAATTAATAAAAGTGCAAGGAGATGATGGGGTCCCGGGTCTCAGCCCTTGCATTAGTGTTTTAAGGAAGGGAGTGGTGATGCCTGGTCACCCACAAAAGCCAGCAACCCTGTGAGAAGCTGATTCTTTCCCACACCCTCTTCCTGCCATGTAACTCCCACACCAGGCACAGCCACGTGCACACTCTCACTGTCTTATTTGCATACATCTGGAAAATAAAGATCATGGCATGCCACACTAATGGATCCCAGCACTACAATAACTCCATTCTAAGTGGCAATGTCTTGGAGAATTACTTCTAAAGACTCTACCTTTTAGTGTTGAAACTTTTAATTGATTTTAAAATACACAATCAATCACAGTTAATCAAGGAATCATGAAGAAGCTATCGTAGACAAATACGCAAGGACAGCATATAAACTACAATTAATGACCACTTAAACAATGGGGGGATTGAAAATAGGATTATTTATTAGTGTTTATGAACAGTAATGGATAAAATAATGAAGCAGTAGCACACTGGTGTGTTAGAAGCCAAAGCTGGTGATACTTAACACCAAGTGGTCGTAAGTGACTTTTCAGTGAATGGGTCAATGGCACAATTTAGAGCAATCTTTTCCAAGGAAGGAGATGCCTTTTCCCCCTCTTCTAAACACCACCATGGCCCTGCAGCTGGCTGGTGGAGCTCATCCATTCCTGAAGGAAGGATGTAAAATATAATTCCTGGGTTCTCACCACAAACCCCATCCCTGTCCTAGGACCAGTCAAACCCGTCAGGTACAGCTTTGCTCTGTGGCAGGGGGACTTGTAGCCCCCCAAGAAAAACACCTCTGGGCTGCCTTCAGCCAAATAAATGCCCATCTATCACCTGCAGGGAGCTTAGTGCAGCTGGACAAGCTCTGGCCTTAGTGTTGGATGGAGTGGTTAAAAACCCATCTGAGTGCCCTGTCCCATCCTCACAGAGCCAGTTCTTTGTGTCTCTTTTTCTCTGATGGGCCAGAGAAAGGTGAGCAAAGCAAGGGCTGGGGGTTATTTAAGCCTGGGCCAAGGACAGTGAGCTTGGGCAGGGCAAAGGAGGTAAATTCCCTGGAGGCATCTTGAGGCCCCTGAGGTCTGTCCTTGTCCACAGCTCCAGGTGGTCTGTCCAGGACTTAGTACAAAAGACTATTTTGTCTAAGCTGGCTTTATTCCCACCCACGTAGCAGGAGCCTTGCAAGCCCAGAGCCAGGCACTGCTGAGGCACACACTGACACAATCCCACCTGGGCTGCCTCCAGACCCAGTTTGCTCTTTGCTGTGCTGGATCAAGACCTTTCTGTGCCTCCAAGCAATGCCTGCAGTCCCCAGGGATGGTCACAGGCAAAGGGGTGTGGCATTCACCATAATAGAGCCCTTGCCTTCCACAGGTATTACTAAATAATTAACAAATTAATAAACATTAATTAATAAACAGCACCCAGATCCCCACTCCTCCCTGTTGGGCACATGGTGCAGAGTGGAGGTGGTGATGAAACAACTCCTGGTGAGGAGAAGAGGAGAGTCCAGAGGAAAGTTTGTCCTGTTGCACCATTCCCTGGGACACCACCAGCACAATCCACATGCTGGTGTCCCTGTAGGAAGGTGGGGACTGTCCCTCCTTCCCTCCTGGGGCAGGGGTGTGAGGATATCCTTGTGCTCACATCTTTCTGCAGTGAGATGCAGGTCTCATGCTTGACCAAGGGCTGCTTTTAGCACGGGACTTTAGCTGCTATTAGTCATCTCAGAACTCTGAAAAGGAGCTGACAGCAGGTCAGCCCCCATAACCACATCTTCCCTAGGGCTTTGGTGGGGGCTGAGGATGCTGCAGCCCCTCTCTTCCAGCCCTGCCTGCCAGCAGCCTCCCTTCCCACAGCGCTTGTGCTCGCCCGCATGGATCAATGTCTTCCTCTCCTCCACCGTCTCTTTTATTGCCTTGCAAGTTGGCCCCAGGATGTTTTATCACACCACAGCACATAATACAAATGAAAAACAAAGGGGAAAAGTTTGAATCATTTTTTTAATATATTCATCCCTGTGCCGGGGAACAATGATCCATCTGATTAAATCCGCATGCTAGAGTTTATTAAACCAGGTTGGCCTCTCGCTTTCTCTCTCCTTTAGGCAGGGACAGGCTCATTAAAATGAACATGCTCTGCTCCCTCCCCAGTGCAATCCCGCTTCACAGAGCCCCTGTGCTGCTGCTATCTCAGAGCCATCACCAGGAGCTGATGAATAGGGCTCTGCAGCTCCTTTTTTCCTGGCAGAGCACGGCAGCCCAGCCATGGTGTGGCTTTTTGGCAAAGGGCAGGAGAAGATGCCTTCAGCCTCACAGCTGATGGGAGCACACATCCAAAGAAAGGCCCCTTAAAATTGGAGGGAGATGGGGGGGGCAGGCTCTGGCCACCTCCCTCTAGCCCTGTCCCAGCACCTGATAGGTCATTTGCCTCCTCCTGGGCTCTGTTTCCCATCTGTAAAATGGGCTTCACGGGCACTGCTTCCCCATTAGGATAATTAATAGCCATAAAGCACTTTGGATCCTGTGCTAAGAATAAACCCATCAGCAGTGACAAGGTGACAAGTGGGCATCTAAGGCACTCTCTCCCTGGGACCAGGTCCCTGTGTAGGTTCCTAAATCTGCCAGCAGCTGCTGTCCCTGCAGCTCCAACTCCTTTGGGAATGTCCCCAGCACACCCAGTCACCCTCACCAGGAGGCATTTCCAGCAGGCTGGAATTTGCTGCAGCTCCTCTTCTTCCTCAGGAGCCCTTCAGAGGCAACCTAAGTCTGTTCCACCCTGGCAATAACAGTGGCTTAGGCCCTGTAATCCCTCCTTTACTTGACTTTGGGTTATTTTGAGCAGGAGATTAAAGGAGATTATCTGCATCACCTGAGATGCTGCACTTTCTATCTCTACCCCCTTTCCTCCATCCCCAGGGGCTCACCCAGGCCCAGGCAAATGAGCCCCTCCCTCCTTGTCATATCCTCTGCCACATTCTTGTCTCAGGACAGCTGTCTGTCCACAGGGTGCTGCCATGTGGTGGTCCTTCATCAGCCTTGCTTCCTAGATCCAGCTCTCACCTGGCTAGCCATGTGTCCTGCCTCCTGAGCCAAGTCCAGAGATGCTCCACAGGAGGGGAAGACAAAGGAGGGCACCCCAGCACACTCTAGCACTAATTGGGATTAGTTCTGTAGGCTTCCTGGAGGAGATGGAAGCAGAGAGGATAAAGAAAGTCCTCCTCTGGGCACTAGGAGCTTGGCAGGGTGTGCTGGGTTCAAGAGCAGACATTTACTGCCACAGACAGAGGATGGAGAAGGGTTGTCTGTTTGGGACATCCCACACTGTTAAAAAAAAAATCCAAATAACACAGGAAAAGCACTGAAAAATATCTGTTTCATGCCCAAGGAGGAATCTCTGTCACTGCCATGGGCAGGGAGCTCCTTTCCATGTTCTCTCCATGCTCCTCTCCAGCTCACTTCAGCTTGGATTTAGCAAAGCACTTTGGTGCTGGTTTGAATTCCTCCCCAACCCTTGCTGAAACCAGCAGCTTTATTAAATGAAGGTCTAAACAGGCAGAGAGCTAGGAGCAATGACCAGAAAGGTTAACTTACCTTCCTTTATGACTGAGAGATGCTCAAACATCCCAGTGGGGAGGAGCAGAAGCAATTGTTCCCTTGGGAAGCAAACTCCACACGTGGCATCACACCAGCATGTGTGTGACCTGTGCACACACTCACAGCAAGCTCACACCTTCATGGGCTGCTTTTCCTCATTTCAGACTACACCAGCCTGGAATCCATCTGCCACCCTGGAAATTAATAGCAATCATTAAACAAAAAGAGCTGGCAAAAAGAAGCCTGAGGTGAAAAGCAGCTATTTTTGCCAGAAAAAAAAAATTAAAACTATTTAGACATACAGAAAGTCATTTATTACTGTGAAGTCCTCCCTCCACCTGGGGTTTAAATCTCATTACAGTTTGTCCAAAACAGATGTTACCCTTTTAGCAGTAGATTATTAACAATAAACTCCAGTCCTCCAAAGAGGGTAGGTGTTTTGGGTTCACTTGCTTTTTCAGCTTGGGTAACCTCCACAGGAGATGTTTATGAAAAGGACAGGCAATCCAAACATTGGCATAGCTCCCTGCTTCTCTTGTCCTGGACTCCAAAGTTTCTTCCCACTCTCCATATCACCTGGACAAGCAGCAAAACAGAGAGGCCCAGAGAGTGGCCACAGACCTGGCTGAGGAGCAGACAGGATGCTGAGGAAGGGCTTTGTGTGCTGCGAGCCCACACCAGCACACCAACAGCTCCTACTGCTGCTTTTCCACCCTCACTTTGGCCTTGACCATGTGCCCAGACAAAAAAAACCCTGTTTCTTTTGGAGTCTAGCATGTGCACAACCTATTTTTTACAAGCTTCTCTGCATCTGGCCACACTTACCTTTAGGTAGAAGGCTGTTTGGTTGAGCTTTAAGCATGCTGGCACCATAAAGGAAAGCCTGTGGTCCCTCACACCTGCAGCTGAGTATCCTCTGTGGGCAAAGATGGGCTTTGCTTGTTCCCACCAGTGCTTGGGCAACTCCAGTGGGAAATCAGGTAGCCTTGAGATAAACACTGTCTGGTACCATGTTTAACCAGCCAAGCCCTGCTTAAAGTGGAGCATCTTTGTTCTGTTTAGATTTAGCATAATAAAGATACCTGCTCAGGAATCTAGGGGCCTTTTAATCATGCTGTAAACATAATCAAATGAGACATTAATATCAGCTCCAAGCACATCTGGCCATCTGGCTGCCCAGCCATCTCCCTGACCATCTCAGGGAGGAGGAAGGACATTCCCAGTGTTCTCCAGAGGCACTGCCAAACAGACACTGCCATTCTCTCAGTGCCTCTCAGCAGACCTGGGAAGGCAGTGAGAACCACTATTTTGGGATTGTTGATGGTGAAGCCAGTACCAGCATCTCAGGGCTGCCTCAGAAAACACTTTTTGCTATCAGTACAATTTTCCCTGCACCCTGAGGGACGCACAAGAGCTCTCCTGAGCCATGTATGTCTGTGAGAACTTTCTGCTGGGAGAGAATCTGTCCCTCAGCACAGCACATCTCAGGCCTTCAGGCTCTGCAGGTCATACCCAATCCCTTCATGGAGCCCTGAGGGGCCCAAGGGGAGCCCCAGGGAAGCAGTGTTCTCACCTCCCTACAGGTGCAGGGTGTGCTTGGGATGAATCTGCTTTCTGATGAATCTCCTTTCACCTTATGTGATGGAATAACTGCAGGGGCTGTGCTGGTGGGCAGAAAAGGCTGAAATTCATGGCTGAAATTAAGCCATTAAAGAGCAGCTGGGGTGAATAAATGCACACTACCTTCTTGTGGACTCTTCCCTCTCCCAGAGGGTACAGTCACTGCTGTCACATCCCTGTGCCTCCTCATGTGCTGATCTGCACCAGCCCTTCATCCTCTCACTTCCATCCCAGACCCAGCTGGAGCACAGACCTGCAACATCCAGGCCACCACCACCAGGCTGAGAACACTGACCCACGTCCCAAATATCCAAATAAATGGGTATTTGTTTGTAGCTCGGGTGTCTGACCTATGAGGAGTGTCCTATTAAGAAAAAATAAAAAGAAAAAAGATGAGTGTGAATTTCTGCTGCTGAAACAAGAGACCCACAGCCTGGTAAACTGTTTTTCTGTAGAAGCACAGCATCTGTTTGGGTTAAGAGAGCAGGGTTGGAAATGTTGATGAGGACCTGAGTTGACCTAGGGAAGGGTCTCCTCCAAGAGTGGACAAATGTGAGCTGCCCCAGCAGAGCCACCTGCAGGAGCAGGGCTGTGATGGGCAAGCTCTGCGTGGAAGGTGGTCATGCTTGGTTTCCTCTGCAATGCTGTTGTCCTGAATAAACATTAGATTGGTTTTGGAGAGCTGCCCAGATGATCATTAACCTTCTCCTGGCCCGTGACAAGAAGCCAGCCTGCAGCACTGAGCTAAAATTAGGCTTGTAGGGCAGTGGGGCTTGCCAGATACAGCAAGATCTGGGCAGAAACCCCCTTCAGAAAGTGGACAGCCAGGGGGTCCAGCCTTAAGCTGGGCTCCCCAGCACCAGAGGACAAGAGCCACATCATTAAAATCACCAGATAACCTGGATTGGAAGAGACATCTGAGAGTGGCCAACCAGAAAAGCAGGACCAGATTCCAAGGCGAGCAAGTCATGAGAGGTTAGCAGAGGTATTTGCTCACAGCACAGACATAACAGTTCCTGTGTGCATGACACATGCTGATGGGAAGGTGAATTCTGTTCTGCCTACCCAGAGATCACAGATCATTACCATGAAGTCCTTCATGGTCTGTGTATTTTCTTGTTCACCTCTGAACACTCAGCATTACAGCCTGCCTAGAAACTGGGAGGTTGCTCTGGCCTGAGCCCCCTTCACAGGGGAAGGGCAGGACAGAGGGGGAAGTGTTCTTCTGCAAATACAACCATGAAAAAATGAGAGTGAAAAAGACACTTGCACCTCTAAAAATAATTCCTAACAACTCACCATTTCACAGATCCATCACCAGATTTTCCCCTGTGTAAAACTGGGTTTTCCCATCTGGCAGGCAAAGGGTTATGCAGGCTTCCTGCAAAAATAAATTAATGAATGGAAGCAGTAAAGCCCTTTTCCAAACAGCAGCAAAGATCTGAGCAAGGATGACAATGCAGGGGAGACAAGGCTCAGCTCAGATTGTCACTGCTGAGGAACACCAGCAGCTCCACTTCCCAGCGTGGGGCTGGCTCCCTCCATTGCATCGGTGCTGGAAAAACATCCTTTGATCTTCAGCACTATTTACAGGGGAAAGAAGGACTCTTGTTTCCACACCAGACCTCTGCTTTTCCCCAGCCTACCATCAGCATAACTATCCCATAACGAAGCTGTGATTCAGAGTAACTATTTCTCAGGAAAAAAATCCCATCAAGAAAGTATTAGAGAGGCTTTCTCCCATGGAAACACACCTTTCTTAACTGCTAGTTGTACCTGACCAGAGCTCTTACTTCTCTGCATCCCCTAAAACCTTTTTCCTCTTCACCTTCCCCTAACTCTGTCCCTCTCATCCCATTTCTCAGCTCCTTGGGGGCTCAGCTGCACTGTCAGGGGCTGGAGCTGCTGTTGCACTGCCGCTCGTGCCGACGTTTTGGAAGGCTGGTTTAATGCACAGGTACCCCAGCTGGGCTTAAGAGGTTGCTCACTAAGAAGATCATTTATGCATTTACTTAAACTCAGCAGAGGCCTCTGCTCAGCAGCCCACAGCAGCATGAGATAGGGTTGTCATCTCAACAGACCCTGGAAACCAAGCAGCATGAGATGGATGTAAATGACTTTAGACTGCAGCTGAGTAACAGCAGAATAGTCTTATTTTCTGAAATCCCAACAGTTTGTCTTAAAAATATTGTCAGTTTTAAACCAGAATTTATCTTGCCATAGAAAGAAGTGTTCTAAAAACATTTGTACAAATGGTGTTTTCTGGCCATTCCCAGGCTGCAGCTCTGGCCTCATCCTGGCTTTTGGAGGCACAGTGGCTTTGAACTAGGGCTCCCCTCAGAAACTACAGCACCCAAGTTTACTCTAAGTTCAATGGGATTGAATATCAGCTTCCAGTAAAGTTAATAATTTTTTCAATCAAGGTTCAAATAGGAATAAACCATGGAGAGATTGGCCCCAGCTCCACGCAGAGCCCATGAGTGTTGGTAAAATTGGTAATATTGATTGACATATTGGTAATATTAATGTCCCTGTATAGAGAACAAGTGTGTAATTTCTCTTTGCTTCTCCCAGTGTCTCCCAGAAAAGTTCTCTCTTTGCCATCCCTCCCAGCTGGATACTTGTCATACAGTCTGTGACCTCCCAGAGTCCCAGTAAAAGCTATCCTGGATGCAATGCTGGGCACTTCTCTCTCAGCCTCCCCTTCAACTCTCTGCTTCATTCCTTCTTAATCTCTCCTCAAACCTCAGTGGAAAATATATATCTTCTCCCTCACCTGTTTTTCTTAAATAATAAATAATGGCAGGAGAAAGAGTAGAACTGACTGGAGAACTCTATTATCTAACGCTGTGGGGCATTTGGGAATAAGGTTGGGATGCACAAAATGCTGCTGCCTAAACCCTGTGAAAGATATTAGGACCAAGATGTCTGGATATAAAATGAACTTGATTTTTACAAGCCTAAGTATCTTCATTATCCAGGGAGGTTGTGATTCTGACCAACATCACCCAGCAGGAGTCATGGAGCAAAGACCAGGAGTATGAATGAGGGAAAAACCTGCCTGGAAGCCTCCTTTCCCCACCTGACAAATACAGGATGGACATTAGCTGTTTTTACAGGTGATTTCATCACTATTAAAGGTTTTATCAGCCATCTTGGAGCTGCCTCTCCAGATTATCTTACACATAATGAAGAACCAAGGTTTACTTTAAAATCTGGTTCCTGTTAGCCAAATTTTCCCTCCCCTCTTGTTTGGGTGACCAAACACTCCTGGTTGTAATGTACCACTCCCAGTTTCCTCTGGCTCTCTCAGTAGTGGGGATAATTTTTTGATAAAACAGCCCAAGTGACTGTGAAAGGGGATCTAAGAGAAGCTGGAGATGGAGCAGCTAGGGAAAAGGAAGTTATGGAGATGCAGAAATGCCAAGAAGAGGAGCGCTGCTGTGTGTGTACACACGCACACCCGTGCGTAATCTTGCCTTCCCTCAGTAAATGGAATCCACAGTTTGAAATAACTCATTCAGTAGAATAACAAAATTAGGAACTGAGTGCCAGCTCCCTTCCCAGCCCCCTCAGCTGCTTTGTTTGCTTCCTTGCAGCTGCTGCTCTTGGTTTAATTTTCCAAGATGCCATTAGTTGGGAAATGGAAGCAAAAACTTCCCAGCCAGCTTGCACTGGTTTTGGAAGCCCCAGCTTTGCCTTTTCCTTTCCACCTGCCTTGCTATGAGTTTTCAGCCAGGATAAAGGATGCTGCTGCTCATCCACTGCAGGCTGCAGCCTCAAAATTCCAGCCATCCCTCTTTTCTGCTGGGTTGTTGACAGGGAGCAGTGCTGGAGAAGTAGAGATGGGTAGGAGAGGAGCATATCCCAGTCATGGCTGAGGATTAACAGGGAGAAGCATGGATCTGGGCTCCAGCAGAAATGCTGGATATCAGAGGCAATGTGCAGGAGGAGCAAGGAGTGAGGGAGTTGTCATTGCCCCTTTGCTGGCCTGTTAGCCACAAATACCCAGCTGAAGTCAAACCATTCTGCCTCCTGAGGGCAGAAGGAAAGGGAGCTACAGCAGTGTCTGCAGGGCCCAGGTAACTGCAGGAATGGAATTTCCTGGGTGGGTACCATGGCCTTGTCATGGATGTGGCCTGCTGTCATTGTCACCATGGTGCCACACTTCAGGATATCTCTGACTGAGATTAAACCCATCATTCCAAAACAATTCTATTGTTACTCCACACTGTCTTCATTCCTACTTTTTGCTTAGTTCTCCAACAGCAAAAGAGACCCCCAAATCTCCACTTCCCTGGTTGTTTTTCATGTGAGAGTTTTGCTGGTTTATTCCCAGGCTTTCTCAGCTCTGTGGGGGTTCAGAGGACTGGAAAAAGCGATGTGCAATTGTGTTACAAGGAGAATAAACTCAGGACAACTGGGCAAAGATGAATCAGGAAGGCAGGAGAGTTAAACCACTAGATCCTTGCGGGATGCTCGGCACTGGTGTTGCTTGGGCACATACCCACACCCACCACAGGCTGGGATGGAGGCTCTCAGAAGCCAACAACATGAACAATTATGTCTTTTGTGCAAAGAAACAAGACCCACTTCTCCACTCACCAGTCATGTCCCAAGAATCTAATAAAAAGGAAGATTAGCCCCTCTTTCCTCTCTCACATCTCCTTAATGCTGTCATTTTATTCACACTTTGTAAAGCAAATAAACCAGCAAATTGGTTGCTTTAATGAGCTGAAATTAAACTCGGGCTGCTGATAAAATGCCATTTCTCCTTTCTGTTGTTGGGAAGGACTTGGCTGATAGGCAATGCATGGGAAAGGAAAGAGAACATACAGTGGGAGCCTTACTGAATGCATTTGAGTAATTTACTGCTGCTCTTCTTCATCCCTATCACCTCCAGTTAGATGGGGGAAGCACAAGGGTGCTACAGGGGAAGGCTGTAGGGGATCAGCCTGGCAGGATCTGTGGGGGGTCTGTCTCTGCTCTTTGCTCATGGATGGTCCCACTCCACTAATTCCCTCTGCCCACAGCCTTTCCCCAGGGAAAGGAAGTGACAAGAACATTCCTCTGTGAGGAAAAGGCTGGTTTGGCTCTTCCCAATGTGAAATTTGCCCAGACAGGGTGTTTGGGTCACAGAGGGGGATAGAGAAGACAGAGTAAGTTCTTTCTTAAGAGAATGTGCCAAGTGCATCCTTTCCTGCTGCTTGTGCTCAGTTTGGGCTTCCCTTGCCTGCAGGAATCCACAGGTCCATGGAGGAGGACAGGGAGAGGCTGGAATCAAGTGCCACCACTTAGGGACAACTGGGGCAAGCCATTGCTTATGTCTCTGCAGGCCGGGAATGTCCTCATCCCACACCCTTAGGGGCAATACACATCCCCACAAGATGCAGGATGCTCCCTGTGACAGAGGAGAGCTGGCACACCTAGAAAGTCCCCACCTGCAACACAATGCATGTGCTGGGATTTTCACCCCAACAAGAGGAGCTCAGGGCACTTTCCTTCATTCTTCCACCACCCTGTGAAGTTCTATCATTATCTCACGGTACCAGAGAGGAGGCTGGAGTGCAGAGAGGTTAATTGAGTTGTCTAACACCAGAGGGATGTAGCAGCAGATGTGTTTCAGTCTGGCACTGCAGCCCGTGTCTCGCTGTGAGGGTGGCAAGGGGGGGACGCTCACCTGCAATCTCCCAGGGAGCACAGTCCCTCTTCCCTTCCTCCAAGGCTCCAAGGGCTCAGATGTGTTGAAATGGACTTCCAGGCACTGGCAGAGCATCCCAGGGCAGTGACAGCACACGGAGGACAAGGTGGCTGGAAAGTCTCACGTGCAGAGAGCTGATGTGAGAGAAAGTATTGTTATTTGTGTAATGGAAACCTGTCACCTGGGAACAGACTCACTGCCCACAGTCCAACCAAATAAACTGTTTTACTGCTTATTATTACTGGCCTGCTTACCAAGGTATAAACTGAATGATAAACAGGGATCTCTGCAGTGAAATGTGGTCTCCTTCCCTGCTGGTATTGTGGCTGGAAAGGAACCTGGTTTCTTTGGGACAAGGGTTAGAGTATGGCACCTGCCTCTAAACAGTCAGCCCCACAGGATTTTCAGGTATTTGGTACCGAGAACAATCCAGCCTGGGCACTGTGAAATGGTTTAGAAAACTGTTTCAGGGTTTATACTATTTTTCAGATTTAATGAAAGACAATTTGGATGTAGGATGTAGCCCTATCTCCTTCACAAGAAACCTCCAGTTCTTATCATCTGTGTTTCCAAGGAATTATTGGTGGTGTTTTCCCTGGTTGCTACAGTCTGCCCTTGGACAAAGGAGACAAACAGTGTTCCCATTCCCAAAATAATGTTCAAAGAAGGATTTTTCTAGATAGGCTATGATGGCTTCTTTCCATTTATGAGCAACTCCTTCTCTGCCAGAACATCTCCCTGCATCCATCCCACCAGCCCAGAGTTCCATTTGGCAGTAGCGATATCCACAGATGATGTTTTCAGTATCTTGTGGAAAAGCATGACCCAGGAGATCTTGGTGTTCATGCATTTCCCACCTCTCCTCTTTTGCCTTCCTGTTTCCCTAAAAAATCAGAAAAAGAAGAGCTGTCCATGGAAATATATGCTTAGTAGAAAATCCAGGGGGAAAACAATGGAAAATATGAGCCAGAAATGGATTTCTTTATGGGGAGTGAGGCTGCTGGCAGCCCCACAGGCTTGTGTCTAGTGAAGACTTTTCCTAATCTTCAAACAGCTGTTTCTGGCTGGGGAGGGAAGGTCTTGTCCCATCCTCTGCAAGTGCTCTTGTTATGCCACTGAATGTTTGCTGGTTTTCCACACCTCTGCCTCATTTCACCTGGGAGGGAGAGGCCTTGGAGAAAGGCAGCAAGCCCCCAGCAGGCACAAGGACACTGGGTGGTTCACAATCACACCAGTGGGTTTTGCAAAGAGTGCCCTGAAACGATTGCTCAGGTTCCCAGAAACGGGATCAGTGTGTGATGCTGGGCTGTATCCCAGATGCCACATGGCAGTGCAAGCAGAGAGACACGGTGTCCTGGACCAGCACCCCTCGTGTGGGCACTGCTGCTGCGCACACCAGCACACGAGACAGTCAGGATTCCCCTCAGCAAAACGCTGCAGCATCAAATCTACATCAGAGTGAGTTGTCTAGACTTCATCTGCTCTCAGCGGAGAGGAACAGACACTTCTGGGGCATCACTCCTCTCCTCCTCAGGTAGACACCTAAATAGGTCAGACAAACGGTGCACTGGATGTGTGTTGGTCTCTCAACTGCCAAATAAGTGATGCTGGACAGGGGCTCAGAGGGTGACCCCAGTGGTCAGTGACCATCTCCCCTTGTGTTGTTGAATAGTGCTGGTGGCAGCCAAATAAACCAAAAGCTCCTTGAAAGGCGATTGCCAGAATGAGAAAGCGAGTGCCTAACTAAGAGGGGAGTTGGATGGATCTCCAACACCTCTGACTGCTGACTGCCTTTCCTTTGTGCTTAGTTTGTGCTTGTGTTTTGTTTTGAGCAGGTGAGCCGAGGGACTGAGCTGGGACAGCCGAACACACGGGGAGATGGGGACCAGCACCACGATGTGCAGCAGAAAGAAAACGAGGAGAAGTACTATAAAAAATGAGAGGAAGGCTTGTCTCTAAGCCTGAACAACTCCTCTGCACAGGCGCCTAACTTCATGACTCCCTCCTCGAGGTGCCAGAGGCGTGGTGATGTGGGACCAGCCTCAGCCACCAAGGCCTTGGTAGCAGCCCCTGGCTGCTGGCTGCCGAGCACCGCGGGCGCCGAGGTCTGCTTTCTCCACGGGCGCTTCCCTCCCGTCTCCGAGCCATGAGGAGAAGGGAGAGGCAAGCCAAGCTGCGGAAGGAGCACTAGCCCACGCCTTCCCGGCCCCTGTCCTGTTCCCCTCTTCCAGCAGACCAGGAACCCCTTCTCCGTGCTGCCCTTCCAGATGGCAGGTCGCCGGTGGGCAGCGACGCCAGCCCTCTGCATGTGCGTGGCGGCCGTGTCTCTCCTGCACGCCGGCGGGGTGCGGGCGGACTGCTGGCTCATCGAGGGGGACAAGGGCTTCGTCTGGTTGGCCATCTGCAGCCAAAACCAGCCCCCCTACGAGTCCATCCCCCAGCAGATCAACAGCACCATCGTGGACTTGCGGCTGAACGACAACAAGATCAAGAGCGTGCAGTACGCCTCGCTCAGCCGCTTCGGCAACCTGACATACCTCAACCTGACGAAGAACGAGATCTCCTACATCGAGGACGGTGCCTTTTCAGGACAGTTCAACCTCCAGGTGCTGCAGCTGGGTTACAACCGACTGAGGAACCTCACCGAGGGCATCCTCCGGGGCCTGGGGAAGCTGGAGTACCTCTATCTCCAGGCCAACCTCATCGAGACCGTCACCCCCAATGCCTTCTGGGAGTGCCCCAACATAGTGAACATTGACCTGTCCATGAACAGGATCCAGAGACTGGACAGCAACACTTTTCGGGGCCTAAACAAGCTCTCTGTCTGTGAACTCTACAGTAACCCCTTCTACTGCTCCTGCGAGCTCCTGGGCTTCCTGCAATGGCTGGAGGCCTTCACCAACATGACACGCACCTACGACCGGATGCAGTGCGACTCCCCACCCGACTACATGGGCTACTACCTGCTAGGCCAAGGCCGGACTGGCTACCGCAATGCTCTGAGCATGCTCTCTTCCCTTTGCACCGGTGGCTCCTACACTGTGATCCCTCGTTTTATCCCTCCCAGGTACCAGGTGACCACGGTGCCCTCCGAAGGCCCCTGCTCCGAGGAGGAGTGCTCCTCCGGCGACGGCACCACGCCGCAGTTCTCCCTGTTCACGCCCATCGGAGAGACGGAGGTGCGCCCCAACATCCAGGTGAAGCACCTCAACCACAACTCGGCCGTCCTCACCGTGCAGATCCCCTATCCCTTCAGCAAGATGTACATCCTCTCCCAGTTCGAAAACGGCTTCTCCTCCATGATCACCAAGCTCAGGAAGAAGGAGGAGAACATCACCGTGAGCAACCTAGTAGCACAAAGAGATTACACCTACTGTGTGGTCTCTGTCCACCAGTACTCCAAGTACAACCACACCTGCGTCACCATCACCCCCACCAGACCCAACCGCAAGGAGCCGGTGCCCACCCCTTCCACTGCCACCCATTACATCATGACAATCCTGGGCTGTCTCTTTGGCATGGTGATTGTCCTGGGCGTGGTGTATTACTGCCTCCGGAAGAGGCGCCAGCAGGAGGAGAAGCACAAAAAGGCTGCCGGCAGCATGAAGAAGACCATCATCGAGCTGAAGTATGGGCCAGAAATGGAGACCACCAGCATCACCCAGCTGTCCCAGGGACAGATACTGGGTGGGGACACGGTGACCCGCATCCCCTACCTACCTTCTGCTGGTGAGGTTGAGCAGTACAAGCTGATTGAGAGCAGCGAGACGCCCAAGGCCACCAAGGGCAACTACATGGAGGTGAGGACGGGTGAGCAGCCTGAGAGGCGAGACTGTGAGCTGTCCCTGCCGCCAGACACCCAGGGCTCTGTGGCTGAGATCTCCACCATTGCCAAGGAGGTGGACAAGGTGAACCAGATCATCAACAACTGCATCGATGCCTTGAAATCCGAGTCCACCTCCTTCCAAGGGGTGAAGTCGGGGGCGGTCTCCACGGTGGAGCCTCAGCTGGTGCTCTTATCAGAGCAGATCCCCAGCAAGCACGGATTCCTTTCCCCCGTCTACAAGGAAAGCTACAACCACCCTCTCCAGCGACACCACAGCATGGAGGCGGCCCCCAAACGCTCCAGCACCTCTTCCAGCGGCTCCATACGGAGCCCCAGGTCCTACCGCTCCGAGGGATCGGGCCACAAATCCGAAGCCAAATACATTGAGAAGACATCCCCCACCACGGACACCATCCTCACTGTGACGCCGGCCGCGGCCATCCTGCGGGCAGAGGCGGAGAAGATCCGCCAGTACAGCGAGCACCGGCACTCGTACCCCAGCTCGCACCCGGGGGAGCAGCACGACAGCATGGGCGGGCGTAAGCCTTCCATCCTGGAACCCCTGACCCGTCCTCGCCCCAGAGACCTGGCCTATTCCCAGCTCTCTCCTCAGTATCACAACCTGAGCTACACCTCCAGCCCGGAGTACACCTGCAAACCATCGCACAGCATCTGGGAGCGCTTCAAACTCAACCGCAAGCGGCACAAAGACGAGGAGGAGTACATGGCAGCCGGCCATGCCCTACGTAAAAAGGTCCAGTTTGCCAAAGACGAGGATCTTCACGACATCTTAGACTACTGGAAGGGCGTCTCTGCCCAGCAAAAGTCCTGAGTCCTCACACAACTCGTGACTTAACACACTAACTGGACCAAAAAAGAAATCCGCAGCAGCTATTTTTATTCAGACTGTCTTTGAAACAAAATAAAATTTAAAAATTAAAAAAAAAAAAAAAAAGAAAAAAAGAGAAAGAGAGTCAATAAAAAAAATAAAAGAGAGAACAAATAATGAAAAATCTATAAATATTCTATATAATATATAAAGTGAGATATTAAAATGTCCTCACGTTGGTGAGACGTGCACCAAATTTGAACACAAACTTTGCAAAACAAATGAACTGTGGAGTGGGAAAAAAAAAAAAGTTTTGTTTCATTTTGGTTTTTTAAAAAAATATAAGAAAAAAGAAAAAATTGAATATAAAATGAAAATGAAAGAGCGGGCAGAGAGCTGAGGTCTGGCGTTTTCCAATATTGCATTGCATGAGTCCCTATTCCGTGATTTTGTGGATTCTTTGTGAACAGTTTGTGTTCTTCCTTCCTTCCTTCCCTTCCAAAATCAACAGCGACAAAAACAGCAACAAAAACCAAAAAGAGACCAGAAGGAGCTCCATCTTTTGGGCTGTTTTTGCAAACGGAGTCTTCCAGTTTAGACTTTCACCTGGTTGAAGGCCCGTTCACATTTTCACTCACTAAGAGGTTTTACCACACATTGCATTGTAAACCGAAGTCGTTAATTGTACAGAGAAAATTTCTATATTTGCAATGTTTGCTGTATAATGAGAAAGAGAGAGGAGAAAAAAAACAATACTACATCTACTAAAAAAAAAAAATATATATATATATATCTATATTCACCTGTTTGTACCAGGTTTTAATCATGGATTTTAGAGAAAGAGATGGAGTTTTATTTGAAGGACTTTTTTGTTGGTTGGCTGATTGATGGGATGCATTTTGGAGGGGGGAGTGTTTGGATTTGTAAGTGTTTTGTTTTGATTTCTTCCACCAATTGTCTGTGTCCAAGCTCTCATCACTTCCAAGTGCATTGAAGAAAAAGGCTCATACCCAGAAAAATAGAATCCCTCACCTTATTGCAGGTGGGAGACCATCACCACCAGGAACTGGGAAGGGGATGAGCACTGAAGGGCCCCTGACTGAGCAGGTGCCACCTTGCAATGGGATTTCTCTTGCAAATTTAAAAGTAATGGTCTCTGCCCCTAAAGAGATGTGTCTGGGCAGTGATGGCCACCAAGGGGTGGAATATCCCCCCACTTTCCAGACAGGGAGCCAGTGATGAGTTAGAGCACAGAGCCTCTTGCTGCTCTCCAGAGGAGAGAATGGAAGGGTGATTTTGCTTCTGAGGTACAAGACACTCAGCATTTACAGCTTGCCCATACTGAGACACTCTGACCAGCCCTTGGCACTCAGAGACTGGAAGGGGAAATGAAGGCTCTGTGTCCATGGGTCCATCCAAGCAGCCACATGCACCACAACCATGCTGTCCAACACTGTTCCAAGGCTCCATAGCTTTTTGCCCCATCTCTAAAATACTCACATGAGGTGAGAAGGGAGGTGTTGAGGCTGTGAAGGTGCTCCCAGGCCACTCTGGTGGCCAAAGGACACTATTTTGTCCTGATCAGCTCCAGCTGGGTCACTATGTCTCACCTACTCCATGACCAACCCAAAGTGAGGGCTTCCTGAGGGTCTGAGAGCTGCCCTGCTGCCAGGTGAGTGTGTGGGAATGCAGGAAGCCAGCACGCTGAGGTGAGGTGCTAAGCTCCCCAAATGCAGCCCTGTGAGGCCCTGCTGCTTGCCAGAGTTTTTTCCCTTGCATCCTGCTCACAAGTCGCTTTGGATGGACATCCTGTGTCCTGATGGATGAGCACTAGGGCCCAGGAGCAAACCATATCCCATCCTGTTATTTCAATATTTCAAAGCGATTTTGACAGGTATTCTTGCAAAAGGTTATGTTTGTTCAGAAAGGAGCTGAGCCAGGAAGACACAGAGCAGGCTGGGAAGTGCACGAGTTCATTCCCCGTGGTTATTTGTGTAGACAACAAACCATTAACAGGATTCTGTAATAAAAGGCAGGTAATTTCCCCAGGAATGCATTCAGTCTGCCTGAGCAAAGGCACATTGCTCCACCTCCTCCAGGTGCCCCAGATCCTGCCCACAGCACACAGCTTCCCAGGGCTGTGTCCTGCTCACCAGGCAGGGAACAGGACCTGGAAGGGGGAGTTGAGGGTCTCTTGTTTAGTGCCATCATGGCAGGTCCCTCCCCAGATCTCAGCTCTAGCACCTGGACAAAGCAAACCCTTCAGCTGAAACAGCCTTTCCTTGCAAACCCTGAGTGCCTCTTCATAGTAATGGTTTGGGTTGGAAGGGACCTTAAAAATCATCTAGGATTATAAAATAAAACGTCATCATTACTTACTTCCAACTCCCCAGCCATGGGTGGGGATGCCACCCACTAAATCAGGTTGCTCAAGGTCCCGTCCAGGAGAAATAGGAGTTGGTCAGTGAAGATGGATGATGGAAGCAGTAGTGGGGCCTCCTGACATTGCTTCATGGTCTCACAGGATGGGGTGGTCCAAAGTGATGGCAGCTCATGAGTTAATTTGGGCTCAGATGCTCCAGCATTGACAGTCCCTGAGAGACACCCAAAGAACTTCCTCAGCTGATCTCTGCACTGAGACCATTCCCACACCAGTTTGGAAATGGCATCAGGACCATGCACGGAACTGGGAGCAGTGGCCCAGCCAGTGCAGTGTGAGGCCTCACTGTGGAGGCAGCAGCCAGCTCAGCTCTTTAGCTGTGACCACTCATTTTGCTCCTCTGCCTCTGTTTCCTCCTCTGCAGATGCTTCCTTGTGGCACTGAGGGCACAGGCTGGCTGGGGAGGCTCAATTAATTAATTGGCTGTCTGTGAAGCCCATTTAGCTCCTAGAATAAAAGCTGCTATCGAAATGCAAAGCTGTTAGTGGCGTAAAACAGCAGGGGCAGATGAAATCAAAGCCTGATTCTGTTTTCACACCAGGATTTCACTGGTCATAAACCAACAGAGACTGACACAGGAATGTGATACAGCAGTGCTGGCCTTTCTAAATTAAACACTTCCCACATGCAAGCTGTCTGCAACTGGAAAAGAAAGGAGAATTAGAAAAAGTATGGGCCCCTCTAAATCTAAGGTATCTCTAAGGCATCACCCAGTACCCCACTGTTGGTGGGGCCTCCCCCACAGGTCTCCAGATGGCTCCTGGGCTGCTGAGCACATTCCAGCCCTTTTCCCTCCCTCCAAAACAAGATGCAGTCCTGGTAGCCATGGTCCTCCACATCCCTTGGCAGGAGATGCCATAAAATGAGCTGTGAAAAAAGCCAGACAAGAAAAGGGAAGAGGTCCCACTGTCCCCAGGGCTACCACTCCATGGATGAGCTCCAGGGCTGGCTCTGCACAGGGCCTGGAGAGCTCTGTCCACAGCACCTTCCATCCCTCCAAGACAGCTGATTTACAGACCCCTCAGGACAGGGTGGGGATTTCATAACCTGTGACCTCCTGGGTGTTTCTGTTCTTTGTTTTGTCTCCTGTTCAACCACCAAAGCTCTCAAGCTGCTTCTGCAAAGAGAAATGATACTTGTGCAGCCAGGCTGCTCCTGCTGCCCCAAACTTATCCAAAGGAGGAGGGCTCCCCACCAAGCAGAAAGGAGAGGGCACAGGAAAGGCATGTTGGAGTGAAGAGGAGGGAGGCTAGGGGAAAAAAAATACAGTTCCCTGCAGTAGAGTCACAGCCCTGGGACCTTGTGGAAATGCCTTCTGCTGATGCCCTCTCTGTGTCCACAAAACTGCTGTAGTCTCAACAACCTGTCTTCAAGGGCAAAACTGAGGCAGCATTAAAAATTCTTTCTCAGATCCCTCCCCCAGCACCCCAGCAAGGACAGCTCCTAGTTGGAAAGTAAATCCAAGCCCACATTACCCATGGCTCAATCCTCACTCTGGCCCAGAGTCAGCAAAGGACCCTGCCATGTGTTACAAAGCCTGTATCACACCTAGAGCCTGGATATTATTTAAAACCTTGTAAATTAGGACAGAAACATCCCTTTATATAGCCACGCACCATTTAAGCCCAGGATTCCTGAGGGCACCTGCCAGCCCTGGTGTGCACAGTGGGTATGTCCATCTGTTCCAAAGCATGGCTGTGGGAAGGGCCACGTTCACAGACAGAAAGGTGGAACAGCACAGGGTGGCAGTGGTGGCAGTGCCTGCCCAGCTGCCTCCCTGATACAGCAAAGGAGCTGGGGGCTCCTTCTTCAGAGCTGGTGGGTGTTGGAGGTGAGGACTGCCTCCCTGCCCAGCATTTGAGCCTCCTGATGGCTTCAGCTGAGTTTGCCATGAAACCAGGTGCAGATCCCATGGGAGGGGTTTGGGAGGGTGCAGGGGGGCCTTAAGCAGGGAAGGTGCTCCCATGCAGCACCCTGAGCAGACAACAGCCAGACTGCATTGGCTCTGCTCAAATCGAGCCTGTGACCTGCCGTGGGTGCTGCCACCTTTCCTAGGGCTGCCCTCTCCCAGCCGCATTGGTGCTGATGGATCAACCCGTGCATCAACACCTGGGAGATGCCCGGGGCAGGCAGAGCAGAGCCCTGGGTCCAGCAGCCCAGCCAGCTCCTGCATGTTCCCTCACCCCCAGAAACCTCAGCCACCTCCCCTCTGCCCATTTTCGAGGTCAGCCCTTCCCTAAACCGGGGCTGGGTCTTGCCGAACCCCGAGCTCCGCTGCCCCGAACCCCTCACGATGCTGCGAGTGTCTCTGCAGAACACCGCCCTGGCCGGGCTGTCTGGCCGGCTTTGGAGCCATAAATCCCCTCAGTCAGCAGGAGAAGGGGGTCAGCAGGGGCGGGGGACAGTGCGGTGGCGGTGTCCCCATGGCACAAAGCCCTGGGGAGGCAGAGGAGGGATGCGCTGCCAGCGGCTGGACCGGCCCCAGGAGCGCGGATCGATCAGGGTGATTGAAGCCAGCACGCACTGCGTTGGGCTATTTTTAGCACAGCCAGCAGAGCAGGAATTTGGGAGCCCAAGTCAGAGTTTATTTGCATCCGTGAGTGCTCGTCAGGGGGAGGACCAACAACAGCACCCAGCGCGGGTGCACAGCAGCGCCCTGCTGGGCGTTTTTGGGACCTGTTCACCTTGGCTTCGGCTCCTCTTCGGTGCACATCGTGTCCCTCTCCTCTGCAGTGCCCTTTGGGGACAGGGTCACCCCCCTTGGGGACAGTGTCACCCCCCCTTGGGGAGCCCCCTCCCCAAATCTTGGAGCTGTGAGCACGTGGATGCACACATGGACACAGAGCAGAGGAGAGGGGAGGGGATGGACTCCAGGGGATGAAGGGTTTATTTGGGAGAAGCATTGATCCTACATTAAATGCCTAGGGCATGTGAACAGGTCTTGTAGCATGGCTGCAACACTGCCATGGCCAGGGAGGTGTGGATTTCAGAGGTGCCCCAGCCTCTCCTACAGCTCCTCGCTCCCTTTTTCCTCACCACAGGCTTTCCACCATGGCCCCTGGGTCAGCTTTTTCTGGATAAGTGTTCTGAGATCAAATTGTTCTCCAGAGAGAGGAATACAGCACATTTCATTTCCTTCACCTCCAGCCCCTGCTGCCAGCAGTGCCCAAGGCACTGAAGGTGCTGGTGGGCATGACCAGTGCTGCTGGAGAAACCAACCCAACTCCTTGGCTTGGAGCAGTGACTTTGGCTTCACCTGAATTTCCTTAGGCTCCGAGTTTTTCTATCTCCTCTGTGTCACAGTTTCTGTTTTACCCCTCTCAGCCAGCTCACCAGCACCACCAGAAGGGTGGTAGAGATTATACAAATGCTGCCTTGAGAGTTTTGCTAATCCCCACCTTCCTCTCCCCCCGACCAGAACTTAATGGAAGGAAATCATCTGATCTAGAGTGTAGCCAGTTTTCTGGAGTCAGTTTCCTCTATGCAAGGGATGAGAAGACACAGAAGTACCAGGGATGTGGATTTTCATCACATGGGGAGTAGCCAAGCAGGAGGCCAGTTTTTAGTTTAGTTTTGCTGCCCTTTGGTTCAAATTGGACGTGAACATACCTGAATCCACCCCTCTGCAACCTCCCTGTCCCTGCAGAGCAACCAGAGGAGCCTGCCAAGTCTCCAAGTGTGTGTGTGTGCCTTTTCAATAATTCAGTGGGAATGTTAATCACAGGGTTGTGCTGTTGTTCCTGTACGAGCTCGATCGCTTCTCACATCCCACCTACATCTGTTTTTTCACACTCAGCTCAGCTGTCTGGCAATAGCCATTTGCTGCTCACCTTTACTTGCCTTGCCATTAAAGAGCTCATTAATGTACTCCATCCTTGCTCTCTTTGGGACAAAAAGATTTCCATTTCTGTCTTTTATCAGCTTTCACATGGCTTACATCCTGTCCTCCCTTCACCGTGCAATGCCCTTTTCTAATGAGCTCTTCTCTCCTGGTCCGTCTCATCCATTAAGATCTGTGAGTGTTGTCCCCTGCATTGTCTTGCTCATCTCCTGGGCTCTGCTCTGTCATATTCCTCAGTGTTTTCAGCTGTGAAAGGAAGCAATCCGCCCCACACACATCCACCTCACTTGCTTTCCTAGCAGCCTCCCAGTCTGGCTCATCCCACCACAGCATCCAGCCCTGACAGACTCCTCCATCCTTGCAGAAGCCCCTGGCCTGCTTGACCTGATCCTCAGAAATGTGATGGAATGCCTCAGTTTGTGTGTGGTGCTTGCAGCTTGTCTCTGCTGGGGGCCTCTTAAATCTGTTCCTCTCTCTCAGCATTGCTTTTATGCAGCAGAGCTCTCCTCGGGCATCTCTGCCTTGCAATCAAGAGCTCCCAGCCCATCCAGACACAGGAAACCTCTCTGGGTACTGCAAAGGCTCCTCTGTGGTCTCAAAAGTAAACACTGGCACTTTTCATGAGATGCAGCTAAATTAATTAATCTTGTTCCACCACATTTGGAGCTAAGACACAAAGGTTTCTATTCCCTGAAGCTGGAGCTTAAAGTCTGCTTGTCCCCAAAGTGCCCTCCTGTCCCACCTGGGATTTGTGTTACAGTGAGATTTGGAAGAGTGGCAGCAGAGCAGCTCTTGGGAACAGCTCCAAGGGGCTGGCAGAGCCAACAACCCCCTGGAAAAGTGGCCATGGGCACAAACAATCTGCCACCATCCAGCTGAAACATCCCTGATGTGTCCAGCTCAGCTTAGGCTGACAAAGAGCTTGTGTACACAAAACCAGCTGTGCTTTGGGTTTTTTTCCCCAGCCATCTCAGGTGCTGCAATTTAATACCTTTCCTTACAAACCTTATCTCAATTATATCCTCAGATCATTCTGGCTGTAACAACACTCCCACCCACCACAGGGGTTGCACACACACACATCTCTGCCTGGGATATCCCAGGCAGAAGCACAGCAGTCCCAAGAATGATGAACCCTTCACAAGCTGACAGCTGAGAAGCCCCCAGCCTTGCAGGGTGGTCACAGCCCCTAAAAGACAGATGCAGACACCAGGGCTCTGGGTATGATGTGCCAGGAGCTGGCAGCAGAGGCTGGGGAGGGCAGGTGCCTGGCATGGCCACTCCAAAAGTATTTCCCTGGCAAAGCCCACAGCCAGGGAGAACAGTGAGGTGAGGGGTGGGCTGGCTTCTGACCTCCCACCATCTCCCACTTGGGTCCTGAAGACCAGATGTGTCCCAGCACAGTTGTCAGGAGTGGAGAAGCAGAGAGGGAGATGCTGGAGCAGAGCTGGGAGCTCCAGAAACCACCTGAGATGGTGAAACACTTTTTGGATACAGTTGTGAGGCCCCTCTGGCTGAGGTGACTGAGAAATCCCTGCCCCAGGGTGGCTTTGCAGAACAGCACACCCAGAAGTGCCCACCTGTGGCTGTGAAGGACTGATCCATCCATCCATCCATCCATCCATCCATCCATCCATCCATCCATCCATCCCTGCTCTGGAGCTGCCAGGAGATGGATTCACCCCCCTGAAGTCTGAGCCAGTCCCACTTCTCTGCAAAGCCACAGATGTACACGGGTGGAGATCCAGGTCTGATGAGAGTGATGGGTTGGAAGCACAGCACAAAGCCCTCACAAAGAAGAAGAATAAACCAAAATATCACAAGGTGCCAGCAAGTGGGAGGAGACAGCTTATCCAGGGAGCTAATTTAGCTGGAAGGAAAGGGAAAGGATGCAAGATGTTCCCCTATTAAGGAAGAAAAACAGCATGCAGGAGCAAGGAACCAGAGGTTGCAGTGCCCGACAGAAAGTGATGTGGAAGCATTTGAGTTTAAGAAGCCAGAGCAGAGCTGGGGCAGATTCTGGACCCAGAACAAAGGCTGCTTCTACTCAAGCTTGAGAGGCAAAGGTTAGGATGAGACTTGCAGGGACCTGAAAGCCACTGAGGTGGGTGAATTGTAAGTGGCACCGTGTTTAATCTGAGCAGAATGCATGAAACCAGATAATGTAATTGAAAGGGTTATTTAAACTGAGTATTCAGAGGGAAAAATAAAGCATAGGAGGGAAAATAATAATACTTAGCACTTGTAATGTGCTTAGCATCTTCAAAAACTGGTCAGCCATTAACTGATTGCTCCTCTGCTCAGTCCAAAGGCTAATAAAAAGGGATGGTTCATTTAGTTATTTCACAGCTGAGCTTCTCGATAAGGCATGAGGAAGTGATTGCTGCTCTCCAGCATGTTGGTAAATAAACAGTTGGAAGTAGGGAAATGCAAAATCTTCTCAGCACTTGGTCACAGCTTCATGCTCAGCTCCCTCCTTCCTCACCTTGAGTTTGTCCAGACCAGACCTGTGACAGGGAGTTTGTCTGGAGGGCTGGCTGGGGATCGTGCCATGGATGGGGGCCAGGCTTCCAACAGTTCCAGCACTTGGTGTCTTCTGCCCAGGAACTGCCCCTGTGCTCCTGTCCATGGGATATGGAATCTGCAGGGCCCTTGTCTGTGGGTGGATGGGGTGGGAGATTGGGGCTCAGAGAGACCCCGCCTGTGAAAGCCTGGTGGCCTTGGCAAACACAAAGGCTGAGGGAACCCAGCAGCCTTTTGGACAGCAATGAAGAGGAAAGCATTTTATATTTGTTTTACTTAAAAAGCAAACAGTTCCTTTTGTGTTTGATGAGCAAGCGATTTCATAAACTCAGCAGGGAAAACATGACACACTCGGTGATTTCCAGCCTCTTTTCTTGGCAGCAGCACTGGAGGAGCAGAGAAATGCCCAAGCAGCTGCCCCACACACATTCCCCCAGCTGTCTGGGGGTGGCCAGGGGTCTGGAGGCTGCTCCTGGTCAGGCCTAAAGGCAAGCAGCCAAGAAGAGTAAGTGCTTGTCAGGATGAAGCCAGTCAGCCCAGTTCAGTCCCAGAATGGGTGAACAACAAACCCATTGCATGTCAGGGACTGCCAAAGGCTCCACGTTGTGACCCAGGTACAGTCACTCACTCAAAACAAGCAGCCACTGGGTTTGCCACCCACTTTGTGATGGTTTCTGGCCTTATCAGCTTAGACACCCACTACAACCCTGGCCTCATCACTCCAGTGGAAATGGAGCTGCAGAGATGCTCAGCTGCCCCCATACAAGTGCCCTGGTTTTGGTGCAGGCCTGGCTCATGCTCCAGACCCTGCTTTGCTGGGGCACAGGTCTCTCACAGACCCTGCTCCAGGTGTCCCACACTCTGCCAGAGGGATGTCTCCATAGGGACTGTGCAAGGTCTCCAGCTCACTCTGAGCTGCTGGGACAGCAACCAGGAGAAGGCAATGGTTCACTCATGGCCTCCCCAATCCCAGTCCCAGCAGCAGAGAAAAACTCCTAGAAGATGTTAGGGAGTTATTTTTCCACCTCACTGTTGAGTGATCCAAGAGGGGTCCTGCCTTATAGAAGAGATGCACAAGAACTCACCTCTGAAAGGATTTCTTGGATAAAATACATCCTCCAGGGCATAGGGCTGAACTTGGCTTTTCTGGGACGTGTCCAGCAGCAGAAGAGCCATCAGCAAAAGTCTTTGGTAGAGACAGAGGTTGAGGGATCTTACATTCCTCTGGCTTTTTGCCCCATGCACTGCCTCCTGCTCTCCCATCTGTGCTCATGGACTTTGTGCTTTCTCTCTCTTTCTTTAGGTCTTCCTCCTGTTAAACAAAACATCCCCCAGCTCTGCTGTGAGCACAGCACTATGGACCCTGTGCTGAGAGGATGAGCCAGGTGAGAGCAGGAGGAGGTGAGCAGGAACTCCTCACCCCAGAGTTATCCCTAAATACCTCTGCCTCAAGGCAGTTTTTTCTTGAGGGAGGCATTCAGGTCAGGACCTCGATGATTTACAGTGCAGGATGTGTCCTCCTCATCATCTGGGGGACCCAGGGAAATCACTGAGCACAGAGCCAGCAGCAGCCTTGATGGGTTGCTTAAACACCTTTCTGACAGTAAGAAATTTGGGATGCACTGAAGATGCCTTGTTAACTTCTGTGAAATGCTCACGTAGAGCCGGGCAGCAGCTCCACAGCCTGTGCAGCCTCCTCTGCCTGCTCCCGGCATAACGAGGCCCAATGGGTGTGTGTAAACAAAGCAAGCATCTCCCTCACTGGACCTCATGCATCATTTATAGCCAGCTTTTCCGTGGCACAAGAAGCATTTACATATGCCAGCATTAATTCTGAATGCCACTTCAAAGCCATCTCTGTCTAATGAACCCCGTGCGCTGCGCACAGCAAATTCCACCCCAAAAATAATTAGCAACACACGCCACCAAAGCGTTACGAGGGGAACGCAGCACACCACCTGCTGAAGCAAAATGAATGCCTGATTTATTTATTTTTTTGCCACTTTTTAGCAATATTCAGGCACTGACTCAAAGCTGTGCTCTGTTCTTTTGTAGGGCCCCTGGAAGCGTAACGTTCCCACTCTGCTTTCCATTCTTAGAGGAGATTGATTTGGGAGGGTTATATAGAACCATAGAAAGGTTTGGGCTGTAAGGAACCTCAAATATCATCTAATTCCAACTCCCCCTCACCATGGACATGGGCAGGGCTTATGTTTTTATTTACATCACAAGTGGACAGAGCTGTGCAAGCCCCTGCTGATTTCTCCATGCCAGGGGTGCCAAGTGGGAGCTAGGGTGCAGGCAGCTCTATGGCCCTTTCTCTGAAGCTGCACGAGTCCCAGACTTTTGGGATGCTGTCACCAGCTGACCAGTCACAGGCTGGTAGGTGGGAGCAGGATAGGATTCACCAAGTCTCCCCCTGGTCTGACATTCCCACAGAGCTTTTAATCCCTGAGTGGGGTCAGTTCCACAGAGAAAAAAGGAGGTTTTGGTGCCCCTACCAGCCATGGTGCTCCCACCCTGTGCTGGCTACAGGCAGCCCTGCTGTGAATAGCTCAGGGGACAGAGCTGGCTGCACTGAAATGATTTCTTTAATCTGTGTCAGAGCTGCCCAGCCCAGCTCACAACAGGAGGAGCAGCATGTTTAGCTCAAAGCTTGATGTGGCAGCATTGCTGTGGGAGACCCAGGTCACAAACCACCATGGTAGAGAGATGGAGACCAAACCTGGAGGTGGCTTTGGGCACAGGGGGACCAACTGTGCCAGGATGCTGGGATCCTGTATTGTCCCAGTTCTATCCTCCTGGAGTGGAAGGAAGGTGCTTTGCAGGGCACTGCTCTCAGCCTGTGTGTCTCTCCAGCATCAGACCATGGAATTCAAATTGTCAGTCTCTGCCTTGTTAGGATGCAAGGGGTTAAACTGTTCTTCCTATGCAAATTAAGCTTAATTAATCCTTTTCATCAGTTGCAAATATACCTTCTGAACCCTATTAAAAACATGAATATGCAAATTCAGACCTTTTTTAATACTCATTTTCAAGGACTTGGAGTCAGGCTTGATTATTCGATTCCCGTTAACAGCCTGTAAAACCTGGTGCAAAATTTAATTTCCATTTTAAGTTACAAAAAAAAAAAAGAATCTGTTGGTAATTAAGCTAATTACAGTGTTACACTAAAGAGGAGACAAACAAGGAGGACAAGATCATTCATTACATTTAACACTGGTTACAGGACCTGGGGACTGTCCCGAGTTAACTGTGAAGCCAGGGAACAGCGGTGATACAAACAGGGTGTGTGTGAGGAGGCTGTAGCTTTTGGGGGGCCTGGTGCTTTCCTTACCTTGGGAACAAACCTGCTTCAGTCCTGTGAGCCATCCTTCTCCTTCTGTTAAGGACAGAAACAAGGAAGAGGAGGTGCAGCCAGGCTGGAGATGTCCTGTCAGTGTCGTGGCGCTGACACTGTGGGGTCTCTGCATGGATCAGGAACATGCTTGAAGTTGGACTTTAAAAGCAACCTGTAGAGTCACCTTATCTTGCCAGAGCTGAGCATCCTGTGCAGGTGAGATTTCCATCTTCCCTGAGCACTTTCTCTGTGTGTGGAGTGCAGAGGGGAGATTTGCTGACAACTCTCTGCACTTGCAAAGCCATCAGGGAAGAGACATGCCAAGACTCTGCAGAGACATCTACAAACTGCTGCTCCACAGCCATACTGGGGAGCAAATGATGGCCAGGATGTGACCCCACCACTGCTCATGCCTGTGGCCAGCACATGTTGAGAGATGCTAGCCAAACCAGCTCAGCCCACACCACCCCAACCTCCCTTGTGGTCACCCATCAGAGCTGGGCAGTGAGTGCTGGTAGCTCTCAACTTGCCCATCAACCATCCCGTGCCTCCAGGCTTTGCCTGCATGCAATAAAAATAATAAAAAAGCAATGCTATCAACTGTTTGTTATGTTTTTCCACCACAGTGATCTCTTAAAATCAGTCCTTAGAACACCCAGCATCTATTCTGCACTTGGTGCTTTCTAGTCAGTTTGCAAAGTTAATTTGTCCCTTCCCAGAGCTGCAATCCTCACCTGAGGACAGCAGCACAGCCAGGTGGGCTCAGGTGAGGTCTCCCATGGCTGGGGTGGCACACATCATGCAGGGGATGCTCTGCCCACAGGAGGTCAGGGCTCAGTGCCCAGGATACCAGTGCAGGACACTCCCAACACTGAACCAGAATGTTGGCATCACCAAAGACTTACCCAAACACACCCAACACCAGCAGGGGATTCCCCAGTGCTATCTGGGGAGCTTTTCTCTCTCCCTCCTCATCTCAGTGCAGCCACCAGGAAGGGCAGCTCAGCTCCCCGTGGGTTTGGATCATTCCTCAGCATCACCTCCTCTCCAGGGCCGTTCCTTCCCCTGGCAGGACTCAGGCAAGAGGAGCTGTCACTTCAGAGCAGCCGCTCACGGGCGGCTCTGCCTTGCAACAGGAGCAGGAGTGCATCACCTACACACCCAGGGGCTGCAGAGTGAGCCCCAGAACGAGCTGAGGAAAGGCTCAGGCACACAGAGGAGCTGGGAGAGTCCAAAAGGAGCTGAGGAAAGGCTCAGGCACATGGAGGAGCTGGGAGAGCCCTAAAGGAGCTGAGGAAAGGCTCAGGCACATGGAGGAGCTGGGAGAGCCCTAAAGGAGCTGAGGAAAGGCTCAGGCACACGGAGGAGCTGGGAGAGCCCTAAAGGATCTGAGGAAAGGCTCAGGCACATGGAGGAGTTGGGAGAGTCCAAAAGGAGCTGAGGAAAGGCTCAGGCACATGGAGGAGTTGGGAGAGCTGCACTGCAGAGAAGGGTGGAGGGGGCACAGTGTGATTTGCCATCACCCCATTGTGTACAAAGCTGTGCACAGTCAGTGGGGAGTGGGAAGCACCTCCAGAATGCAGGACCCAAGTGACATCCACGGTCTGCATTTCTTTTAGGAAGGACACTCCTTGTCAGTGGTTATGGAGCAGCCTGGCAGATGAACCAGTCACTACCAGCAAAGTGAAGTATCTGCCATCATACAGCACAAATGTCACTCAGCAGTTGCTCCTTAAGAGGAAAGGTTCATCTGCCAAACTTCAGAGCCTTTCATCTGCCTGGAGAACATTTCCCACCATGCTGATACCAGAAGTTTCTGATCACACCAGTGGAGTGTGACAGCAGAGATGATAAGGGAAATGCTCTCACCCTCTAGCCAAGCCCTTCGACCTGCCTGGTGCATCTTGTCAACTGTATCATATTTGGGGGGGGAGTCAGGGATGCAGAATTACCTTCTCAGTCCCTGCAGGCAATCAACTTGCTCCCCGAACCATGAGATATGATTGCCCTTATTACTTTGGCTTGCATAGCAGTGAGCCTTGTTAATGGTCATAAAATTATCCAGTCCTTATTTAAATCCTACAGCCGTCTGTGTTTCAATGACCTCCCGATGGTCTCTGGCTTTGCTCCAGGCTGAAGAAGCATTGGAAAGACCAGAGAGGAAAAAGAGACTGTGGGAGGATTAAAGAAAAAAACCCCAGAATCACAACAAGCAACAGTCAACAAAGAGAATTCAAAGTGAAACAGGGAATATTAAAGAGAGCTCAATCAATCAGCTGGAGAGTTCAAAAAAACATAACCTGTCATGAAGAGAAGGAAGCAGCATCAGGTAAAATTAGCAACACTAATAAACTCATCAGCACTGGAGCCTGGGCCAGGAAACAGCACAGGGAAGAAGAAGGGGTTGGTAGAGGCCTGATCCCATGTTGGGAAGCAGAAGAAAACTGACACAATCCAAGGGAATGTGCTTTGGTGGAGGAATGTGGTTTGGGTGGAGACCAAAGACATGGGTTGCTTCTGAGATCTCCAGCAGCAAGAAGCTGCCTTTGTGCTCCTTAAATTACATGGCAGCAATTTCTTTAAAGTGTATTTTTCTTCTGTTTTGTTCGTTGTCTTTGCTGTGAGGGAAAACACGCACGGAAAGAAGGCTGGAGACACAGACACCATGGGTGGAAGGAACAGGAGGGGCTGCTAGGATGGCCTGTCCAGAGCTGGGCTCTGGCCAGTGATCTTCCTGGAGCAAAAATCTCCTCTTCCTTTTGGATAAAAACCCATTCCCCTGTCCTTTCAAATAACATCTGTAAGCCCCCAGAGTACCAAGAGATTTTACAATAATAATCCCCCAAAAGAGAAACAAGAACTGGAAAACCCCCAAGCAGCCAAGAACTGTTTTAATGTAACCAAGCTCCAACACAGATTTCCATCAATTTTGCAGCAAACCTGAGTCATGAAATTAAAAGTAGCATCAGCATATTTCCTATTAGCTATGGTTCCTTTTTCAGAACAGATCATACATTCCTACCCTATTTTTCTAGACACTTGTGTCAATGTGATATCATCAGATGCCGTTCAGTCTTTCCTCTTAGCCTGAAAAAAGCTTTCCTGTTGGGAAGCATGGGATTTTAATATTTAAAAAAGACTTCGTGAAAAAGCTTTGCTGATTTCTTATTTATTTATTTATTTATTTATTTATTTAATATCCCTCCCCTGATCAGAGTGGGTGCATTTTGTAGCTCTTAAATATCATGCAAGTTTTAGCAACGCTGCTATTAAATCTGAATCTGCTGTCACAGCAGGCAGCAGGAATGTGATTCACACCAGCACTGAGAGCCTGTTCTGTCCTCCCCTGCTCCTGTCCTTAGCTGCAGTCACCTGGCATCACACACCACCATTGTTTTCCCAACATCTCTGAACAGCTAAAAGCTCCAACAGAACCAATCCTGCTCTGGCTGTGCCCTCTCCCACCTCCAGCAGCAGAGCCCAACAGGGTCTGGCATCAGCTCAGTGAGGTCTGAGGAAGGCTCTTGCCTGTCACCCCCACAGTTTATTTTGACATGTCCACCCATCAGCCCAGCTCACACCACTCTCAGCTGCCTCTGAGACCTCTGCTGGGTTAGGAAATGAAAAGGTGCTGCTCAGTATTTGTTTGGAGTGAGCAGAGGGGAGCAGTGGAGAGCCAACAGCAAGGCTGGCATTGCAGCTGTTCAGAAATGGAGGTGGCTTCTCCTTCCATCCATGCCCTGTTTCTTCCATCCATCCCCTGCCCTGCTCCTGTGTGGGCCTGATATTTTCTGAGTCTTTTCAGCCTGCCAGGGGCTGATTCTCTTTTTCAAGAAATCTCTATCTCTTGGTTGAAAACCTTACAGACTCAGAAAATATCAGGCCCACACTCCTGTCCTGCATTCTCCAGGTTCCCACCTCCATCACGGCTCCAATGCTCTTCCCCCTTCTCCTTCCTTTGCTCCTATAGTGTTACATGGAGAAGATCCAGAACTAACATCCACAAACTCCAAATGTCTCATGGCTCATCCCAAAAGGGTTTCCCTGGTTCCTTCTCAGCCATCAGCCGTCTTCCAGAACAACATGAACAGCATGTGACAACACCAAGAGCCAGGAGACACAAAGCAGGAGCAAAAGGCTCCAGATCCAGAGATGTGTCCTTAGGAGAGGCACAAATGTGGTGAGACCAGCCTTAGCCCAGAGCTCTGCTGCTTTCTCGACCGTATGGCAGCACCCCACAGCTCTGTTTGGTGTTTGTGTATGCACACAGATGGACAGGGCTGATTTGTAGCAGAGCAGGGACTCATGAGCAATTTGAGTGAAGGGAAGCTTCAGGTAACACAGCAAACAAGACATACACATACACACATAGGGACTCCTGCAGCCATGCCCCAATAAATCATATTTTACAGCCTACAGCACATAAACCCAGCTAGCGTGCACAGAAACCCAGCGAGCACACACACGTTTGTGAGCGCTCTCTCCTTTCCCCTCCAACCAACTGCAAATTTATTATCCAGCCCCCAAGAATTTCTAAAAGGATTTGCCACAAACAGGGCTGGAGTTTTGCAAGTGATGAACCAAACCCAGATGGGACTTGTGCCTTACCTGGGGTGGTGGCAACTGGGATCTCTGCACTGCCCTGGGAGGCTGCACTCATGGAGGGCGGATGCAGGGGGTGATGAACAAGGTGGCAGCACCTTTGATGGGCTGCTGAGCCCATGTTGCTCATAAAGGAAGGAGCAATCACTTTGAAATTCAGTGTCAGTTATTCCTTGCAGCTCCCTCATGGCTCAGACAAGTGTGATAATGACAGTGGCAGAGATGGGAGATGCCATGGTACCAGGTACAGCCATAGGTTTGTGGTTTCACCCTGAATTCACTGTTGGAATTAGAAACTGGGGAGTCTCAGCTGCTCTTCTCCATGGCCCACAGGTGGCCCAAAGTGGCTTTGCAATGGTCACACCTCCACATGAACAACTCCCAGGCTTCCACGTGTGAGTCTTAGAGAAGTCAAGCTTCCCAAAAATCCCAGTTTCATGTGAGCCCTGTGAACTCACTGTGCAGAAGCAGGGCAGGGATGCTGCAGGACAGTCGCCCAAGCAGCTCCCCAAGCCACAGACAGAGGCTGCACCACACCAGCACATCCAGCCAAGCACCCATCCTCACCACACACCTCTTCCCAACCATGCTGCCTGTATTAAACTTAGTTGAACAAATCAGTCTTGCTGGGAGAACAGGGAGCAGAGCAGTAACTCATGTCTCCTCCCCACCGAGGCATCTCAGAAGCCCTACTGTGTGTTCTCTCCCAACTTATTATCCTTTCCCTCTCGGGAGGCAACTTTCCAACGGGCAGAACATGTTTTCCCTTGTCGCTCTCCAGCATCGCTTCTCGCCTCACCTGTGTTTTGCTAAGATAGAGGGTTTATTGTAAACTTATTAATTACTTCATTTCTCCTGCAAGGAGCCAGAAGAGGAATTTTCCTCGGCAGCCAGGATCTGCTATTGTGTCGGTGGCGGAGCTGAATGCGGCTGACGTCATGATTCATTTTCCCCATGACTGGGGAAGGAGGCTCTCCGTGCCACGCCGTGCATATGAATCAGGCAGCCTTCCCCTGGCACAGCATGCCCAGCAATTCATCTTCCACTGGGACTTCTTCGAGCAGAAGGGAAAATGACAAACTTTTGCTGTCGCGCTTCCCTGCAGAGAGGAGAGCTGGGGAAGTGGGGCTGCAGCCTCCTCAGATGTCATGCTTGTCCCTCCACCTCTGATCAACAGCAGATGGGGGTCAATAGCAGATGTTTTCTGTGCCTGTAGATGCATCAACAGGTCTCCAAGTGACTCCAGCAAGTCTGGCCAACCCTGCAGTCACTGCAAGTATCTTAGCTACTTTCTTGCCTGCTCACTGCTACCTTTTCTCCAAGCCTAGGGAGCGTGTTCCTGCTGAAATCAGGGGGGAATCAATATACACAGAAGTTTATAGCAAACTGATTTGGCTTAAGGCAGCAGGGGTTGGGACTAGATGATCTCTAAGGTCCCTGGGAACCCAAAGCATTGACAATTCTATAACTCTATGAATGAGACTTGCCTGGAAAAACAGAGATAATGATGTCCTCCCTTTGCAAAGCACATCAGACCATTGATGTGCTCATCCTCTACACATGGGAAACCACAGCAAGGCACAGAGTGCATCCCTAATAATAGTCAGACACCCAGTTTGGGAAGTGACACTTTATTGTCATGACAGAAGAGCTACATCCATTATAACACCAAATGTCAGACTTCTGGGGATGCTCCACCCTCCACAGAGGGGAGGAGGAAGGAGACCTCCCAAAACAGATACCCACAGGGTGGTGGCAGGCAGCAGGCTAAAGCCACCAGCATTGAACACAGCCCAAACTGCTCCTTTTCACTTTCTACAGTCCTGAGATAACCAAGAGCCCTAAAGTCTTGGTGAGGAACCAAAAGCACGGCAGTGACTGAGCCACAGAGGTGTCACCACAGGTACAGGGACTTGAAATAGCCATTTATGCTTGTGCTTGTCTGCTGAATGATGGCAGACTCAGGTCACTGATATCTTAAAAAGAATTTCAACCTTGCTGAGTGATGAGATGTTTGGAAGAGCAAGAGACTTGCCCTGGGTCTCTGTCCTCAGGGACCAAGCCCTTGGCTCCCATTAGAAGAGGACAACCATGCAGCAGGAAGCACCAGCCTCATGCAGGTTTGTCTCTTTGTTAGGGCCCATATTTAGGGAATCCTTTTGGGAAAAGCTGTGAATGGTGATGCTGGGGCTCCTCAAACTAGCAGTTCCCACCATATTCCCAGACAGATCCTGAGAATCTGGGTAGTGATGAACACATGACCCAGTTCAAAGGCAGGGATTGGATCCTGGCACAGGAAAGCCCTGGGACAGAGCTAGACTTGCCCTCCCACAGGAGGAAAATTACGCTTTTCAGAGGAATTGGTGGGATTTGTGACTCAGCATGAAAGAAGGGGGAAGAAAGAATTCCCTGCATAAACAGAAGCAACCCAACACCACAAATTAAAGGTGGTGGACATGAGAATTTTTCCTCTCTACCTCAAATGTCCTTCCCAGGGGGGTGAAGCCCTGGCTGGCAGCTGGCAGTGGGACACTTAAGCCATGGTCTGGCGGCTGAAGAGGTCGAGGGTGAGGGCGCTGAGGAAGGCTGGGATGCTGTCCTGGCGCAGCAGGTGGAGCTCGATCAGCTCCCGGATGGTGCGTGAGAACTCCGTTTCCAGAAGCTGCATTTTTCCACCAGAGGAGCTGGAGGCCTAATGGGAAAGAAGAACAAGCCCATTAATACCTGAGGGGTTTGATTCAGCTCCTGTGACACAGGAGCAGTGTCACCCTGAAGCCTCCTTTGGCACGGATCTGCCTGTCACCGAGGACATGCCATCTGTTTGGCAGCACATGGCATTCCTGAGTCCTGCATTCCAATGTTCCCATGCAGGACCCCTGTGAACCTTCCCTGGTGACGAATGTGGTGTTGGGGAGACGGGGGGTTCCTGGAAATAACCTGTGCTTCCAGCACAGAGCAGGGGTGGCCACATCAGGGTCACTGTCACCAACACCACTCAGGGTGGCAGGAGCTCTGCACAGGAGTTTTCTCTCCATGAAAACACTTATTCCTGAAGTCAAACCACTTCTGTAGGAAGGAGCAGACCTGTTCCTAATTAACATAACTCTTTCCCAATGAGAACTTATCCACCCTGCATCCCTAAAGTGTTTAAATCAGCCTGGCAGCACACACACAGCCGAAACCTCCAGAGGAATTATTCCACAGATGCTCTCAAGAAAATAAGGAAACTCAACATGTGGGAAGACATTACAAATCTCCTGTAACATATAAAACAAGCAAAAAAAAAAAAAGCTAAATGCAGGGGAAATAAGGAATGCTTGAAGCCTCTCCTGCCCCCGGAGGCACAAAAGCGGCTTGTTTATTAACAAACAGCAAAAATATCACAGTGCAAATGCTAATTTTTTTTTCCCCTGCCATTTTCCTCTTCAAAATTCTCCCATTTCTAATTGCTTTGCAGCTCTGCTTCCTGTTGGAGCCGGGGTGGGACAGCATGGGTGGTGTCAGGCACGGCTGGCAGCCCCCTCCTCAATCAAAGGATGCCAAGATCCAAAGTGGAGGATTGCCATGTGAGGGGCAAACATGGCTTTACCTGCTGAGAGCCTCAGGAAACCTGCTTCCCTCTGATTTCATGTTCTCAGGAGCCTGGACACATTTAATTATGAACTTTCCATGTTTGAGTCACTTTGGATTGTGGAGGAGTGCAAGGTACAGAGGATGATGCCCCTGTCATCCCCGAGCCAGGCAGGGAATCAAAACAAGGTTTCCACATGGAAAAGTGATTTAACTTTTGTTTAGATCTTTGTTTTGTCTGGGTTGTTTCTCAGCAAATCCCATACTTTGATCTGCTGCTTAGTGGAGCTACCTGATGCCTCCTGGGCACCTGAGGTAGCCCTGGACCAGATCAAAGAGGGAAACGATGGCAGATGAAGGAGCCAGCTGGAGGGACCAGGAAGGATGCAAATTCCCAGCCCACGTGAAGCCAGAGGTGTCAGAACAGAGCAGCAAGGAGCTGGGTGCTGTGGCAGCAGCACAGGTTTTATTTTGCAAATCTCCCCTGGATTCAGCTGATGAGAAGAGCCAGTTTTGGAGGAAAGTCCGAGTATTATGAATGCATCACTTGTGTCTCCAACTCTCTCAGCGCCGAGTTGGATTCATCTGAAATGGGAATTCAAGCTCCGTATGAAATACACAGCCTCCCTCGCAGATTTAAAACACTCTTTGGGCACAGAATTAATTTTCTAAGAATTTACAAGCAAATCCATTAATTGGTTTACTAGTTTAATTAATTAAAGTAAATTCCTTAAGAAATTTAGCATCCAGTGCCAGACCATTTGCTTGTATTTTATGACCTCAAAAACAGAGCAACATAAATGTTTTAAATTCTCTCTGCTTTGAGCTCACTGGTGTCGTGGGTGAAGGCTGTATTTGAATATCTTCTCTTTTTTTATGAGATTAATGGTAGTTTCTCTCTACTATTCTTCATAAACAAAGTTTCCTCCTGCAGCAGAGGCAGAAGAATAATGTTCAGAGAATGTTATGTGGACAAATATGTGCTTCTGAGAAGATTGCTATTTCCCATTGAGTTTTCTCAGCTGTGAAGGGAGGCACCATCCTCCCTCTCACCCCCATGGCCTCTCTCTCCCCAGGAACTCCAAAAAATCAAAGAAAACCCCCAAATGCTTCCAAACCCCAGATATCTCACCCAGGTTTCTTATGATTGCCTTTGTAACAGGCACAAGGTGAGAAGGCAGCCACTTGGAAAAAAAGCAATTCTTCCTCTGCCGGGAGATGTTTACATGTGAACTTAGAGGATGGATGCACTTGCAGTGCAGCTCATTCAATCTCACACTGCTCTAAAAAAAAAATGGAGAAACTTTTTTTTTTTTTTCCCTAGGAGAGTTTTAAAATTGCTATCATTGTTACTTTTCTTATTATTTGTTTTTATTGCTTTTTTTTTCTTCACCCATCTGTTCATAATGTAGTATAGACTGGGATATATAGATAGATTTGCTGCTTTGGGTTCAACAGCGGGAGTACCTCTGCAGCCTGTGCTTTACAAATAAAGTGATTATATGAAATAATAGCAATATGTTCCTATTAGTTCACAGGATTCCTTTTCAAAAGCCAGCCTGCACCCTGCCTGGTTCACTTGCTGGCAGAGAGGGAAGTGCCCAAGGCAGGAACAGGAGCAAGCAGGGGATCAGAGCAAGTCAGGGGGATGCACAGGGGTGTGCAGGAACTGAGGGGGAGGACATGGGGGGATGCTCTGCTGAGTGAACACTGCAGGGTTTGGTGTTCCACACCATTCTGGATCAATGCAGAGCATGAATGTGGTTCCAGCTCTAAAAAACTGTATTTCTGAAAAATAAAAAATATGAAATTTCCAGCAGTTTGAAGCTGCAAGGGCACTCGAGTCCTCCTCTTCACTGTTCATAGCTAGGATTCCCTCCACCCACTTTTAATCCTGTTTTTTTTTTTAATTTATAAGAAGTCTCAAGCCTCAAAGGCAAACTCCTGGACACAACTCCTGCTGACAAGAACTTGCAGGTGCCAGCACAGATCAGCTATTCACAGCACATTCCATGTAATGCAACCACCGTTCACTCTGCTGATACATTCCCTAAAATTCTAAGTTCAGATGAAGCCAAAAGCCAGCCCAGCCCAGCCCAGTCCATCTAGGAATAAAATGCAAAGCTAAGAGGAGCACAAACAAGTGTCACTGATCCATGGGGACAGTCCATGAGTGGGAATGGGGTGAGAGAAACCAGAGCATGTTCAAACCCAGCCCTAAATGCTCTGTGCCCAATACTACTGACATCACTGCTATAGTGTGTTGTTGCTCTTAAAAAGGGTAAAAAAAAGAAAGAAAAAAGAAAGAAAGAAAAAAAAAGTATCAATATTTAGAGTCAAACTGAATACACAGGATCAAAGGAAAAGCTGGATCTGTGAGTATCCCAATCCACCCCAGAGTCAATGCAAGAAGACACTTTGGGGACCACCATCATGCCTCACTCTCCCCTCTGTGCTGGGTCACACAAGTGCAGTGCTAACTAGAGAGGTAAATATTCCCTCCTAAACCTCCATTTCCCTGAGCACAGAGCAGCAGCTAATCACTATGAGAATACCATCTCTCAGGTACTCTGTACATAGCCCTATATTGGTTTCTTCTAATTCATGGGAAAAGTCTGTCTGGCTCACTAAACTACCGAGATTCAGGTCTCTGTTATGTTTTATTCAGATCTCAAATACTTGCAAAAGGAAAGATTTCAGCTTTTGCTAAGCTCTGCTGCCAGTTTAGTCTGATTTAGGGACTATGGGGACCTTTTCTAGAAAAGCAAAGGCAATCACTCTTTGCCCAGTGTCACTGCAGACCCAGCTCTGCTGGGCTGGCTGGGATGTGACTCTGGCTGTAGGTTTGAGGGGTGACAGTCTGTTTGTCTCTTCACAGGCTGTGCCACCCCACAGCAACCAGATCAGGGGGCAGACCTCTCTATGTTGTAAACCAGAACAACACTGGTCTGTTTAGCACAGAAAAACATGAACTTGGAGTGGCTGCTCTGAGAAAGGAGCTGTCAGCACAACTGTTTCTTCAGGGGAATCAAGATCAGCAGCCACCTGCCAGAAGGAAACATCATAAATCTTCCTCTTAACCCTGGAAACCAGCAAATGAGTCAAGGCTTTATAGTTCAGATATACATGTAAAAATCTCTCCCATAACCACCAATGTGGTAGAAAAGCAGGTTCTTCTCTCCATCTCAGTAAGGAGCAGACAATGCAGATGATGTGGAGGAGCAATAGGCATTCCCAAATATCCCTGCTGGGGGATGGATCTGCAGCTGGATGAACTAGGTTTGTAAAACTGCAACATATGAACTGTAACAGGCTCTCTTAACTACTGCCACTTCAATGTAACACATACAGGATTCTGTCTGCACTGGTCCTGCTGAGATGGCTGTTGCACACAAGCCTTCCCTGAAAGCCAAGACCCAGCATTTCCTTCTCTGCTTCTCCCAGCAGCTGAGGGGGACCTGTGTAAAAAGTGACAGTGTCTCCTGTAGTCACTCACAAGCTACCACATGGAACACAAGTGCACTCTCACTTAGATCCATCCAGGTTTTAGTTTCTTGTACATCCATTTCCTCTTCTCTCTGACATATTTTGGTAGCTAAAAACAATGGCTCCAAAAGTGCCCTTGGCTATAAACTGGCATGCAGGTGACTTTAATCACACAAAGGATGCTTCTTGAGCATAACACCCAAGGTCATGTAGACCTTCAGACCCTGGAATAAGACTGAAAAGAGGGTGGCTGCACACCCTAAGGAAAGAGCTGACATGGGGACTTGGTATCACGAGAAAGTATGGAGTAGAAATGCAGAAACAGGGAAAGGAGGGCTTCAGCATTCTATACAACTTGAGATTTCAAAACAAAGTGAGGATTTTCTACCTCTGATTTCCACACTGAGAAAGCAAAACTGCCTCAGGGGATGCAATTCATGCAGGACATGTGTTCCTGCATCTTCAAACACACACCTCCAGGGTCGCAGGTGGAGTTCCTGAACGGGTTTTGGCATGCTGACAACAGGAGCTTTGTGCCAGGCACAGCAGGCAAAACAGTTGTGTCTCATCTTGGGAACAAAGCAGGTTCAAACACCTCCACAGGGTGCAGAAGGATGAAGTCCAGGGCTTTGGCAGGGCTGTCACAGCCATCCCTTGGCGTGGTGACAAACCTGTGTTTTGCACTTGGCCAAGCTCTATGGTAAATGGTGCTTCCCAGGGCTAAGATGTATGAAGGGTCAGAAGGAGCAGGTGAATCATTGCCTGGTGACATTTACCCAGTGAATGTATCTCAAAGGCCCCATCTCATCTGCTCTGTTCCTTCCATAAATCACTGTCTGTGCTGTGTCCCCATGGGCACTGAGCACACACAGCAACCAGCCCCGTGTGTGTGCTGAGGGAAGGGGCACCACAGCTTCACACCCAACACTCCACTGCTTCTCCCAGCTCTCCACAGCTTCACAGGCCATGGTGTGGCCTCTGTGTCTGAGTTCTGCCTCTTTCCCTTCTCCTTGTGGTGTTCCCCGCCCTGCCCTGAAGAGAGCTGTGCCACCCTCACTAATGTGGGTTGTGCACATCTCCCCACCACATTGACCCCTTTGGCAATTTGCCTTCATCACACGAATCCCTCAGGCCTCCTCTTCATGTGGGGCAGTGATTCCCTCTTCCCAAAGCCTCCACGTGTCAGCAGAAGCCCTCAGGTTTGGCTGTTCCCCCTGATCACCTCCCAAAAGTTGGTCCTGAAACCCCCTCAACTCCCTGGCACCTTCCCCGTGGCACCCATGAATTCCCTCAGCACCCACCAACCCTGCCACAGTCCAACAAACCTATTGGAAAATTTCCTTTAAGAAGCTGCTGGCTCTGACCTTTAAATGAGAAAATCCTTTTGTTTCTGCCTCTTGCTTCAGATGCCAAGATTTTTCTAAATGTCAAAGGCCGCCTTGTCCACGTGCAGATGTTGAGGGGGGAAGCAGTGATGCTGAGTGGGCTGGCACCTTCTCTCTGGGTCTGCACAGCTGATAAATCACCACTTCTGATCACCCAGACAGACAGACAGACACAGGGCAGCCAAAAAAATGGAGTACCCAGAAAAAAAAACCCAAGGAAAAAGTGTGTGTGTTTGTGTGTGTGCACATGCAGAAACTGCCTGCTGAAGTTATAACAACCCAAACATGAGGTTTTGAGATTTAATTGCTCCAACTTGGCTCTCTTGGGTGATGATATCATTATCAAAATACCCCAATTGAGTTATGCCTCACCAATCAATCTCTCCTAAGCATCATGCACTGCTCAAATACCAGGTCCCCAGGTAGCCTCTAAATCACTTTAATTACAGGCCGTTCATTTAAAATTAGGGAAATATTAAGGAAAGAAAAAAAAAAACCCAACACAAAATTGAACCACAAGATGTGCTTATGGCTGGAAATATTTATGAGGTTATTTAGCAAACTGTTTACTGGTTTCCTTCTCTTTTTTTTCATGGTAACTGGCAGGTTCCAGCTGGCCTGACAGGATGCCTGCCCATGGTGGCTCCCACAGGATGTGCAGTACTTAATCAAGCAGGTCACCTCCCTTTCACAAATGACCATTCCTTGTCTGCAGCAAAATTTCTCCCCCCCCACCTTAATATTCTCATTGTAACCCAAAGAAGAAGAGCACTTCTTTATAATAATTGTTTCTTGCCAAGACCTCTGACCTCTGTGTCACCAGCTTGGTATATAAAGTGAATTTATGAGGCAGACAGGGATGGATGCCTGTAAAAAGCCTTCCAGGAAATGTAATGAAAAAGCTGCTTTTAGCTGCTGAGCAAAGAAAAGCAAATGCCTGGCAATGCCAAGAAGAAAATTGAATGCTGGGATGGGGAAAGTGAGAAACAGCCCTGTGTGCTCCGAGATTTATAGCAAACATTTCCTTTCTCTTTCTTATTATTCAACACTGAGATGAACCACAACCCCAGGATGTCTTTGGAACAAGAGGTCAGCTCATATACTTCCATCTTAATCAGACACACGACCCAGGCACTGTGTACAGGAGTGATGGGGTCCTGGATGCTGCTCCAGCTCAGCAGCAAAGAACACAGAGCAGGGTGTGCTGCGCCAGCTTCTCCCCACAGCTCCCTCTTTTGATCTAGGCAAAGCTCTCCTGCACCTCACGTCAGAAATGGAACATAAAAAAGAGCAGGGACATGTGCTGGAGGGCTGCACCCCTCTCCATGGGGGAACCTGCTGATAATCCTGGGGGACAGTGCTCTGTGCAGCAGAGGGCGAGTCAGCACCTGCTTTCAAAAGGTTTCTCCTACAGGTTAATGCCCTTTAGACTGTCAAATGCGATGCCATAAAAATAAGATCAAAGGCTTTAAAATAAGGGAAGCGTATTTTTTGATTCATACTATTACTATTTTATATCTGAATATTCCTATAGAGCTTTTCATCCTGGAAGACAGGTCTTTGAACTACTGTGATTTCACCTATCACTGAGGAACAACCCCCGGGGTAAAATGTGACAGCTATTATCAGGGTGCATTAATGTTACTGAACAGTTCAGGACAGACAGAGACAAATATATCCAATTTAAATCATAGGATTGAAGAACTACTGCTCAGTGTGGATTAATACCCATGCATTTTCCAAAAGTGCTTTGAGAGTTTTTAGAGAACAAGTGCTGAAACTAAAATTCCCTTTCTCATCTGTAGGATTCATTCAGGCTCCCGTCATTATGCTGCAAATTGAACATTGTCAAAGAGGGAAGATGGCAATGTAAATGATTCACCCACAGCATCTACTTTTGCATCCACAGATTGTGATGGGATGTCCATACCAGCCACCAAGGAGACTCACCCTGTGGAGATTTGCTGAGGTGATACCTAAAAATGGTTCCACTGAACACATGGCTGGTGAGAGTAAATCACAGCAGACTACTCACATCACAGAGAACAGAAAATCACATGGGATGTCACTCTAAACTGATACTGGCAGCTGGCTGTAGTCAGAGCTTGAGCTCATAAAGTATAAGTTTTTAACAGACTTCAGATCTGCTAAATAGTGTTCACCAGCCAAATAAGCTTATAAACATCAAGCCTTAAGGAGTAGAGATGGAAACAAGGCACAGGGCTCACAGGATTTTCCCATCCCCGTTCCATATAAAACCCCAAACTACGGCATTAAGCCTTTAAAGCCAATACCTCCATAAAATCTCAGGATCTTTCCAAATCAGAGTCTCTCCTCGATACACAGGGAAGCTGTGCTGATCCCACAGCCGTGGCTATCTCTGACCTACAAAAAATCCCTTTGGAAAGAGCAGCCAAACACACGTTATCCCAAACTGCTGTCACACCAGGCACGGCAGGGCTGGACCGCTCCAGCCATCTGCGAGGTGACTGTGCTGGACTGGTCAAGCTGCAGAGTGAGTAGCTAACAAGCATTAACAACATCTAGCCCATGTGTTCTGTCTAGTAAAATGCCAGCCCATCTGTCTGTAACATCAGCGAATCCACAGAAGCCATATGCAGGAGAGACATAAATTAGGGAGAGAAAAATCTCCCGTTACTTTCCCTGCAGTGACTCTGCAGTTGTCGCTGGGAATGAGAGGGACTGGGTGTTTTTTAAGTTCTGTTTTCCCAGCCAAATCTCAGGCTCACGTAGCTCTCCACACCTGCCATCCAGAGGCAGTTTCTGGTCTGCACCTGGCCCTGGTGAACATTGCTTGGGACAGTGTAAAAACTAGCTGCAACTCAAACCAGGCTCCAAACTGCTCCCCCAGGAGAGCCAGAAGAGGGAAGAGAACTTGAGGGAGATACCAGGGACTGGCAAGTGAACCCAGCATACAAGAATCCCTCAGTTAGACAGGGAGCTCATTAACCAGCCAAGCTGCTTATCACATTCCTCTCCATCTCCCTTGCTGGAAGCTCTCCGAGCTGGAAGGAACAGGGGAGCAGTAAACCAAGAACACGGAGTTTCTAGCACATGTGAAAGAAGCACCTATGGGAGAAATGCAAAAAAAAAAAAAAAAATCATCTGTGTGGGCTGTAATTAAGACTGCCTGTTCCCAAGGCAGGGAGATACTCCACTTGTGAACTGCAGCTGGGGCCATGAGGTCTGTAAGAGAACACGAGCAGCAAAGTTTGCCAAACCCTGCATCAGTGAGAGACGTCTGGAACCACGGAGAATTTTGACAGCAACTTTTGAGGCTGCAGCGTTGCCTGAGAGATAGGAACCCCTTCCCCAAAGGAAACCACTGCTTCCCAAGAGGCAGAGCTTGCTGGAGCCTTCATCCCTCACTGAGTTATACCAGACATGCACCGTTCTGCTGCTTGGCTTCCCCTGCATCATGGTCCTGCTCAGAATTCTCTGTTTTCCTGTCTCTGGATTAGAGCAAATCAGCAGGAAAACCCAAGACACCCCTGTGAAGTGCCTGCACATGACACAGAGTGAAAATAGGTCATACAGACTTCAGGACTCACCAGCTGCCAACTGGAAATGAACCCCTGAGTTTGGGAGCTGGGCATCTCACCTTGCATGAGATGGTGGGAGAGTGCCTGGGAATGGTTAAATGAGCAGAGGACACAGGCCTGGGAGGCACATCTGGAGTGACTGCTAGTCTGCCATGCTGCAGATGCCATCATGTGATTGACATATTTATCCTCATCATCCTTTTGGTATCCTTCTGGAAGTCTTGCCATAAGCACAGTGGATGGAAGGCTAAAGAACTGAACAAGATCCTGTCACCAGTAATGGCTCAAGGGACTGTAAGGGATAAACTTAATGACAAGCAGACAATTAGACCTTAGCTCTGTGGCTGAGGGATGGGACAGTATATGGAGCATGCTCGTTCCCGGCTCATTGAGTTTGCAAGGCTTGTGGGGGAAGGAGTAACAGATGGACCTGATGGCAGATTACAGCTGAAATTCTCACCATGTTTATTCATTACCCTCTTCTAGCTCCTGTTTGTCATAGTCTGGCACCTCGGGCTAAAATGCAGGTTGGAGCCTCACATCAAGGAAATTGGTGACACATATTAGTCACCTTTGTGCAGAGGCAGACCAAAGCCACCCTGATCTAAGAGCAAGAAGAACTGATCAATAATTACCCCTTCCTGTGGCACCGTGTGACGTGCTTACAGCTATGACCTACCAAAGTGGAATTCAAGTGTTGGCTCTGGGAACACCATTAGTTGCCATTGCAACATCAATAACCACATGTTAGTGTGAGTTGAGGAAGGTGATTTTACTGCTCTCACTTTTTTGCTGGCTCACATTTTCTTCGTTTTTCTTCATCTGAAATCGCTGTCATCAGCACGGCTGTCAGCAGGACCAAAGTAAGCCTGAGTTGTCAGTACCCAGCAAGTGAAAGAAGGAAGTGGATTCTGAACATGCAAAATGATTTTCTTGTGTCCTCAAGAATGGGTTTTAACCCTTAACAGCTCACAGCCCTGCTGTGGGGAAGCACATTTCTCAGACTGCATCTATAGCCACAAGTGGAAGTTTATACTGAGAAGAAGATCTTATTATTTTTATCATGGAGCTGATGGATATCAGTAATTCTATTTCTGGAGTTACTCAACCAGACTTGTAGTCCACAGGCAGGAAACCTTGAAGAACAAGACAGCAGAGAAACCAGTTAACTGGTTTGTGAATGTTGGGTATGTCCAGCTTTCTTGAAATGGGCTCTTAATGGTAAAACCCAATGTGAAACAAAGAGACACAGGACTCCTCTCTCCTTGAGCAGGTCTGATCTCACCATAAGATGAAAGCCCATGGCTCAAAAGACAAGAGGTTGCAGCTAAGGAGTGAATAAATAGGAAGATTTCAGTATTCACTGAAACAGTAGGAGAAATTCTCCTGTATCCCTTGAGGGAACACTCAGCCCTTGGGGCTACGACGCATTTCCTGAAAGCTCCTGCTGTTGCTGCCTGTGCTGTCATTTGGCACTAACCTCCTGAAGAACATGGCAAGACAGCACTGCTGGTTCTCATGTCTGGATGAACATGCTCCTCTCCCCGAAGGGAAAAGGAGAGGTTTTGTGTTTAGCAAGTGCACCGTGTTCCAGCAACCTCCGAGGATTCTGCCTGGGGCCCCGGGCCTCCCCATCTGACACACATCTGACTGGTTGTCTCTTCCTGCTGGTGTTCTCCCACTGATGTGCTGCCATCCACCAGTCAGCTCCTCTTGCTGCAAGTGCAAGGGGGGAAGAGATTTATGCAGACACCATGTATGCAATTATGAAAACAGAAGACAAGACACCCGGATATCACACAAATTGATGCATTTTTGCTGGCAGGCTTTTTTTGCATGATCCAGTAACAGCTGTCATGCTCCAGCTTCTCTCATCTGAGCTCTGCTACCACTTCAGCATCCTTCCACATCCTTTAGGAGGGCTTCCTTCCCTTCCTGGTGCAGCCTGCTCCAGATGCCACAGCAAAGCAGGCAGTAGTGTGGGATGCAAAGGGGAGACAGCATGGCTGCTTTTCATAGCAGTACTAAAATGAAATGTTCACTTCTTTAGGCAAGATACTGCTCATTAGCAATGACCTCCAGGCACGCAAGCTGCTCAACCAGCAATCTCTCCCACTCCAGAGCTCTTTAAAATTTGCCCTTTTCCTGTGCCAAGTCTTTCAGCAAGCTTCCCTAAAGCCCAGTAGTGATCTGCAGAGATGCACACACGTTGTCCAGTCCTTTCTGGAGAAAAGTGGTGATGGAGAGCTGGTATGGATCTTGGACTTCATAGCTTGTCCCCTACTCAGCATAGCATTAAGGGAAGGAAAGGACAAGCCTACAAGTTTCCCTGCCAAGTCAGCTCCTGCTGTGAACTCTAAAGCCTGGGAGCCTGTTAGTGCCCACATCCTCCTAGTTTTCAGCACTCCATGCTATGTTTGCTTTTGTAAATAGATTTAACCTTTCTAAAATTAACTTCAGAAAAGAACTTCTCTTGGCAGAACACCAGTTTTAGAAAGATGGAGGAACACAACATTTTCCAAACCCTTCAAAACTGCAGACTGAAGATATGTGTTAGTCTCTGCAGTGCATGTTGGTTTTGCTCATTATTCTGAATGCTAATACATTAATAGATCCTCTCCTGATTAACGGCTGCACTAGGCTCTCTTTCTAGGAACACATATGGCTCCTTCTTGCCACAATATTGGAATAGAGAGCCAAAATATTTAAACACTGACACTAATAAAAGATTTTATCACCCCCATCCTGATGTAAATAACTCAGGCTGGAGCCAGCTCTTAGCTCCATGTGCCTATCTTTCAAAAAGTTCTTAATCAAATATGAATGAACTGGCTGAGGCCCATTTTAAGTAATTGGGCTGTTTGTGGTTACAATGCTGCAGCAGCAAAGCCACTGTGACATCCTCTCATCCCACTGGATGCTGTGGGTCTGGCTGAAAGAACATACCTCATAGCTGGGGTTTTAGACCCAGGTGTGTGTGCAGGGGCTGGTTCTGCCTGCAAGAAAAGGAAGCACATTTTTTCTTTCCCCCACACCTGCAAGGTTAAAATATTGTCCTGAATTAAGGTGACTTTCAGAGGACTCCAAATGCTTCTCTCCCAGATGTCTACACTCAGCAGCATTTATCCCACTTGCTGAAGGACAAGGGAATTACCCAGCACACAGCCCAGAGGGTATGGTAAGAATTCTGGTAGTGTATGTCAGGCTTGTTTGGAGTTGTAGGTCAATTGCCAATACAGAATTGCCTAAAAGATCTGTTCCTCCCTCATTTTTCCCTATGCTGTGCCATTACCTTTCCTCTCTGCCATATGTCCAGCACTAATCCTACCTGTCTACTGCCATCAGCTGCTAAAATAAACAGCAGTTCCCACTTTGTGCTACTTGCCATGCTGCTGATCAGACCTGTCACTGGCTAGGAGCGACACAACATGACGGCTGAGAAATCCCTGAAATTAAAAAAAAAACCTCTTTCTACATTTCAATGAGTGAGACCTGCAAGGGGAGGGACTTCAGGTTTGTACTCCAGAAAACATTTATCACTACAGAGCTGAAACATGGTGTGAAAATAAAAGCCCTCTAAACCTGCTTTCACACATTCCCCACTGAGCCCAGAGGTGTTCCTGCTATGACCCACCTAACAATGCTCTTGAGAATTGTTTTCACAAGCAAAAAATACAAACATAACAGCAAAAGAGTCAAGAGGCTTTTCTTCAAATGCCTCAGATCTAGGCTGTGCTCTAAACACATTGTACAAAAGCACTAATATATATTCAGATGTTACAAAAGGCCAACAGGAAAAGGCCTCAGCAAACACTGAACTGTAATACAGAGCAGGTCCTGGCTAAAGTGTTGGGATTATTTGAGATCACTGACCTTGTCCTGCTTAACCAGACTATTTTACAACTCAATTACATTTATTTCTGTATATATAGATGTACATGAGACACTTAACATTCTTTCTTGTGCAAGAACCAGACAGAAAGCACAAGATGCAGATGAGAAAATGAGCAGATGAGCTCCCTCGGAGGTTTCACGGACAAAGATGTTTAAATGAAGTAATTTAAAACCAGAAAGAACCTCACAAACACAGTGCTTCTAAGCATCTCATTTCACTTGCTTGTTTTCAACTACATTTGAAAAAAAAAAAAAACCTCAGAGGAACCAAACCACTTTAGCTGCTGTTTTCTCATTCCTGATGTTCTCTGGAGAACATCACCAACCTTTTTTCCCTACCAGTTACACATCAAAATTTTGAGAACAAGTAACTCTACAGCAGCGAGGAGAATTGAAAAACGTTGTGTAGTCATTGCTTGTCACACCTCTGAAGGGCAGGGAAGCACCAGCATGAACTGAGACTGACAGACAAGAAGAAATGGGTTTGCTACACCAGCAGGGCATCACAGAGCCACACAGAGGCCTCGTTTGCCTCCTGTGCTGCAGAAACCAGAGCTCTCCCAAAACACAGGGCTGGGGGGAACGTGTGAGAATGTGGGATTCAATTCTGCAATCATCAATCCCAAACTCAGTGGCGTGGGGAGGGAATGCCCACAATGAAGCTGGCAGTGATGCCCAGGCACCTGCAGCATCCCCTGGGCACAATCCCAGCCAGGGCTCAGCCTGCCTTGGGAAGGGCCCTTCAGTGTGCACAGGGCTGCTCCAGCCCAACAACCAACCCATTCATCCCCATGACTGCTCCTTTCAGGACAAGCTGACACATCCTCCCCACAACAGAACCCTGCAAATGACTTTATTTAACCAGGAAAACAGATTTGTGTTGTTTCTAAAGACAAATGAATCTAGTTTTGGGTGCAGAGGGCCAAGCTGGGCTCATCTCTGTGCCAGTAAAAACATTAGGATTGTGGAGGAGACTTAAGAGACTGTGTTCACTTTCAGTCTCCCATGGATCATAACTGAACAGGAAAAAAGGGCTCACACATCACAACAGATCAGGCTGTAACTGTAAAGGAGTTCAACACTTTGGAGGCTCTTTCTCTCAAGCTTTCAATGAATATTTTTGAATTTAGTGAAAGACTTCCCACAGTTTACTGGTCTGCAATGAGAGTGGGGCCTTTTGGGGAGAGGGTGGTGAAGCAGATTTCATAGAATCACAGAATAGTTTGGGCTGGAAGGGACCTTGAAGATCATCTCATTCCAACTCAAATGAGATGCTGCCCACTAGATCAGGCTGGTGAAGGAAGATGCTTTTTCTTTATTATTTTGTCACTTTTCAGTACATACATAGTCCCAAATGTGGCTGAGCTCTGCCCAAAGATGCAAATATTTCAGTGCTGGAGGTTCCTGCCTGTGTGCTCCAGACAAAAGGGGAGTGGGGAAAGGAGTCCCCAGAGAAGCAATGAAAAGTGTCCAGGGTCACAAAGCAGGCCAGCAGCAGAGGCAGCAGCCATGGACAGATCCTGCAAGTCCCCCCAAAACACCCAGGCTGTGGGGAAATCTCTGCTGTCTGGTGCAAAGGCAGAGGCAGATGCATTGACATGGATTTATCCTTAAGATGCTATGCAGGGAGGCACAATTCTTTACTTTTTAGTGCCCTGTTATTTAACCTTAATGCTCCACTGACATTATTTTTTGCAAGGAATGTTATATACGTGTCTGTGTACAAATTTGCAGTGTATAAATAGCACAGATCAGAGGTGACCTTTTAAGTTTGTGCATGTGGAGATTCATACAGCACGAGGGCTAGCTGAGAGGATGAAGTCATTAAGATGTGTTCTCATCTAAAGTTACTTATGAATTATTTGTAAGATATTTTCTCACTTATTTTGTTATAATACCCCCACATACTCACTCACCAACCAGTAAAAATAGCTTCCCAGTGAATACATGTTTCGGAAGTCTGTTTGCCTATTCTTCCTTTGTGCTGCAGCTGCTGTTGCCATGCTGTCGTTGCTATGTTTTCCTTTTTCTTTCTTTTTCTTAAGAAGGGAAAAGGAAAAAAAAAAATCTATTCCCTAAACATGCTAGACTCAGTCCATGGAACAAAATACCCGAGGTAGCACCTAGAAGAATATAACATCATGTGGCTGAAAGAGGATAATAGTGTAGAAGAAAGCCTTTCTGACACTAATATACAGATTCTTCTCTGAAAGAGTTAATGAAACTATAAGTATCATTTACATCAGGTAAAGATCACTAAAAAAGAGTATTAATATAGAAAACAGTCAGGGAAAGGTAAAACTCCATGCTGAATAGGTTGATAAGGAGGTTGAGTGAAAATTAGATTTACAAGAGTAGATGTGGCCAAGTTTCATCTGGAAGACAAGACAATGAAGTCAATAAGCTCAATAAGCTTGTTAAAACAGTTCCTAAAGCTTGAAAGCTGAAGTTTCTCTCCATGGGTCAGCCCTGAGAAATACAAATGCTCCTTCCAAAGGCTGCAAGTCCAAGCTGGAAAATTTGTTTCTGGGTTGTGGGTCCCAAGTTGTTGCCTTCTGCCTCTGGTCATTGTATGAAGAGCAGGCAGAGCTTGCCAGGCTGGGGTTGGGGCTCAGCAATTAAGTCCTGAAAAGACAATTTGGGTTGCCCATTCCTTCTTTGTCTCTCAGTCCCAGAGGAACTTGAGCGATTCTTCCATTCTCAATCTTCAGCCAGTCTCCGTGGAGCAGAGTTGGCAACATGATCACAAGAATTGATGGTTTCAGCCCAATGACTGATGATTTGGAGCACAAAAGCCCCCTATGAGATGGCAAAATGACTTGGGTGGCTTAGGAGTGTGGAGAACTGTGAGGGACCACGAGGACCTGTGAAATGTGGGTCACTGGGCAATGCTACAGCAGAAGAAATTCGATACAGACAAGTGCAATGTAGTGCATGTTGTTCTGCCAATTTAAAGGACTCTTAACATGCTGATGTGTTGGAAATGATGTAACCTCTGAGAAAAATAAAAAGCCAAGTGCCAGAGTGGCCAGCTTCTAGACAATTTCTCAGTGTACAGTGTCACTCAAAACATCAAGTAAAATGTTAGAATAAAATGTGTTTGAAAATACGGCTGGGAATACCATGTCATGGTTTTTACAAGCTGAGAGCCATGTCCTCTTCTCCTGAGCAGTGAGTCAGCCTTGGTGAGTTCAGTACAACATGAGGGCAAAAGATAAATTAGGTTTTCCTTGTTTGAGGCATGTGCTGTTTAACCTGCCTTTCTTCTCATCACTGACTTGCATCCCAAGGTCACAGGGAGAAACATTAAGGGCTGCAACAATTTACTGCAGAATTAAGACAGGCAACAGTAAACAGAGGATGGGCAGGGTGGTGAAGGCTGGGTCAGATGCTACACTAGAAAAGAGACTTCCAGTATGTCAGGTACTCTTCAGCCATTACCCTCCTCCTGAGGTGGGTGAGAGTTACAAAGTGCAGCTGGCTTCAAGATGCCCCTTTCTCTTCTGGCTGCATTCACTGCCATTTTTCTTCATGGAAAACCAAGTTTCCATAGGTCAACAAACCTCCAGTCCTGACCTGTGTGGGGCAGGGGTGCTAATCTTGACTGTAAGCTCAAAGCACAGCTCGATCAAGACCAGTTCTGCCATGCACTGTGTATTAATTATTCCTGCCTTTACCCATATCCCATCAGCCCCAGACTTTGGGGTCTGACAGAAACCTCTTCCCATCAGGATTGCCACTTCCAGCCAAGCCAAAGAAATCACACAGAGCTACGTAGTCCCATGATTAAGAGCTGTGAGTCAGGAGCTTCCAAGTTTATTCCTCACTTTGGATCCCAGCATGAACTACACAAGCAGCAGCATTTCTCTGCATCTCAATATCCTCACCCTCCACTAAAACTAATAACAACTCCTCCACTGAGCAGGCCTGCTGTGAGAATCAATTGGTATTTGTAAAGGCCTTTGAGAAATCTAAGGCACAGTCTGTATGTGAAAATTATTGATATGATTCATTACCAGGCATTCATACTCTATTTATGCAACTCCCAGTCTATTACTAAATATATTGTCCATTTGAATATTGAAATCACTGCTGCTAGTAATTTCTGCTAATGTTACACTGGTCTTTCAGAGGTAGATTTTTTTGACTTGAATGGGAGAATTGTGGAGGCAGTGAAAAGGGGAACAAATGCCAGAAAAGGAATTTTAAAGAGGACAACAGCTCTGTGCAGACTTCATGGAAAACAATAAAAAATCTATTTAACAAATAACTTTGTGCTAACGCTTTCCTGATTCCTCTTCCTGTTCTCTTTTTTTTCCTCAGCAGAATTTGTGTGGAAATCTGATCTCCATCAGCCTTTGTCTGCAAGATGAAAATGAGCAAACCTGAGAGCATTGTGTCTCTCCAGACAGACCACTTGCTCCTCACACACTGGGTGATGCCTGAGACCCTCTTTGTGACCAATCTCCTTCCCAGAAAGTGAAGATGCTCCATGCAAACCATCCCCCTACAACCCTCAATCACCAGCTCCAACTTTCCCCTGCCTTTTATTACTTTGCTACGCTACTGAAAGCAGCAAAATCTGGGACTACTCGGAGAGTTTCTGAGAAGAGAGAGCATATGTCTATACATTATATATTTATTCACACACTGAGACATGTTCTCACTCCCAAGACACACACGGTATGTTCCGACTTTCTCACTCCAGCATGTTTTGCAAATTTCTTCTCCACCCCCTCTATTCCCTTGTTTCACTTTATCAGTATCTTGTTTAAGGGAAATGCTGCTTACTGTAAACTGGAAACGTTACCATCAGGTCAGCAGATCATTTATTAAGACACAGCTGTGGGACAGGGAGTGATGGGGCACAGCTGTTTTCCTGGCTCAGCTTCTTTTCCTTCCAGTTGGAAAATCTGTTTTCTTGCTGTGTTCCTTCTACTCACTCTTGGTGCTGACAAAATGTTGCCAATATCCGTGGTGTGGGAACTCAAGGACGATTGATATTTCGTTTGAATCAAATGCAATGATTTTTGTTTGTTTGTTTGTTTTCAAAGCTCAATGTTTTGCAATTAAACATGTCAAGGCATAGGGAAAGTTGAGGTGAGAGTTCTTTTGTGAAAGGCAGGAGAGAGAAGCACAGAAGTAGAAACCAGAGCAAACCAGCAGTGAAGCCAATAGAAATCTGCTGCGTTATTTCTCCTTCTTCTTAATACATTTTTTACAAGAAGTGAGATCTTTGATTACATTTTTGATTGGGAGAGACAGGCATTGCCCTGCCCAGTGCACAGTTAGAAGGAAAGGAGCCTTTCATGTTCACAGATACCAGACATCAAAACAGCCATTCCCAACTCTTAAAAGGATCAGACAAACCTGCAGCTCAAACTGTGCCAGGGTACTTTGGTGCAGGCAGGTTCCTGGTGGAAGGCATTCTCAGAGCTGTAAGAAATCCTGTGGATGCTGACACTCCTGTTGAGTGCAGGGAGAAATATGGGAAATTTCTTCCAGAGAAGTCCAGGACCATTGTAAAGGCATTTCAAAATGAGCAGAAAGAGAGCCATGAGAGCCAGGCTGCAAACTGAGCTGCCAAAAAGGAGCTGCAGGTTGTAAAGAATGGGTAGGTGCTCCATCAGAGGCTCCAGCTAGGACAGCTCAGTGGGGGAAGCAGCCAGCAGAGCACAGCCAGGAGCAGGATTGTGCAGATGAATTACATCTCTCCTTCCTGAAGACTCATGGGCTCACTGAAAGTCTCAAAGATGCTGATGCCCAGCTGCAGGACAAGAGCACTGACAACCAGCTGCACCATGCAACACAAGTGGTCTCTGTCTTCAGAGCTGCAGAGCCCCAGTGGCCTCCCTGGTTCAGAGGTCACCTTGATGTTCTGACAACCTACAACAGCTGAGTTGTGTGAACAAGAGAGCAGAGCTCTGGTCCTGCATGATTCCAGTTGAATACTAACAAAGACAATGTGGTGTCCTGGCTTATCCCTCACCACCACTGCAAGTGGCCCTTCACCTGGCTGTGGGATCTGCAAAAACTCAAAGGCTGAAAAGAGACAGGATAGCAAATCAATGCATGGATTCATTCAGAGTTCAGTTCAGTCTGGATTCAAGAACCTTCTCCTGCTACAGCTGGCCAGCATGCATTACAGAAGAAAAAACCCAAATCCTTGACAATTTTTCAAGGTCCAAAGCAGGGTTTGTCCAGGTTGGTGGCTAACATGATGTCCATCTTCCCAGAATTTGGCTCAGCTGCACAAACAGATGTCCTGAAAGCACTGGCTGCACCTGAAACTAACTTGGAAGCTAATTCAGACACCTGAACCTTCTCCATGTGTCCCCAGTGCTGAATGCTGACCCTCAGCCATTAAATGCACTTGCTAGTACAGAAGTAGTGCTATCTCATCAGGCCTCCAGCCTGTTTCTAATCCCTCTTTACAAAGAAGAGTGTTTTAAAGCCTTGCAGCATCACCTCACCTCCACCATCACCTTCTGTGTTCCCTCTAAGTCAGGATATCATAAAGAGGGAGTGTTGGGACTGCAGAGCCACCAACACCAGGACACCACCCAGTCCAGCCTCTGTCTGTGGCCTCCATCCCTGGCAGCAATGATCCAAATGGCACTAAGCTGACTCCAGGCCCAGACTGATAGCAAACATTGCAATGGACAATTTTTCCTTCTACCAAGGCTGCCACAGATTTTTACCCTGTTTTTCCCTTCTAATACAGCAATCATGTCATACCAACAGAGTCTGGAGATTCCCACAACTCACCCTCAATGGTGCACTGACACCCAGCCCTATATCTACATTAAGGATGAGCAGAGCCATCACTCAGTGCTGAGCACCGGGGTACAGTAAGTGCCTGGATGACAAAGAGCTGCCTCCAGCTCAGGGCAGACACTGCAGAGGTGCTGCTGGAAAATTCACCCCTATCTTCACTGAAGTGCCATATCTATCTGGGAGATAAATAGCCCTTATTTCCTTCTGCACACACGTCTGCTACTGATATGCACCAGCAGTGGCTTTGAACATCCCTTCTGCTGCTCCCACCTGCAGCTGCTCCGAGGTCACAGCCCTTTCACTCTGACTCAGGCTTAGCTCCTGGGATTCCAGCCTCTCTCCCAGAGGGTGTAACTCACCAGCACACTTCCCAGCTGGATCAGCTCACAGCAGCTTGTCCACTTAGCATAGAGGCAGGTGAGAACACGCTGTACTCCAGTGCTGCCTGGTATTGGCTTGTCATTAAACAGCAGATACGCTGCTATTGATTTCAGTTAGGTTTCTGTTCCCAGCAAACTCTCTAGAAACACTTATCCCAAAGCCTGAAGTGCTCCTGAACACACGCCCTCCTTGTTTTCTACTGTTTATTGATGCACTCAGGACCTCTCACTGTGGAAGGCAGACTGGAGGAATGCTGCAAGCTGATTTCCCTCCCCAACATCAGCGCTGGGATCAAAGCAGCAGTGGCAGCACAGCCATTCTGTTGCTCTCGTGGCTTTTTGCTCTGTGAGACATGTAGACCTTTGATGGTGTTTGAGGCTTTGATTTCACTGGCTGCACTGATTTGATGACACCACCAATTGTTATTTTTTAATCTTTACTGAACAACAGTGAGCTGCTGAAGCTCGAGCACAGCCCCATGCAGTGATTAGCTGCATGGTGGAAGGAAAGTAAGACTCCCCCAACACTGAGGCCTGAATAACAATAAGGTAGATTAATTTTTCTAGGAATGCTTTCCTGCAAAGCAGCCTTTAGAAAAATCCAAGGGATATTTGGTCCCCTGGATGATCAGAAGAAACCACGAAACTGTAAATCCTGCAAGCTGAAGGAACATTCCTGCATAAGATCTCAGAGTCAGAGGATGAACTCGAGGTTTGGAAACAAACAGCACGTGCCATGGACTTGTGCAGAAGTCTCCTCCCAAGTACAGCTGCCTCCTGTTGATGTCACCTCAGATCCTGGTCACCCACGTGCCATCAGAGCACACTGAAGACAAGACCCCAAGCTCTGTGCACAGCACAGCTGTTGAACCAGGCTGCTCTGTATTCTCATGCTACAAAGAGGGGAGAGTGAGGAAAAACAAGGAGCAAATGCACCTATCTAGATATCCATAATATCTAAAGGGAACCTGTGTTAGTGAACAAAGGTGAGAGGCAGGAAAGGATGCAGAACCAGGGAGTTAACAGGCACTGGCTCAAGCAAGCATTATCCCAACCAATTTATATGTAACTACCTTAGCTGAAATGCCACTTAATTTAAAACATCCAGGAAATAAAATCATGTCTTCAAGGTCAGGTGAGGCCAGCTTGTTAAGGGCAGGACAATTTTATTTCCTGCTGACTTGCCACCCATACTAATGGTCCCACCACAAGAGCACTATCAAGTTGAAAGGAGCAGATTCCAGACTCGAAACAGCCCATGATGTGCAACCAGACCATTGGCAGCTTCCCTCTCCTGGCTGGGACCATCAAACAGCCCAGCTCCCAGGCCCAAATGCCCACCTGCCTGCAGGGGCTTCTGTTGAGTTGGAAATGAGAACAGAAACCTTAGAGAAACACTTCAATAGATGAGCCTGTGGTTCCCCTGCTCTCATGTGGTGGGTACCAGAGGAAGGGACATCCCTGGACAGCACAGTGACACTGAACACAGGGATTTACAAACCACACTGGGTGCCAATGGCTTAGGAGCCCCTCTGGAACTTAGGTGTTCCTGTGGTGCTGCTGGCACACACTGACACAGCTAAAGAGGCTGGGGGCAACAAAACTCAACCCTCTGGTGCCAAGGGACACCTGGGATCTCAGAGCAGCATCAGCCACCAGTGGCTGTGTGGCCACCCTTGAGTGCTCTCCTTCCCTGGTCACAAATGATCATTTCCATAAAGGCTGAGGGATCAGGGAGAGGAAGGAGCCAAATGAAAAACTCCACAGCATCATCAGGAGACAGGTTCTGGACTGCCACAGGACTGCACCTGGTGAGCAAGCAAAGCCCTGAAGCAATGCCCAACCTGATTAAAATAAAGACATACTCCTCCACACGCTGTGCTGCCTTGTACTCATGCTGTTCCTCAGTTTTTCAGTTTGTAAAACAGAGGAATATTTGCTGTACCTCACAACAGTCCTGGAAGGCTTAATTCATGTTTGTGAAGTGCTTTCAGATCTTAAATTGGAAGGCATGAGAAAGCACAAGTTGTTATTATAATTGCATTATTAAGTGCTGTTAGAAAAAAGTCAGCTCATGTTTCGTAGAATTCAGGTCCTTCTTCAGACTAGCTTTATGTCCCTTGACACATGTATTTGACAATAACCCAAATAGCCTTGATCTTTTATTCCCAGCAGGGTTTTCTTTATACCTTAATGAGGTCTCTTTTAAATCTTTTTTTCCAAAGGATAAACACCTCATCTCAGTATAACCAAACCCTCTGAGCATGTGAGCCTGGTTTCCCTCAGCCAGACTGGATCTACTTCTGTGACAGCAGCCCAGAGAGGGCTCCAGACTGGTCAGGAGGAACAGGGGTGGGATGTCACACACCACTCACAAGATGCCATGGCACACTTGCAGATTTACATAAGGTATCTCTAATTTTTCTGCCACTTAAGACATTCCTGCAATACTCAACTGCTCCTGAGAGCCATGCCAGGTTTAGTCCCAAACACAGCAGTATTTTTAGCCCTTTTGCCCGTAGTGCCTTATATTCAATCTTATTTCTGTTGCGTAGCTGAAGAGGCTTCCAGGATATATTCCTGACTATATTTCTGTCTTGAGACTCCAATATTTCACTTCCCTTACCCTTACCATTACCAAATCACTCAGAGATCTACAGCCTTGTTGATATTGACTTTCTTCTCTTCTCAATCCTTCTCTCAGGTTTCTTTTTTTCCTCTCCTATCATCTGCAAATTGCATCATTTTTATCTTTCGCTATGCTGGAAATCTTATCATGAAAGAGAGACTTTTCTTTTTTCTTTTTTTAATTAGTACTTGGTAATATTACCAAGCTGTGAGTTTATGGCTTTGTAGATCTTATATTTTTGACACTAATTACTCACAAAGGCTTTTAAAGCAGCATTTCAACATAGCAACTGGCAGGACTGTAATTAAGTAAGAAGCAGCAAATTTTTTTTTACATTTCAGAGAAAGTCTCTAGCCTTCCTGCCCTGTATCACAGCTCAGCCCCTGGTATTGCTCCAGTAAATGAGACCAGATGTTGAAAACACATTACTCCCAACGCACACACAGCTCTCCCCACCCTCACCCAAACCCTTGGCTGATGTATTAATAGTGCTGTCAGCACAGAGCATCCACAGGGATCCACCACTTGCCTATTGCCAGTCTAGAAGGCCTCAGCTAATTTTAGATTTGTGGTTTCTGCTGCTTGTGGGAGAGTGTTTTCCCTCTGTTCAAACCTCAAAGACTCATGTTGTACCGACCACTTGACTGCACTTGATTTATTTCCTCCCCATCATATCCTCACTAGGGCCCAGAAGGAACAGGGAAGGATGTACTGGTTTCCATACTGATGCTGGATGTGCTGCCTGGAAGGTGCCAGGGCAGCAAGTGCTCTCATGATGTGTTTGTAAACTAGCTGTTATGGAGATGATCAATTAAAGGCGTCTCAGAGGGGAGAGTTTCATTCCACTGGCCTAATTCATTTTCAAATTACTCCAGGATGCTGCCTTTTACTATTACATTATTTGTTCTGAAACTCCAAATTAAGATTTTATAGTGCCATTAATTTTTATGCAGAAATTACCATTAAAATCAATGTTTTCTGCTTAAAAGTTGACAGTTGGAGATGACTGATTGCCCAGCCTGTTTCCTACTGCTTTACTGCCTTGGAACTGGATGGGTCCATCCTTGTGTGCTGCTGACTCTGAGCAAGGTTTTCACTGCCCCCTGCTAACACCTGAGCACATGCATCTGAGGGAGCTGTGACATCCTCACCAACATGTGTGTGTCCAGCACCACAGGTTGTTTCCAACACCTCCTGGAGGATGCAGATCCTCCTTCTGCTAATGAGCCAAGGGTAGGGATGGAGCCAAGTGTCCAATGCAGGTTGGAGCTCTGCCCTCCCTTCTGTTCTGGCAGGGCAAAGGGAAAATCCCTGCCCATGCCAGCTCCTCTTGCTGCACCACAACAGCCACCCAAGCAAGGTGTGCACCTGGGGTACCCCCCTGGCCAGGCTGCTGAGGTCACTGCCCCCTGCTCTGTGCAGTCCCTGAGCTGCCTGTCCCCATCTGTGGCCTCTTGGGCTCTGAACAGCCTGACCACTGAATTTTTGGGTGGTTTGTACAAGCCACCTGAGCTAGGGCAGAGACCCCCATGCCCAGCAGTTACAGCAGTCCTGAGTGGTGCTGGCAGGAATACTCAGGGGCAAGGGGTTTTACATTTTACACTACATCACTGGATACTGATACTGTCAGGGTGAACAGCAGTACCACTCTGTGGTACTCTGATCCTGGGAGGAATAATTCCCAGGAATTTTGTTTTCTAATTCTGAGGGAGCCTTCAAGGAGTTGGGCAGCAGGTAAGGGTCAAAGGAGAACATATGACAAAAAAAACATAGAATGGTTTATGTTGGAAGGGACCTTAAAGATCATCCAGTTCCATGAGCAGGGACACCTTCAACTATCCCAGGGTGCTCCAAGCCCCATCCAACCTGGCCTGGAACAATTCCAGGGATGGGGCAGCCACAGCTCTGGGCAACCTGAGAAGCATCCCTGTACTAGGGCCTCCCCACCCTCACTGGGAAGACTTTCTTCTCTCCATCCCATCTAGCCCTGCCCTCTGTCAATTTGAAGCCATTCCCCCTTGTCCTATCACCCCATGCCCTCTTAAAGTCCCTCTCCTGCTCTCCTGTAATTCCCTGTTAGGTACTGGAAGTCTGCTATAAGGTCTCCCTTAAGCCTTCCCCTCTCCAGACATTTTATTTATTTCAAGATGTCTTTTGAAAGACACAAAAAATATTTGCCCATCCTGTGGCAGCCAGAGGGAAACAAAAGAAAAAACAGAGGGGGAAAAAGGTTTGATCCTCTAAATATGAGGGATATTAAGCAAAACTAAGTGTGATATGTAGTGAGTATCTATGACAAGAGCAAACCGATCCTGCTGTTGGAATATTCATGCAAATAGGAGCAATTTCACTATGATTAAAAAGGCAATTAACTGAAAAAAAAAAAAAAAAGCCAGCAATTTGAGAAGCAGCCTGTGTGTCAGTGAGGCCTCCACGCAGTGCTGAACTGACATTTTGCTCACTTTCATATTCCATCAATGAGATACTCCCTACTACAGCTTGAGAGTACTGATTACCCCAACTGGAGGCAGATGCTCTTAGAAAGACTCCAACAAAGTCTCCAGGAGCACTTCACAGGCCCTGCACAGAGAAGGGGCTGTGCCAGCATCCTGCCTGTCCCACCCACGCTCGCTCCGCTGCTCGGATGAAAGGCACCAGCATAAAGAGCATCCACTGAAAGAACCAGGGCCCAACCTGAATGTTTTCAGCCTGTAACACAAAAGTGTGCTCAGGGAACGGAGCACAGGCAGAATTGGAGTTGCTGCCTGTGCTCCCCTGTCTGCTGGTGGGGTTGAAAGTGATTTCTCCTCTGTGGTCAGAGCCGGAACAGGGAGACGCTGATGAAAAATCTTCAATTACCCACGTGATAATTGATGGGATGCATAGGATGAGTGCAATAGCCAATAATCTCTCACAAAGCAGAGGGATTTAGAAGTAGCATCTGCTGTTGACACCTGAATGCCCAAACATCTTGCCCCCTCCTCCAGAAGAAAGCTGAGACCAATGCACTGAAAAGCACAGAACCGCCCATGTTCAGAGCTCCTCAAATCCCAGACCAGCAAGGATCTCCATGTGACAACCACATACCCCAAGCAGCTGGTGACATAAGTGTACAGTGGGCTGGCTGTCACCTTCCAGAGCCAGGCAATCCATCCCCACCAGCACAGCCTGCACACACCAAGAGACATCAGTAAATTCTTCCACAGTGGCTGCTGGCCACCAGGGCTCCAGTGCCTGCACAGGCAGAGCACTGCAATATGCATGAGGTGGCTTCAGACTTGATCCCTCTGCAAGCTGCGTGTCCTCTGCTTGTCTTTGATGATTAACTAAGCACCAGGCTCACCCTCTGCTCAGGACTTTCTGTGGCTGAGGTATTTTGCAGCAAGTCAGAAACTCAAATATATTTCCTGTCCAGCAGATACTGTCTACTCTTGAGAGCAATTTTTATTGGATTTGTAATCCCCTTTTCAGTTTTTTCTCTCCCCTTTTAATATTGTCTTTTAAGCCCTTTACCAGGAGTTCACTTTCTGAAGGCCAGCAAGGAACAGTGGACAGAACCTTTGGGTTTTAAAAGGAATATGCACAGAATGTTAATGCAAGAGAAACATGCAGCACTCTGACCCCTTTCAATTAAGGAGTCATCTCCATCACCTTTAGCTGTCCTCAAAACTTGGATGTGCTTTGAAACAAACAAAGAAAAGACCTAAGAAATCAGTGCTATGAGCTGAACTTGAGACATTTAACCATTATCTCCCCAAATGACACGTGCTGTGACTGCCTTTACTTATACAACCTCTCTAAAGTCAGTGCCAAGTGCTGATCAAGGGCAAGCAAGAAATGAAACTGGAACTGTTAAAGAGAAGAAGAAAGGTGCTTAGTCAGGGGTGGGTCTCACCACAGAAAACTGGAAAAAGCTGGAAAAAAGCACTGGCACTTAGAGCTGAAATGTGGCACTGAATGAGGACAGGCTACACCTGCCTGGATACACATGAAAGGAAAATCCTAACCATCCAAGGAAATTTGGTATATGCCCACATCTCTCCTCCTCAGATCATGAATCCAAGCTGCAGAGAAGATGGGTAGAGAAAGAAAATGTTCCTTTTAATCCACCAAAGAGTAGGCTGAGAGGTCATGTAGACACAGGAGTGTTAAGAGCAAACCCCTAACTTTTCTCCAAATGAGATGAGGCCCCTGCAGAAAGGAGGATTGCAGATGCCTTCAACAGGTTCTCCAGCCATATGGGACTTCATGAAAACCAGAAAAAGCAGGAGGGAGCAGCAGCATATGCCCAAGGCAAAAGGCAAAGGAGCAGACTTGGTGTGGAGCTCTTGGGAAGCATCCCTGTGATCCCCTACTAAACCAAGTCCTCTTTGCATTCAGCTGAATGAGGACTTGAGGTTCACTAGAAGCAAAAAGAGTCATTTTTAGACCACTCTAGCAAGTAGAAATGCAGGATTACAACTCCTTTGTACCTCCAGAGTTTGGATAACCCAGACTTCTCTCCTGTAATCAAGGGTTTTATGGACCTCTGGGGCTCCTGGTGAAACATGTCTCCAGCCCTGCAGGTCACTTCAGTTCTGCAAATCCCTCTGCAAATTGAAAGGTACCTGAGGTTCACCAGGGTGCCTCAGGCCTGCCTTAATTAACAGCAAAGACAAAGGGAACAGCATTTCCCTGGCTTGTCAGTCTCTGGAGAAAAGTAACTGAATGAAGTGATGAGTGGAAATCAGTTTGTCAAAAAGGTAATGGAAGAAACTCTTTTCTCTTAATTAGCACCACTGGAGATTGGGCTGGTGAGGTCTTCGTGGCTGCACTGCTGATTGTGGCTCTGTGGCCCAAAGCCTGCAAAATAACCCAGCATGGACAACATGAACTCCATTCATTCACACACATTCTCCTTCCACCTCTCCTTTGATGACCACTCCAGCATGATCTCCTCTACAGGTCAACAAAAGCTCCTTATGTTTATTTTTCATGCTGTCCTTCTAATTCCTCATTTTGGCACCGTCTCCCTGTACAGAGCAGTGAGCAGGATGCTATAGCCTCCCTGCATCATTTTGCTTTATGTCTGCAAACATCTGTACATGCAATTAGAGGGCCAACTCCTTTTATGTCCCTAAATGAGCAGTCTTAATCACCGCCATAAGAAATTAAACCCTGGCTGGGCAGCAGAACTCAGCAATGCAATCCTGAGCTGGGCTGGCACTACCTGCCTGCAGGATCAGCCCTCAGGAGAAATCTCCCACCCAGGAATAAATTCCTCAGGCTTCTCATCTCCATTTTCACAAGCCTAATTACAGGGAAGCAGTGAGATGCTTCCCTGCTGTTCCCAGTGCTTTTCAGAGGCTTTCCAGGGTGCTGAGAGACCGAGCTCCAGGGGCTGGTGCTGCCTCACTGAGATGTTGGTTGGGATCAAGTGCCTGCAAGCTGGGGTTTGGCTGCCACACTGCAGCTTCCTCTGGCATGGCTGAGGGAATTATAAAGGGAATTGTGTGATGATATCATAAAAGGTGGTATAAGCAATGGATGCCTGCATTCTTCCAGAAACACATCTCTTTTCTCCCTTCTCTTCACCTTTGGCCTTTCCATCAGCCTTTGATGGATTGCTCTCTTTTTTTCTCCACCTTTCTCTGCCATTCTTCCACCACCACAATCCAAGTGCAGACCCTGACAGCAGGCCCACTTCCCCCCAGGGAATCCACTCAAATTCCACAGCCCCCACCAAAAGAAACAGGCCCCCAGAGGCTTGCTGGCACCTCCCTCAGCTCAGGAATCATAGAATATCCTGAACTGGAATGGACCCACAGGGATCAGTGAGTCCAGCTCCTGGCCCTGCACAGAACAACCCCAAGGATTTCACCTGAGAGCAATCTCCAAACTCTTCTTGAACTCTGGCAGCCTTGGGGCAGTGACCACTGCCCTGTTGAGGAGAGCTGGTCCCATGTCCAACCCAGCTCTGCTGCTGCCCTATCACTGGCTTTCCACCACCTCCTCTTCCCACCTGTGCCTGCTTCTGCCTTTCTCCCACCCTTCCTAAAGTGATCTTTTGTTACCACATCCACTTTCCAAGCAAGATTCCTCCCTGAGACACCTTCAAAGTCCATAAGGCCAGAAAAATTATGGCAATATAGTGCACCTAGACCAACAGTAGGAAGCATTTTGTCCCCTGGAAAGGAGCACAGTTGGTTTGATTTGTGTATGTGCAAAATATTAACTCAATTTTCCACTTCATCGGCCCTGGTGCCTGCATGAAGCCTCTGCCTGTTCTCAGCACTTGGGTCTCGAGGAGTATTTTGTTCACCTTGCCATTAGATTTTATGGCATGCATTCCAGTGACCACTTTGGATTCCAAAGGAGTGCTCAAAATACACACAGCCCTGATTTTTCTCCTTTAGATTTATGGTCTGCTCTTCCGCTATGTAGCTTTAAGTCATTTTATTTCAAGCAGGAATATTTTAAAAGAGTAATCTGTATGTGCATGTCAAGGAAAAGAATTAATTACTGTTCTAATTAAAAAGGCACTGTTGAAAATAATCCCTCTCTTTTCCTGCTGATTTTGCCCTTTTTCTCTAAGCTTTACATTTTTGCGTGTATACGTTTCTCAAGTAGTTTAAAATTAACAGGGCTTATTTTATTTATGCAACAGTATCAACCAGGAGTTGTGCATCAGCAAAATGCACATTAAGCTGATGGCAAAGGCAAACATCAATGATTTTGTGTAGGTCCTAGCTAAGTAGTTGTTGTTATTATTATTATTGCTGTTGTTGTTGTTATTATTACATTAAGTCCTGGATCCTTTAAAGAAGCCTAAAAGGCGTTCCCTCTTCCCAAGGCTGCACTTCAGGTTTAAGACTCTGAAATGTGTCAATTAAATTTTGTGACTGCAATGTGCTTTAAAAGGCACATCCCTGGAGAACCTCCTCCTCCCCGAGCAGCACAGCCCGGCCACCAGGGCTGGCTGGATGGACCCAGCTCAGTTCCCAGCCTGGGGACACCCCTGGCTCAGGGTCCCCCTGCACTCCCTGTTTTCCTCCCTGTGTGCCTGGAAAGGTGGCTTTCATCCTTGTCCCCACGTCATGGGGTCCCCAGGCAGGGCTGCTCAGCCATATGGGAATGTTGGCTCCGTGGAGTGCTGCTTCCACTGGGGATGGGGACAGCTGGATGGAGCCACCTGGCCCTGTGAGCTGCCAAGCTCCAGCACAGCTATCAAAGATAATGTCAGAACAGCCTACATGCATCTCCTCCTGTTTTGCCTTAAGGGAGAAAAGGTTTCTTTAAGCACAGCTTTATGGTGGTGATAGACAGGGAGAGATGGGAAATGCACAAACCAGCACACTAGTCCCAGACATAGTCCCAGACATTTCCTCTGTAAATTAAGGAGGAAAAAAACAGATTAATCCCTGGGAAGGTGTCATTACACAAAAGTATCTGGCCATCAGAAAGCCAATTAAGTCAGTCATTTGAAGCTAAAAGGACTTGGGAACACAAAGCAGGGAACAAGCAGGAGTTCATGGTTGGATGTGTGGAGTGATCCACAGAAACCCAGGATTATGTCACAGAATGGGTAAGGTTGGAAAGGACCACAGTGGGTCACCTGGTCCAACCTCCCTGCTCAAGCAGGTTCCCTAGAGCACCATACTCTGGATTGTGTATCCAGACAGCTTTCAAGTGTCTCCAGAGAAGGAGACTCCAAATGTGCCATAATCCAACACTATGGAAAGCCTTGACACACTGAAAGACTTGCCAAATTTTCCATTTTAAATCATACAAAATCCAAAGCGTTCCACCCGATCTGAAAGGAAATCCTGACCTCCCAATAGATCACTGCAACTCTTCTCCCAGCAATACTTAAAGGAGAAAGAGAGAGAAGAAAAGGAATACTGGACCGCTGCATAATTCAGCGTGTTTTGACAGTCACCTTCGGGGCATGTCACACTCGACTGCTCATCATTCTCAAAGATGGATATGAAAGAGGCTGGAGAAAGGGATGCTGGATGATATAATGAAGAGGCAATTAAAGAGCACAGAAAACGAAAAGACAAACCAGCTGCATCTTTCCCTAATTTACAGGACATGGAGCAGGCAGTATGACTGATTCATACGTTCCTCATCCTGCAGTATGTATGGGTAAGAAATGATGCACAATGTGAGGAGCACAAACTACATGGCCTCTGCTGACATGTCACTTTGTGACACCTCTCCTTCTTCCCAGGCTGATGCTTGTGGAAAATGCATCAGGGTTTAGCACTTTCTCCAAGCACTGATTGTTTCATGAGACGCCACGACACTCGCTGTAAATGCAGACTCAATTTTTGCACAGTACCAGGGAAATGCCTGCATGAAAGGGTGGAGGGACTTTAGCACAATGACCTCCACATGTAGGTTCAAACTTAAACAAAAGTAATTTATCATTCAGAACTAGTAAAATACTGCCTGCTGGTAATTTGCAGTAGATCCTCCTCAGGTGATGCCTTGGAAGAACAGAGCTTTCTCTCATTTTCTCTTTTCTAAATGTTCTTCAAGCAACTCCTCCTTATCTTATCCACTATCACCCCCTAGATGCTGACAGTTCACAGTCAAGTATGTCAAATACATCTGTCATTCCAGGGTATTGTAGCTGTATCCTGACTGGCTTGATCTTCTGTAAAAATGTTAAAAATATCATAAACACACTGTTTTACTTAACAAGGAAACAGAAAACATGGGGAAAGCCAAGGATTGGTGTGAAATAACTTGTACTCGAATATCTTTAGAGTGTTGTCTGCAAAAATACAGATGATGGAGAAAAGAAACCATGCTGGAAAGATCTAGGTGGCTGCCCATAAATCCAGAAGAAAATTAAGTCCCCAAAGCTCTGAAAGTTGCCATTGCTCTCCCTGAAATGAGCAATTGGGTAATCAGCATTAATATTAAACAGCTTCTTATGAAGAAAAAGGGAAAAAAAAAGACAGTTTGAGAGATGCTGCCTTCCAGCACCAAGAGACAGTCAGAAAACCTTGGACAAAGAAAAGGGACACTTTTCTTCTTCCTGAACTCACATATGTAGCTATGTTAACCATGATACTGAAATACCAAAAAATGGGGGTCATGCCAGCATTTCCTTCCCCCTTGCCTGGCAATGTCTCATCTCTGTACTGGGAGGATTTACTGGGTGGGGAAGCAAAGGGCTGGGTGACCCATGGCAGCATTGCCTCCTGCCTGATGCCATCTGCTTGCACAGCAAGTCCACCTTGAGCCAGGCTCCCTCCATTTCTGACTGTGAGACATCAATAAGAGACTGGATATTCCAAAGCATGAGCTTACAAATGCTATTAACATTGGACAATTTTTATTCCACAGCCATATATACATAGAAATAGATTTTAAATATATATATATATGCTTGCCATGTCAAGTTTCCCTTGCTAACTTAAATCCTGAGCCCTTTAGAGACCATCAGCAAGTAGAGTTTGTGTAGATAAACATGTCACTAAACTGCAGTGCATTAAGTTGAGGACTTTCTAGGCAAGTTCTGTGGCCTCTGGAAAGCAAAGCATCTTTTCCTAGCAGGATGAATATTTGTTCCCTGACCACTTGACACTAAAGGGAAGATTTAAAATCAGTCTGAAACAGTAAGATTGTCCACTCTGAAACTTACACAGTCAAAATTATTTTGGGGGGGGCAAAGCTGGAGGCATAGATGAAGCAGAATACATTAAGAAGAGCAATTTTTCTTTTTAAAGTGGCATCTGCATGCCATGGCTGGAGCAGTCAGGGTATTTAGCATGAGGCCCTGGGGAAAATCATCAGGTAGAGCCACTGTATCTCTCAAGAGACACAACACTCATTCCTACACCCCCTTGGATGCTCAGGCATGTTCCAGCTACCTCTGGCAAAACCAGGTGCTTCAATGTATGTACCCCCAGATGGGTGTGACTCTGGCATGTGGGTAAACACAATCACACACACAGCTCCCTCTGCACTGTGTGGAGTGCACACAACTGGAAAACATGGATTGGATTCATTCCCTGCCTTTCCAATGGTTTCCTGCTGGAACCAGTTAAGGGCAGAGACACAGCTCCTGGTGAAATAGCAGTTAGTATTTATAGGAAACCTGGACCTAAACTAGGCCTTTATCAGCAGATTACAGCCTTTATCAGCAGATTATGGCTCCAGGGGCTGGGCACTCTTGAATGAGAAATGAAAGTATACTGACCTCTCTGTCCCTTCCTTGCTCCAGTGGCCTTACAGTAGGTGCACTTATCCCACTCAGCTTTCTTGGAGGCTATTAATTTTTGGCTGCATGCATGGGTCTATCACAGGCCCATTCATAACCAGCCTGCAGAGCACTTGTGACACCACCAGCCATGTCCTTGAAAACGAAGGTCAGCTGCATCAGGACCTCTGAGCTCCCTGTGTACCACCAGAATGCAGCACAACACCGTGCCAGGGGCAACAGCGCTGCTCCATGAGCCCCTGGTCCATCTGCCTGACAGAACCAAAGGAGAAAATGCTCCCTTCTCTATCCCTCTTGCTCCTGCATCCTGCTCCCTCCCTGCAGCCCTGAGCTCCAAGCCCTGGGAACAGGCGCATGTGCAGGCTGGTTCCCAGCTCCTCCTGCCCAGTTTCACATTCCCAGGCGCATGTCTGCCGCTCCTGAGGAGCCACAGCTCCTGCAAACGCAGCACTACCTGCCTGGAATTGAAAAGCTGGACATTACCACCCCGTCCAGCTCTGCTGACTTCTCATTTTGCTATCACCTGTGCCTCATTATCATGCGGTTTCTCACCAGGTCTTGGCTTTCCTAATACATTCCCCGCTTCGTGGCTCTGCTCCTCTCTCTCCCCTTCTTATTAAACACGGGTTAGATGCTATCTCTCAGCCCTGCTTGCTCGTCCCCCACCTTCCCTCTATTGATTATTTCCTGGGAGCTCCTGCCTGCTGCTCCCCCAGCACCACGTTTGACCTTCCCTGGGAGGAAACAAAGCCCCAATGTCAGGAGACTCTCAGCAATATCAAACAGCCACTTCAGCTCACTCCCATTTCACAGACAGACAGGAAAAGATGGGAAAACTTGGTCAGAAAAGCTGCAGAGGAAAGAGATCAAAATACAGCATTTGAACTTAATAGCTCCTCCCTTGCTCAGAGCTGCCCTGAGCATCACTGAAGCACAGCTCGCTCCAAGTGTTTGCCATGCCCTAACCCACCTCCTTCCCTATTTTATGGAAATGGTGGAGCTCTTTAACTTGCACATTGATTGGCAGAGAGAAATCCTGGCAGCTTAATGGCATCCTGCAAATTCATCATCACTTGAGCTGCCAAGGGCCTTGTAATGACCATCCCACATATTCCTGCAAGGATGAGCTTGGCACTACACACTAATGGTCTCAGGAATCTTTGCTTTGACTTGCATTTATGTAGCCTTCCCATTTTTAATGCATTCAGAGCAGAGCACAGGAAGAAAAAAGGGGAAAAAAAAAAACCAAACACAAAAAAAAGCTTAAGAATCACTTGGGTTTCTGCAAATCAGATGAGCTGGAGGGAAGTATCTGGGATGTACCATCAAAGGAGGGGCAGGAGCACAGCGGGAAGGTACAGAGCTGACGGCAGCCCAGCTCACTCACACTGCTGAGGCTGTGCACAGAGCTCATACACAAAAGGAGGAACTTTAAATAAAGATGAAGCAGATGCAGTGACATTGTTGCACAGCCAATCAATTCCACCTCCACCTCAGGGGTCACCTGAGAGAGTGAGACCTTTCTAGTGGCCTTTTCCAACCCTTCCATTTCTCACCAGCAGGTCTTTTCATACTCTTATCTGGTCTATTAACCCTTAAAGCTTCCCATTGCTCTGCTCCCATTTGTTACATCCCTGCACTCCTTTAACTCAATGCTGACCTCTCTGTTTCTTGCTCCACAAACCCTCTTGGGTCACATCTGTGCTGAGGGCAGTCCATGGCCTTCTCTTCTTTCAGTGATTTCCCCCTTTCTCACACTCAGCCATCACAATTTCTATGTCAATAATTGCCACCTTATCTGTTTTATCTCTTGGCTCTCCTGCTTATACATCTCAAAGGCATCTCTCAACCATTTCCTTAAATGTGGACTCTACTTAGTGCTTTTGGGATAGTTTGAACTTGGAAGTGCTCAGAAAATCCCAGCATCTTCATCTTTTTGCTTCCTAATCATCCTGTGTTCCTCTTCTCCATCAGTACTAAAAACTTCATTATTTGGTTTTTGGTTTTTTTGTTGTTTTTTTTTCCTGGAATAATGAACATCTTAAAGGATTAGCCCTAACAGTTACTGTATGACTCCTCTGAGATTCAGCTTCCTGTGCACTGGATGGACCAAGCTCAGTGCAAAGCCTGGCTGAGAGACACAGACCCCATGGATTACTCCCTCCTTTGGGTTGAGGAAGGGACCAGACAATCCTGTTTTAGCTCTTTCCTCTGTCATTCTGCTCTAAATGCCTACAAAAGAATGGATGGATGGATGGATGGATGGATGGATGGATGGATGGATGGATGGATGGATGGATGGAACCATAAGCATTTACTGGGTCTGACACTGGGAAAATGCACAGCTGGCACCTTCTTAGGGTAGGAGAATCACCAGTACAAAGGCAAACTTGTACCAGAAAAGAGCAAAAATTAATAATAAAGACTTCCCTGCCAAGCAGCTTTAAGTACCATGGGACACATTTTGTCTCTTCCTAATGCATTCCTCTGTCTGTCACCTGCTGGGTAAAACCATCTCATGACCAAGAGCATGAACTGCTGTGTGGATACAGAGCCTGTGAAATCATCTGTGTAAAGTTATTCTGAACACCAGAGAGCTGCTTCACTGACCTAAACTCACAAAGATACCACCCAACATTAACTCAACAGCACATATTTTCAAGCCCTTTAAGCTACAAGTCACTTGGCTCCAGCCTATGCTCTTTGGAGGAGAGAGCATCTGTAAGGGAGGAAAGGGCAGAGGGGAACCCTGCAGCCTCCAGAAGGTGATTTTATCAAAGGTGGGAATGGATTAGAACTGCAGTTACTGCTTTTTCATGGGCTTGTAGAATTTAGAAAGATATCCAGGTGACATCATATGATTTAAAAGTTAATTAAACTGAGTGATACAGTATAACAGTCCCAGGTGTTTATTTCAAAAAGCTGCCTGTTTCTGTAGCACTTAGAAGGAATAAATGGGGCAGGGGGAAATCTAATAAAAAACCTTCTGCGTGTTGCATTAAGAAGTAATCACACTGTTAAATCATTCTGGTTCTGGAGCACTTCTAATACCTTAAAATCCTGGCAATTCTCTCCAGCTCAGGCTTGTTTCCATCGTTGTGCTGTCCTCCTTCCCAGAGCTGGCACGTTTTTCCTTTTAAGAACCCCAGGAGAGAGCTGCACAACCCAGGAGCCAGGGCCTCGTGCACCTTGGCTGGAAGGCACATCAGATCCCTTCTGAGCACTAATGGACTGCCTGGGCTGGCACCATCCCTCTCACACAGCTGCTGGGATGGAAGGGAAACAGCCTGGGCACAGCACTGGGCACGTGGCAAATGCTGACAAATCTTAGGGAAATGGGGAGAGTGGCAGGAATGTGAGGTGGGAGGAGCAGAAGGATCCATAGGAAAAGACTTTTCATAAATGGAAGGTTTGGGAGAGACTACTTTTCTTCCTCAAGGACATTTTATATGGAAAATGTAATTGTGAGAAATTGCCCAGGGAAGACTGAGGTACAACAGCTTCTGTTGCTTCTTGGGAAGTTTCAAGCATGGGCATTTCTCCTTCACAGGCAGAGATCTTTCCCCAGGACCACGCTGATGGAGAATCCTGCTTTGCAGGACATGCCTCATAATCATCTGACACCAACAGCTGACTCTGTTCAGAGTTCATCACCTTTTCTTCTATGGGTTCAAAAATCCTCTAAAACTTTTGAACTCCAGACCTCAAGATCTGTGAATTCTTAGCCAAGGAGCATCTCTATGCAGCATAAATCCAAGTGACACAGTGTTTGAGCAAGAGCAGGGAGATGGAAGCCTCAAGAGTCTGAGGTGAGGTAAAAAGAAAGAAAAGAGGTTTCAGTATCACTGGTGTCACCAAAGGCCCTGAGTTACCTCAAAGGCATTGTGTCTAGGAAAGTTCCTCTGCATTCTGAGGAAAAGTCCACTTTTGTAATTCATCAGGTTAATAAATGACTCCCTCTTCTCCCTACAGCCTCTCTTGTTACCAGTTCTCATGCAGCATTGCCAGAGCCTCCTTTCACTATTAATACCACTCACTGTGAAATGTAATTACCAGCTCTATCACAAAGCGTCAGGCACATTTATCCACTGTACACCCTCACTGACTCCAGTTCACATCACTCACTGGTTGGCTTGTTCTGACAATGCTGTCCAAAGGAAAAAAGTGTCTGCACAGGCTCCCAGCTAACTTGGGCTGCTTAAGTGGAGCATGAAACTTGTTCTGGGGGCCCAAAAATGGGTTTAATAGACAAGCACAAAAACAACAAGCAAAAAGAGATACTTAAATTAATACAGGCTCATGATTTAAATCCAAAAGAATGAACGATGATAGGCAGAGAGAAGTGTTTGGCTGGAGAAGATGGATTAGCAAGAACTCTAGAAAGCAATTCAAAATGAAAGAGTGAAGTTAACTGCTCCCTCCTCGAGGCTGACACAAGCAGAATCCCTCCTTTGCTTTATGCTTTAGCTCTCCTCATTATGTTTTGATTAAAACTGATACAAAAGAGTTCACTTACTGTCCCTTGCTCACGGCTTTCTTCTCCTGCCTCCCTCTTTACACCTCCTTGCAGCTGTTTCCACCAAGCACACAGGATATCCAGAATTCACATTGCTCAGCCCTTTGTCATTTGGTGAAGCTGCAACTCTCACAAAGGGCAGGGGCTCAGCCAGACGTATCAGCTTTAGCTTTACTTAAAAATCCTATTAGTTAGAAGAGAAATAACATAAATTCTTACTGATATCCAACTGACTCTTCTAGTAAGTGCTTCTAATTCCATGGGGCTAGAAGCAGCTTTTCCTGTCCTGTCTGAATATCAAGTATGTGCTTTGAAGGTGGTGCCTTCACTGCACTCAGTATTCCTGGAGTTATTTAAAAGCTCACAGCCTATTCCTATAATGGGGAACAGATAAAACGTGAATTTTATTTACTGGTCGAGTGTTACCATGAGGCTATGAATACTGAAAGAGAACCTGAGAAATGCAACTCAGAGTACTACTGACAAAATAAAATAAGAATTATCAGCATACTCGAAGGGGAAAGAGGTGGAACTGAAAGAGGATTAGTTATGTTAACTGCTTATCTGTCCCTGAGTCTCCAGTGTTTAGACTGTGTTGTCCAAAGCCAGCTAATGATCTGCACACCTAGGCAGAGACAGGGAAGAGATGTCTGTGAGAAACCAAAGTATTTCAGAGTTTTCTTTGTGAGGAAAAAAAAAAAATGAAAACAGGAAAGGAGAGTTTGCAAAAACTTTCTGCTTCTTAAAAACCTGAGGATTAAACTGCTGCAGATGAGGAAGGAAATGAGGTAGGCGTCTTTCAATTAAAATAAAGCACAACAGTGTGACCTGCTACGGAGTGTTTGTGCTGGGTACACATCCCAGCAACACCCCCAGCAAATCTCCGTGCTCCCAGGACCATCACAGAGCTTCCTGGAGCCTGGCTGAATCCAAGGTGCCTCTTTCCACCTGAATGGGCTCCTCAATTTCAACCAAATGCAACTGGTGGGGGAGAGGAGAAGGAAGCAGCTGAACTTCAGACCTTTCCCACGCTCTCACCATTCCGGCGTCGCTTCCAATAATGAGGAATTTGTGGATTATCATCTTCTAATCTCTCACAATAACGATGTTTCCTGCTTTGATTCGAGCCCTTTTAAGTGTGATGGTGGCAGATGGCAGGCTATTACACAGCATGGCCACACAGCAATGGGAGCAGGAAGGATTATCCACAGAAATAGTGACTCTTCAAAATCAAAAAGGTGAGGGCCCATGGAAGGAAGAGCAGTGGTTTTATTTTTACACCTCAAATCAGTTATTTGAATGCATTATGAATGCTGTAAATACACCCAATGGATATAATGAAAATACATTATTAATTGACACTCATTATTAATGAAGTTATAAATTCACAAGTGATGGAGCCATGACAGTGTGAGGGAAAGGTCATGAATAATAACTGGAGATGAATAATATATGCACAGTTAGCTCACAGGATACTATGTTCATATGACTGTAATGCCTCATGTTTATTTAACTCAGCAGTGCATTGACTTTTTATTCTCTGCTAGATAATACGAGAAAGAATTACAGGGACTATAATCTCTATTAATTCAACATAACAGATCACAATGGACAGCTGATAGTTCTGCAGGGATGTTCCTGCATCTTAATAACTAATACTAAAATGCTGGAATCCCCCTCTTCTCCACTGTGCTCTTCCCCTATGACATCATGCTTTGCCTCATTCATCCACTGCTGGCACATTGGAGAATGTCACATCTAGAAAGTCACAGCAGACCCAGAGATAAACTCATGACCAGCCCAAGTGGCACAGGAGGGTGATTATCAGTGGAGAAATGCCAAAATCTCTGGGTCACGTCCCAGTGTGACAAACAGCGGAAGGCAAACTGTGTGCTGTGTGCACATACAGACAAATTTGTTTTGGTTCCATCTGTTAGGACTAATTTGTTAATTATTAAATAGATAATTTATCATCTCTGCTTGCTTGATCGGTGTTTATTACCCACGGTCTGAGGCAGAGAGTGCTGTGTGAATAAAGATGGGATTAATTAATTACGAAAAGTTCAGGCGACAGCAAACTTGCAGTGACTGCTTCCAGTCCCTGTCTACTCCTGAACAGAAAGGAAGCTGGGGGATGGAAAAAGCATCAGGAATTCAAGCCTTTGAATGCCAAATTTCCTCCTTTCCTCACGAATTAACCACTGCTGGATGATGAAAAGCAAACTCTATCTCTTAAGGCTTCACCTCAGCACTTTCCAACCAAATTCTCTTGAAAATCTCTGGATCCAGCTACCCTGTGAATGAACAAGTGGTTCTCTAGGTCAGCATCACTGGGTCATCCCTGTCCCTATGCAGAATGGTGTCACTGTCCCCTGGCCATGCCATCCAGGGGGTCTATAAAGCACAGCCAAAGCAAAGCAGGTCACCTACCTGGGCCTTGGGGTCCCTGGCTCTGCCTTTCCTCCCTCAGCTGTTGATCCACTGGTGCCCATCCTCCTCTCCAGGTCCTCCCATACTGTAAAGTTCACGGTTTTGAGAGGTTCCTTCAGCAGTCACTCCCTCCTCACTGCTTTAGCATTAGAAATCTGCACTTGTCATTCCTTGAACGCAGTCTCAAGACCAGCAGAAGAACCAAAGTCATTCTAAGAGGTTGAAACAAGTAGGAAGCAAAAAGCTTTCAGGAACATCCTGATACATTGAACCTTGCAACCCTCAGCTCATATGTGAATGGAAAGACACAGCTGAAATCCACCTACTGAAAGGTGTTCACTAAGGTTCAAGCATTTCATGAGGAATGTCAAGATATAAAAAAATAATTCTTCCAAAATATGCCAGCCTATGCAACACGCTACAGGTGAAATAAACACCAACCTGCCTAAAGATACAGGGAAGATCCTGAAATTCAGGGATGCTGAGCTGCAGGAAACAAGAGAACATAATTCACATGCTATCAACTGATGCTACAAGCACACAGGTAAGGGATAACTTCCAAGGAGCCCAGCATTCAACTCGCCAGCTATTCAGTCTTCAGAAGGGAGACATCAAGGGAAATCAAAGGCAAGAGATGGTAAGTTATTTGATCAAAGACACTTTTAAGGCTAATGGACAGGCCAGAAACAGCAATCATGCCTCCAGTCATGCAGTCAGAAAAATAGATACATCATGTTTGGTTCGTGGTAGGAAAAGATCTTCTCCATAGAACTCATTCAGCCAGTTCTTCAGGGATTTTCAGGTGAGTTTTTGGGTAACTGCTGCCCTGTTATGCCTCTGTGTTGCTGTGTATTTGCTCCCTCAGTGCTCATGACCAATTTAACAAGTATTTTGTACCAACTGAAGTTTTCTTGTTAAATAAATTAATTACGACAGAGTAAACAAAAACTTTTTTAAAATGCATGTTTTGATGTGATTACATCTTTAATTGGCTGGTTTAACATTTGAAATTTGATTTAATTTTAAACTTGATTATCCTCACGGCAGGGTCAGGCTGCCAGAGACACAAGTGAGCACTGAAGCCTTTGGCATTCCCTATCCAGCTCCCAATGGAGCCCACTCTGTACTCCTGCATTCCTCCAGCCCCTTCCCTCTTTTATTATTCTTATTTAAGAAAGGAAGATCAAATTCAGGCCAACAGCACACATATGTATCCTAGCACTCCATTAGTAATTTTAAAATGAGATGGTGGCTCTAGAGCCCTGAGTATTAATCCCAGCTCTGACAGTTCCTTTCCCTGATTGTCTGAATTAAATCTCCACCCCACCTGTCCTTACCCATAAAATGAGCAAGGATAATGAGAAGCCAGAAAGGTATGCCAGGGAATGCATAAATTATGTTTGGGAATTGCTTGAAAGATGGATGCTATGAGCTGGGACAAAGAAACCACTGCACTGTCAGTCCTGTGGCAGAACCCACACGGCATGATGAGTCTGATGAGGTGACAACATCTCCAGCTGCCTCTGGAAAAACCAGCCTAAGATGGGTTTGCAGCCTGATCCCTACTGAAACACAGGAAAGCTATTTTCTTTCCAGCAGAATTACTGAGCTGTTAGTAAATGTTGCCACAGATTTCTTTTTCCTGCTTCAAAAGAGCCTTTTGCACTATTCTGCTACTTCCCAGTACCAGTATTTGTACTCTCAGGTGCTCTGCTCATCAGCACTATCCCTGATTTCTCATAGGTTCCCAAATTGTGGAGCTCAAAAGAACCATAAGAATCAGCCAATCTAAAAACTGATGAAAGGCACAAGCTGGTGAATTAAGCAAAGCAGTTCCTGCATCAGGCTCATAATTACCAGCTGACTTAGAACATTTCTTGTACGAGAATATCCCATCTTCATTTAGACACTTCAAAGTGATGGCAAATCCCCTACGTACTGAGATAAATAGTTCCAATGGCTAATTACCCCTGTTGTAACAAAAGCATTTCCTTATTTCTAATCTTTTTCTGGTTTCTACTTCCAGCATTTGATCTTGTTATGTTTTTGTCCGATAGATTAAAGAGCTCTTCACTAGCCACAATCTCCTTCCCATATAGGAACTCACACTATGATCAAGCTGCTTATTAACCTACCCTTTGTTAAGTTAATTAGAAGGAAATTCTCCAGCCTCTCACTGGTTTTAGATCTTGAGGTGAGGCAGAAGAGATAGAGACTGCTCACCAAGGATTTCCCCTAGTTTTAGAGAAAACAGGTTAAGATAATGTCTTGATAAAATAGAGACCTGTGTACCACGTGCTTTATGCTGTCCATCCCATCTTTACCACCTTTCCTGCCTCCTCTTGTCCTGGCATAGGCTGATGCAGGAGGTGATGCTGGAAGCTGATTTCAAGCTGATTTGCACATGTTGAAATCACTGATCCCACCTCAGATGAGAGGGGGGGTTGAGAAAAGGAGGGAAGCAGAGACTGAGATTCCAGTAGATTCTTCTGGAAGCCCCAAAGGAAGCACTCTGCTTTTTTTTGTCAAGAGGCTTCTTGCTAAGTCACCTTTGAAGGCCCTTTACCAAATTTTTTCTCTTCCCAAGGCTGCTTTGCTCCCTCCTGCCTGCGTGGCAAACGACCTACACAGGCATCTCTTCCCCTAATGCCAATGGGAACTCTTGGACTTCTCCCCTCTCCTCCCACTTCTCTCACACACGTTATCTTCTCTTCACTGTCTTCTTTGCCAAACTGCCTCAAAGAGTGCTTTCTCCCTTCCCTTCCTCCTTTTGCTTCACATCTTCTCTGTGGGAGGACTCACAGGGCTGGTGCTCTCCTCTGCATCCATACAATTCCCTCTTCTCAAATCCTGCTCTGAACAGGAGCTGTTTTCCTGCTCCCTCGATGAAGCTTTTTTGGTTCCCAGCACTGGGAGCTTACAGGAGCACAGGTCCTGTGTGAAATACTCCAAACCCAGACACACCCACCACACCTCCTCTCCTTTTCCAGCCCTTTGCAACACTCCAGTCCAACTGCTCGGCCCTGCTGTGCTCCTTGCTGCCCTCTGAGCATCACTGCAAGCACCACCACTCCAGGGCAAAGCTGCTTTGCTACCAGTAGGATCTCCAAACAACATCATCTTTCTGTGACTCACTTGCTGGGAAAGGAAGATGGGAACAGCTGTGCTGCTGCCTCGAGCCTGATTTCTCCATCCCCACACTGCTTCACAGTCACAGAAATATTCCTCTTCAAGAAGTATCTCATTCTGACTGATGCTAACCACTGGCTGACTTCATTCATCATTGATTGTCTCCTCTCTGAGAAGCAGAGTGCTGTTGCAGATGCATTTTGATTTGCTTTAAATTGAGTGGTGATGGGGGTTTCATTATGCTCGTGTTAGTGTTTAACAGAAGCGTGTCAGTGTGAGGGAGCACAGTGCCATGGAGGAGATCTGGTGGGAGAACAGTGGGAACACCATGGTGGATATCTGGGGGCAAGCAGGGATAGAAATCCACCAACAAACCTAAAACTGGAACTACAAACCAAGAGGTGTTGGGCCATTGAATGTTGTGCCCCCATCAATGAGGTCAAAGTGGAGAGAAGGAGGATCCACCTTGCCACAGGAAAGGAGAAAACAGGAGGGAGACAGCGATTAAGCTGAGGGAATTGGAAAGAGCTCACACTATTCCACTGTTATCCCACTCTGATTCGTGGGAACAAGGCAGAGTTTGGAAAAAAGGTTGGGGCCATCTTGGTGTAAAGAAAACCAGGGGGAAAACTGAGGAAAAATTGTCAGCAGACAGTAAAGGATGAATGCAGAAAACATAATCTCTGCCCTTTATTTTCTCTACTGTCTTTAGCACCTTCTGCAAAAGAGTACCCCAAGTCTGGAAATGGTGGGATTCAAACACTGCTCAGCTCACCTGTGGGGCAGGATCCAAGGGTATTCCCCATGACTCTCTCCCTACTAGCAGCACCAACCCCAACACACTGCTTCCTCCTGATCTACTCAAGTGGTTTAATTAGAAGTTAATCTAGTGAGGTGGGAAGGAACTAATGGCAAGCAGCAAGAATGAAATGAGCCATCCCAGGAGAAGGGTGGTGAGACAGGAGAGCTGGGCTCAGCCATACCATGAGGGGTGACATGCCCCAGTGTCCCCTAGACAGGGGAGACTCAAGTCCTCTCCTCCTCAGAACAAAAATTTGGTGGATCCTGGGCTGCTGGCAGCAGGACACAAAGCTGGGATGGTTTCTGTGTTGTTCAGGTATCTGCTTTTTAATGGGAACTAGAGAAAGGGATAAACCCCTTCCTGTTGAGAAAAACTACTGCTCAGTGTCAATGATTTTCTGTCACTTCTTGCCAGAACTCTGGGTGACAAAGTCTGGCCTGGGGACCTCTGAGTGAAAAAGTCAGGTCTCAATTGACTTGTATTCTGGCAGGGAATGCTGTCAAGTGGTCTTCTGCCCACTGGCAAAAGACAACTTTTCCCACCAGCTGAAGCTGTGATTTATTAGTACAGGGGTTGAAATCCAATAAAATGAGCTCCCCCATCATCACCTTCCAGCAATTGTCTTGCTGCTCTGCTAATTTCACCAAGACAACCTGAGAAGACACCCAAAGCCCAGCCCCAGCGAGGCAGGAGGCTCTCAGGTACGTGTGTCTGTGTCACCACAGTTTGTAACTGGCTGTGGTGGCATTGGAAAGGTGGCTGAAGAGACAGAGACTGTCCCAGGTGCAGAACAAACTCGAAATCTGTGCTGGTGGCACAGCCCAGGCTCCACTGTGTCAAAAACTCCTGGATGCAGAGTAAATGCAGGAGGCTTTTAAAAGAGTCAGCACATCTCCCACTGAGGCCTTTAGGCAATAGCAGCACAGGGAGAAGAGAGAAACCAGCTCCTAAGAGTTGGTTTGGACCAGTTGTGAGGGTACTCTGGACATAAATTTTGATATATTAATGAGTCACAGCGGTCACATAACCGGCCGTTCTATCATTTCTTCCTCTCTAACAGCCCCTTCCGGAGATCTAATCTCAGTAAAATGCTGGAGAAGCCTCTCAAATGGCCATGTTTTACTGCTATCAGTCTATCACTGCTTCCTCACGACAAAGGGCCACGGGGGAATAAGCTCTTATCTCAGAGATCAAAGCCCTGTGTTAATGACCAGGAGCTGCCACTCATCCTGTGCCCAGACCACCCGAGGAAGCTGCTGCTCTCCCCAGCTCAGAGCCTGGTTTGTTTATAGCAGCAGCATTAATCTGGAGGATGGCTTTCAGTACAGGCAGGTTTTTTTATTATTTATTTAGTACCCAATATTTATTATTTATTTAGTGCCCAAATTGCAACAGGTCTTTGTGGCAACATGACAGAGGCAGAGTCCATTCCTTGAAAAGCCTTCAGGCTGATAAAGAGAGAAACCCTAAAAGAAGATGAACGGGGTTGAATGGACAAGAATGGGCTTGAAGAGATAAAGAACTCAATTGCTCCTCACTATTCAAGCTCACAGAGCTATTTTATACAGCTTTCTATAATATGCACAGAACACGTGCAAAGGGATGGCTCCTTTATTTGGATGCAAAATGGGGAATTGAAGGGAAAAAGGAACAAGTGGCTGTATAGAGTCCAAAGAGAACAAATAGGTGGAGAGATGGGAAGGATAAGGAGCCTGAAGTCTCTTCCAGGCTCTCCTTGATGCACTTGGCCTTATTAACAATGTCCAATTTTCCTCTGGATCCAAGGCTCCCTGTGCAAAGCCCATCCTGCTTCTGGCACTTCATGTTGGACTGGTTGACACAAACATTTGCCAGCTCTAATTCAGCTTCTTTGAAGCCATGTTATCTTTCTCTTTCCCATATCTCAAAGATAAAGAATCAGGGAAGACCAGCTAGAGAGCTACTGGTCTGGCACAGCCTTCCTCAGAGAGCAATCCATGCTTCTGGACTCCAGGAAAAGAGAGACTTAGTCTGAAGCTCTCAAAACTTTTACATTAATGTGCTGAAAAGTACTTTAGAAGAAATTCCTAAGTATCTTTCTCTATTTAACATGGGGTGACTGTCTTCAATCTGTTGATCAACAGACAATGTACAAAGATTTAAGGTAAGGAGCAAGAATAAATATAATTAGGATGTGATGTGGCATGTTAGCAAAGGCTTAGAAAATAGAGGTAGGTAAACCTGAAGGTTTTTGACTTGACAATGATCAGAATTATTATTGGGGTTTTTTTTGCAAGGAAATCTCCTCTTTGCAATGTTAACTTGGTCCTCCCATATATCTCTTCCCAGCAGGATTCCCATCACAGATGCATCTTCCAGATGAGAAGCTGGGGGGGAATGGGATGCTTTTGACATCAGGAGAAGCTGCTCAGTGCAGCCACGCTGGAACCAGAGGCTGCTCTGCCTCTGCTCCGGGTGTGTGCCAGGGCACTGACTCTCCACAAAGCACAAATCCAGCACAAAGAGAGGCTGCTCTACATGAGCAGGAGCTCATCCAGAGAAAGTGTTACTTCTGCTGGCATTAAAAATGGTGCATGGAAAGCCATCTGCTGGGAAGGAGCACGTGCCTGGCTTTGTGAGGATGCTCCCTCCTCTTTGCCACTGCTCTCATCACTCCTGGGTGGATTTAAGGCAAATGCCTGGCACTGGCTGCTGCTCTACAGGAGCATCAACACCCCATCATTGCCAGTCCTTCTCCCAGTGATGCTCATTCCTTAATTTGCTCAGGTTGCCAAATGTCTACTGACTGTGCTGTCCCTCACCCTGTGTACAGCTGCCTCCCACCCTGCCCTCTCCAGCCTGTCCTGACTCTGGGGACAAGCCCAAGATCAATGATGTAAAGAGATCTGTGACCCTGCTGTCACTGCCACCTCTCTGCCTCTCAGCTTGCAGATGGAAAGAGGCAGAGGAGGAAGAATAATGAAATAGAAAAGAGAGGCATTGCTTGCAGAAATTGTATTGCTTCTGCTCCAAACAATAAATACAACAGCCTACAGCACTCCCCTGGGGACCTACTCCAAATCCATGCACACAGACTTGGACATTTCCTGGATAAAAGCTTCCCTGCCTGGGTTCATTTCAACTCTAACAAGTCCATTTCTTAAGAGAGAGACTGAGCTAACAGAAGGCAAGGTTGGAGGCTGCAGGCCTTAATGGATTTTGTGAAAAGCTGGGGGACTGCCAGTCCCCCTGATCCTCTCTACCAGCACAGCACCCTCTGCTCCCACAAAACAGCCAGCCTGTGCTTTGAAAGGCCTTCTCCAGCATGAGAGAAGGGAAGCTGTGGCTGAGCACCCACCTCTCAACCCTACAGAAGAGGGAGCAAACCAGCAAAACAGTCACTTAATTGAGGAAACAGCAATGCCAGGCAAAACTGAGTGTTTGGCTCTCCAAGAGAGCTGCATGACCTTTCCTGTGGGCCTGGAGATATTTGGCACTGCACAGTTTGGGTGAAGAAGGTTTGTAAAAAGGGAAAACAACAGCAGAAATCCCGGTTGTCTACACTGACAAAAACGCACACAGAAGGCAGAAGAGCAGCAGAAGATTTTCATGCCTTGATGGAAAGACTGCATTTAAATAACATAGAGCACCACATTTCCCCCTGGCTCCACAATGTTGCTTGTTGAAGGAAATCCGTGTGGTTAGCCTGGCAGGGAGAACACATCTCTGTGATTTTCACTGAGCTAATGGGAGCCAACAACTGTTACCTGTAACTTGGAGGACAGCATTCCCACCCATCCCTATATTTGCCTAATAAAAGGTCAGCCCATTATACTGCACCTATTTGCAAAATTAAGAGCCTCTCTCCAGCAGCTAAATGCTTGCTTTAGGTTTGGAATTACTGTAATTAAAGTTACATTGTGCTCGGATTGGTGCCAATCACCGGGGAGCTGCAGGCGTGACCCGCCGTTCCTGGCGCCATGCGCCCGGGCGTCCCACTCCATTAGCTCCAGGGAATTAGCTGTCATTAACGAAGAGATGCACACTCCTTCGTGTTGTCAAACCGCAATCAAGCGGGTCACAGGTGAAGAATAAATACTTTCAGAACAAGCCCAATTACACCATTTACATTTCATTACAGAACCTGTTTAATCCACTGATGGGCTCCCAAAGTTCTTCTGCCTAATAAACAGCATTTCAGAGGAATTAATAGGCCCTGCAAAACATGCTAATTACACTCTTTTGCATCACATTTGCAATATTGATTTTAAAGTTGCCACTTCCCCCTCCTCCACTCTCCTTTCCCAGCCCAAAAGCCTTAACTTTCAGCAAAGTACACTCAAACCAACCTAATTACTTGTGAGCTTGCAAGCTAATGCATCTCTCTTGTCAAAGCCGAGCTGCAGCAAAGGCCAACATACAGGGAGGGATTTTCATGTCCATAACTTGTGCAAGTTCCTCCAGACAACCACTGGAAACAGCTGCTGAATAGCAATTACAGGCAGAGAGCAGGCATCAGCAGAGACTTTGCCATAGCAACCAGCCTGGCTGGGCCCGCTCCCCAAAGACGCCTCCTCCTCCCAAAGACCAGAGCAGCGGAACAGGTACAATGACAACACAACCACCACAGTCTCATTTTGATTTGAAACCCGAGCTGTTTGATGCTCTCCTAGGCACTGAACTGTTTAAAAAACAAAAAAAAAACACAAAAGGAAAGTTTATTTTCAAATTGCGGGTTTCAGCTAAACTGTTTGGAAGAGAGGAACAAATCAGCCATGCTGGTGGAACATGCTGGCTGGTTGTTTATTCACCCTGGCTGCTCTGCCCAGCTCCTGCCATGGGCTTTCAGTTCTCTTCCTCCTCTATGTGCCCACTCTGCCTTCCTCTCCACTTTTCTGACATCCATTTTCTTTAATCAGTGGGTTTACTATCCGATCTCTGACTTTTTGCACTGGCTTGGTGGCTGCCACTTACACTTGGGGTTTTATCCCAAGCTTACTGACAGCTAAAAGCTTTTGGAGAAGATGGGAGAGGGACAAGAGTGCTTGTGGTGTTTCTCTACAGCACCTGCAGGTTGGAGCCAGCAATAAAGGACAGTAGCCTGCTGTGTTTAATTAATTCCTTTGCTAACAACAAAGCAAGAAAGGGAATCCAAAGGAAGGTCTATCAGAAGACAGTGGGATACAGAGCAGCCATCCTACGATAAGGGCTGACACCTACTCCTGATCCTTAGAAACTTTCACCCATAGTAGCTTTCAAAGGGAAGGGATACAGAAGCAGATACTGCAAAAATGGACATAAGGAACAGCCAGAGTTTAATGAAGACAACACATTCTGCTCAGCCCTTGTCCCCTCACTAGAATTTGGGCATGTCCCCAGCTGCACCGAGGAACAAGAGAAACACAACCCACATCCAAGGATTTAATCTCCCGGGTATCCAGTCTGTGTGAGTGTTCATGCAGGAGCAAGTCACTGCACAGTCAGAACAGTTTCTGTTTGCCCAGCCATCCATGTAACCCTCTTTGTGAAGTCAGGGCCAGGTGCTGCTCAGTGCCCCAGGTGATGCAGTGAGTGCTGAGCCCTTCCACCATCTGGCCAAAGAACGGCCCAGGAGCTGCTCCTGCACAGCAGGAGGAGCTTCCACCCCTGCCTGCCCACAGTCCTCCCCTCTGATGGGAACATCTGCCTCACAGGAGGCAATGCATGCAAGAGGCATCCAGGCCACATGGGAAGGCTGGCTGTAATCTTGGACCGTTTTATATCATTTGTTTCTCACATGTATGGGATTTCTTTTGCCTCTCAGAGGTTCTGTAGGGATTTACAAACAGGAAATGCTACAAATAATACCTTGGGATCTCTTCCCTCTCACAGGCACCAAACTGGATTAGTTAGTTATTGTCTGGAAAACACTTTGAAGTATCTCTTAATGCTACTAATCACACAGCACCTCTTTAACACCATCTACCAATGTTAGCACAGGCTGGAAAGGAGATATAAATACCAACCAAGCTTTGTAATTACACTGCAAATACATCAATATTTGTCAAGAACTACTCTTAATCTCATAAAAGTGCCATAAGAAATCAAGACCTACGAGCAGTTCCGTATCTCTTCTGCAGGGCAGATACTTAGGCAATGCAACATCTCTTGACTGCATGCTGTGCCTGTGGCTGCCTCAGACAAGGGTGTTTTTTTACTGCAAAACCTTCTGACAAACATTTACTGCAGGTTTTCCAAAGCAGGGCTAACCCAGACCAGCCCTGCACAGTTTGCAACAGCAAAGATCACAGGACAAGGAGAGTTTGCAACAGAATGGTTAAGACCATCTCTAATTTAAGCTGACAGAAAAGCAAATTGAGAAAAAGATATAGTCAACTATTTGAAGCTTGGCCCTTCTTAATCATCCACAGAAAGCAAGAGCTCAGTTGCCATCTCATTGCACAGGTAAGATTAAAGACAGGCAGAAGATTTTTACCCCATAGTTACAATGATTAATGTTCCCAAACAGACATATAGTTTGAAAGCACTATTACTGGAAAAAGAAAAGTTGTTGCCTCATTCTCAACCCACTATTTTCCCTGGGCAGTGAGCCAGCAGCTGAAGAATAAGGGAAGTTTCTATTTTAAGAGTTTTCTTGAATTGCAAGGTTTGGTAATGAACACAACTTGTTACCGTCCCCTTTGCTGCAATCAGGGGCAAATGGAAAAGGTGTGGATGAGTGTTCTGCTGAGCACTCTGTCCTCAGTCAGACTTGGAGGAGGAAGACTGGTGATGTGCTCCTGATAGCTATCCCTCCATCCCAGCTTCCCTGGTGGCATCAGAACCAACTTCACCCCCTCACTGCCCGCAAAGAACCAGGAGCTGCCCTGAACAAGTTTGTCTGCTGCTGTCAAGAAAGATGCAAGAAAATTATTCATAGAGTCCCAGAATGGTTTGGGTTGGAAGGAACCTTAAAGATCATCTAGTTCCAACCCCCCTGCTATGGGCCACTGAATTCAAAGATCAAGACACAGCAGCTTTGATTTTTTATACAAGACAGGACACTATATAAAGCTACCGATCTCATAATGGTGACATAATACACATTCTACAGGTGATCATGCTGGGAAAAGAAAAGGTGTGAGCTTCCATGAAGCCAGTGTTCCTCATTAGTTGCTGCAATACTTCTGAGAACAACTCCTGCCAGATCTGGGATGCAACATGTGTGCTGGCACCTTGCTAGGAGAAACAGGAAAAAAGTTGGAATAAGTTCTTGCAAACCCAGCTTGTGGTCTGGCTGGGCATGGTGTGCTGCTCTCAGTTCCTATTGTACCTCATCATGCCCCAATGTAATTTAAATAGTTCACTGTGGGAAGTGAGAGGAGAATATATTCCATAGGTTTTGTTTCCTGCTTAGTCTTGGGAACACTGATGTTGTGAGTTGTTGCTCTAAAACCTCTGTGAAAAAAAGCCCAACGTGACCTCCTGAATCCAGGGCTTCCTGCTATTATAAACTCAGCAAAACAGCATGCTGTGTCCTGCCCATGAGGCAGACAGACAACAGACTGTGGTCTAATTAGAAAAGACATCCTTCCCACATTATCCATAAAGCTGCCTCAGCCTACAACTAAGGACAAATAAATAACTGTCAGGGCTAATAAGCCCGGAATCATAAAAGGAGGGAAAAAAACTGAAACTGGATCTACTCAGATCTCAGTTATGTGATCACACAAAATGTGTGGTAACAACTGTGAAGACAAACAAAACCAGCTATGGTTGAGCCAGCTCCTCTTCAGCAGACTCAGACATGCTCCACCTCAACAGATTGTGCCAACCCCTTGGCATTTCTCTGAATTTCCAACCTAATAAGAGACACAAACTGCTATAGGTGATTAACTGGAGCACTTGAGCATCACGAGAAGACCATCTCCATTTTCAGCATGCCAGAACACAATAGGAGGACACGAGGAGATATCCAGTGTGGGGAACTGGAGAGAACAACCCTGAGTGATGAAGACTGTGAGGCTGGCACAAGCTCTGGGGGCTGGCTATATCAGGAAGCTGTTCAGGACATTCTCAGGATAGAAGATGTTAAAGGGATGATGTCCAGAAGCTTTGTGTGCATTACCCATTTGGATCACAGCCTGTCATTATGCAAGTCCTGAATCTAGAGCCCTTCAATTTTGTATTCTCTCCCCCCACATCTCCACAGGAAGGGACAGACCATCTCCAGGCACTCCTCTGAACCTCCCTGGGAGCCAGATGTGTTGTTGGCACCCTACACCTACCATTTTACAAAGCAAGCTCCTCTGTTGTTGCTGTGCTTGAAAAAAATTCTAAAAATCCATAGAAATGATTAACTCCAAGTGACAGTTTCCAACAGAACACATAAAGAGTAAGCTGGAGTTAACCAAATTGCCTCACTTTAGTCTCTCCATTCCTTCCTCAGCCACTGAATGACAGCTCAGGAATCTGTCCCGAATTAATTTTCATCCATCTGTTTCACCTTTATGCTCAGAGATCTGAGGCAGGGCACGGACCCTGGACATCTGCAGGGGGTTGGAGCAGTTCCCACTGGGAGCCTGGCTCTGCCAAGTGACAGAGGAGCATCCACTGGGATGAAGCAGTGCCAGCTCCCAGCTATCAGCAGCACTGTGAGTCAACCCCCAGCGCTCGGGTGCAGCCACACCTGACAGAAGCACTGGTGTTTCCAGTGCTCTCTCCTGTTTGGGGAGGGGAAAACAGAAAACAGGGGCTGCACTCGAGACCAGGAGGCTGCTCAGAGCTTTTCCCACAAGAACAGTGACAGCAGGAGCCACCATATGGGATGAGACAGGGAGCAACTTGGCCTTGGCCTTGTTGATTGAACAGCACTAATCAGGCTGAACTTGGGGCCCATCTGCTGACCACTGATCACAGGCTACAGAACCAGGACACTGCCCAGGAGCTGGCAGGACTACAGACATGGACAGAGGGGAGGGAACAGCATCCACAAACTCACCCACTGCTCAGTTCCTCCAACTCTGCTCTTCAGCTCTGTCCTGGAGGGATCTGTCTCTGGAAACAGCAAGGCAGTGCCATGTGCTGCTGCTACCTCAGATCACTGATCAGCCTGGAATATGCATCTTTTGAATCAGAGGGCTATTTCTTCTAAAAGAAACATCTCCACGCTGCAGAGACTCGATCCTCATGAGGTATTTTTCAGCTCTTGGAGGCCACCAGACTTCTGCTCTCATGGCTGCAGTGTTTGACAGAAGCAAACACTTTGTGAGGGTCTGGAGCCCTGGCTGAGCAGAGATCAAGGAGGGAGCTCCAGCTGATGGAGCTTCTGCCCTGCTTCAGCTTCTGCTGCCCTTGAAAAAGGTCTGAGCTGAGGCAGAGCCATTCTGGTGGGGTACAAGGAGGCAGTAAGGGGGCATGGCCTCAAGAGACAAAATCCCTGTTAACATGCACTTCATTTCACCATAAAGGCAAGCTCAGCATGACACCAAGGACTCAAAACCCTCCAGCTTTTGTCCCTTCTAGTTTTTGGGTGTATCAAAGCACCAGCCAGAAGCTTGGGAGCTGACAGGGTGGACATCCATAATGGAGAAGGTGCAAGATGCACCAAGGGAGCAGATTACAGCAAAGCTCTGAGCCAGACTTGGTGTAACTGCATCTTGGCCTCCAGGACACATTGGCATCCTTGGCCTGTGCTGAGGTGGCTGCCTGGGGTGCCTGTCCATGCCAGATAGGTTGATTGCTTTCTGCAAGCAGCTTATCTGCAGAGAACTGGACTAAACCCAAACTCATTTCACATAGGTCACTGATCAAGAGGGCAGCATGTAATGACTTCTCATCTCTATCAGCACAGACTGGATCTAAACCACTGATCTATAGCACCATGGAAACTCCCCAGCTTCACCCCATCTCCTCAGTTAAAGGACATCTCCTTCCCACCACCACTCCCCTGGCACCTGTCAGAGCCAGCAGAGCTCTCCCTCTGCAATGCCTAAAGGAAAATTCCCCTTCCATAGGCTCAATTACAAAGGAAAATCTCAACATCTGCCCATGTGAGTCAGCTATTTCTCTGGATCCCAACAACCTTGTCTGTAGGAGATGGCTGGGAAAGGCAAAACCAGAAAGACAAAAAGGGTTGTGTCCTAAATAAAAACAAGTCCAAACACTTGGGGAAAAAAGAAAAGAGAAAAAACCCATTTAGCTTTGTAAGGCAATAACAAGCAGAGCAATATGTAGCTTCAAGGCTACATAGCCAGGTCAGAAAACTCTCCAGAGAGAAAGAAGTAGGCCACAAAACTCTAATATTACTTGCTAAATCTGCTGCATTACCCAAAATTTGTGGGGGAGGCCCCTCTGATGGCTGAGCCAGCTGGCAGCTCTCCTTGGACAGGTATTTATTCACATGCTGATGGGCTGTGGAAGCAGCTCTGAACTCTCCAACAGCAGATGAGGTGTGACCAGGATGCCAAGAGCTGCAGGTGATGCCTCCACCTTCCCAGAACTCATAGATCACATTGGGTCTGTGACAGAGGCACCCACTGCTCCAACAGCCTGGCTGCCATCCCTGCACTAATGTGTGCAAGATCTGGAAACCTGGAGAACAGCAATCCCCAGTCTGCTCCCTGTTGGATCCACTGAAGCCCATGGTACAGGATCTTAAAGATCATTTAGTTTCAAATATTCTGCCAGGGGCAGGGACACCTTCCACTATCCCAGATTGCTCCAAGCCCTGTCCAACCTGGCCTTAGACACTTTCAGGGATGGGGCAGCCACAGTTTCTCTCAGCACCCTCTGCCAGTGCCTCACCACCCTTATGTTAAAGACAAAAAATTACCTCTGCCTGTAAAACTTGCACTTACAAATCTGGTGTAGTGAGAGATGGCTTTTGCAAATGATTTTATGGAGGAAAACTCTTTGAGGTTATTCATCCCTATCCTGCTCAAGGGAAATCATTTCAATATTATGAGCAACAGCACTGCTGAAGAGAACATGCAAAAAACCTGGAAAATGCCTCATTTCATCAAGAGAAGCAAGGTCATCCAAACCCGGAGATGACGACATTCAATATTAGCATCTCCAAGCAGGGTTTGAACCTCTTGGTAACCATCCATTCCCCAGAGAAATGTCTTCCAGCAACTTTGATGTGAATTAATTAGGCTTGCACAGCTGGTAAGTGCCATCTGCCTGCCACAACAGTGCTGGGGAGTCCATGGGATGGCAGAGGATGGGCTGTCTCATCCCACAGCACCTGCTGTTCCAGCACCCCTTCCTGCATCCTCCCGTGTTTCACAAGCCCCAGGCTGTCCCAGCATCCAGCAAAGGGAACAAATCAACAGGGCACCATGCAAAAAAACAAAGCTGCCTCCTCTCTGACACATGCAACTTTCTAATTCGAGCCCTGGTTTATTCTCATTTCCAGGAACTCCACTTGTTCCTGCTATTCCAGCCCTAAACAGTTGTGTACAACGTTCTAATGAGGCCCATTCCACTGCTATAAAGGGCACATTGACCACACTGCTCAATTTATTTCTGCTTGGAGCACCCAAGAGCTGCCTCTCAAGGAGTTTGAGAAGATCTATTAAGAGTCCAGCCCCGACTGGTAAACAATGTCCATTTCTGGACTGGCACCATCAATCCAATCAGCAAAGGCATTTAAGGACAGGATGTACAATACTGGAAAATGAAATTACTTTGAAAAGATTCCTCCTTGCTTATTTGCCAGCTAATGACAGAACAAATGCCAAGCACAGCCAATCTGTGCTAGGGTGTTCAGAGAGACAGTCCTTATGCTGAGATGTCTTTTTTTGCCGTCTCATCCACCTAAACACATCCCACACATTGGTCCTCCCCCTCACTTGAGCCTGGGAACACCTCCAGAGGTTTCTCCAGCAGTACAGAGGCAGCAAAATTCCCAATGCTGCATGATCAGGTGCCTTGTTTTGTATCTTTTTACAAAATGCCGTGAATTTTGCACTTTTGGCAAAGTTGTGTTGTTGTCTTCCCCTTGTAAATATTTGCTGTTGAGAACTATTTGCAATGTAAAACTTCCCTAAGGAAGGAGAGAAAGGCTGAAGCTCTGGTGTATTTGATACTATTCCTTATGTCATCCATGGTGTTTCCCTGCTGCTTTTACAAGTATTTTCAAGAAAGACTGGATGATATTCAGCATGCAGAAATACAAAAATATAAAGAGAAGAAAGGCAAGACAACTCAGCAAGCTCAACTCAGAGAGTTAAACCTCAGTTTGGGAGATCCAGGCTCAGTTCCTTGCTGTGCCAGACTCCCTACAGGACCCTCCTGCCCATCCTACAAAGAGATTAACAACATTCCATGACAAAGGTACAGCCCCAAGCCCTCCTGACAGACCTGAGAAAAGCTTCCAGAGGGTTTGCCCCCAGCAAAGTCCAAAGGAGCACCATTAGCCACAGCCTTTGGCTGCTCCAGCTGTGTTCCACAGCATCATCCAATCACACCTTGCACTCTGCCCCATCCCTTCCTCCTGTGAACTTCCATGTAATAACTGAAAAAAGTGACAAGCCTAACTTTAATCATGTTTTAACTCGGGCTGGTATCATTAATCTTGCAGCTACTGATGGGTAATTTAATTAGGGTGCATTTGTAATGAATTACAATCATCATTTAGCGCTATTGTTCCTCACAAGAGCAGAGGGGAGTCAGAAAACTGGCACAGTTGATCTTCTTAATTACACTCACACACTATGCAAGGCACCACCAGCCTCTCACTGCTGGCTTTATAAATAAAAGAAACATCAGCACTAGGTGCCATCCACTTCCAGCCTGGCAAACACCTCCAGCTGTGCTCCTCACCAGCAACTGGTGACTGCCAGGCCTGGGAGATGGAGCCTGTGATGAGGGAGGTGTCAAACCCCAAGCAAAGAGCTCAGGGCTGAATCAGAGAGAAAAAAGTACACAGCCAGAACAGAAACTGGGCTTGGCTCTTTCTCACCACCTGCAAACATCTGACACACGTTCAGGTATGGCAAGACACAAAAGATGAGTCAATGGATGCAGTGTAAATCCAGAAGGATCCCAGCTAAAGGACTGGATTTATTAAAACATGCTCACTTGATGGTGTTGTATTGTTGCACCAAAGCTACATGAAAGGCTGTGGTCACTAATGATGCTCTCAAGAAAGGAGAATGTTTGCCCCAGAGCTTTAAACCCACCTCTACATGACAACATAAGAAATTTCCAGCCAAAACAGCTCATTTCTGCTCAGCTCCTCCACTGCTCCGTGCAGGATGCGTGGCAGGGAGTGCATGTATTTATTTCAGACATGACTTCAGCCTGCAGAAGAGGAGCAATCTGTTGCTATGGCTGAGAGCCAGCCCACTTCTTCCTCACTATCTCTGTGCAGAACAGACAGACTCCACCACGGGTGCCATCCCCCTTTGGCAGCCAGGCTAACCTGCCTCTGAACCAAACCCTCCTGAAGAGCTGCTCAACTTTTGTTGTTCTCCAATTTATATTTGTTTTTATATACATATGATGTGCTTTACACAACAGTTTTTGTGCATTGGACAAAAGGAAAGCAAGCCCTTGGCATCTCCTCCAACAGGGTGGTCAGGACCCCTCTCTTGGTTTTCACTCAGGAAAAATCTGGATATCCAGAGCTCAGAGCAAGCAGGAGGAACAGCTGTTCCCAATATCCCTCAGCTGGGACAGCCCAGTTCTGGCACATTCCTATGGGGAAGCAGAAGCTACGTCAGATTTTTAAGAGAGAAAAGAAACATCAGACTCCTGGTTCCATGGTCTGGGACAGTGTCCTAAGGGCAACATGACTTTGTCTCTCCCCCCTCCTCAAACATATTCACTGAGGTTCCACAGAAACTCCATCTGAACTGACTAGAAGTGTCCTAAAGTGCTTTTTTTTCCCCACAACTAATTTTGTCAGGTATCATGAAGGATACCTGACTCCTTCCTACATGTGTGGAATTTGCCTGGAAACCAAAGAAATCTTGGGAAAGGCAAAACCCTGGGCTCTTGTCAAACCTAGTTTTTAAACAAAGGCTTGGGAAGGAGCTTACCAATTTGGGCTGGTAAACCATGATCCCATGCCAGCAAAATAAGCAAGGAAAACCCATTAAAAACATGTGTAAATCCTCTGTGGTAGTATAACATGGGAAGAAAAATAATTTGATGTTGCTCAGGGCAGAGGATAACCAGACCTCTGTTTTGGTAGTGCTTTTTCCAAGAGTTGGCAAAATTTGGACAAAGTTCTGGACAATAATGAACGGAAAACAGGGAACATAGTCTGGATTATACATTAATGCAACTTTTTAATTGGTGGCTTATACTTATCTGAAACATTGTGCACCTTCTTTAAGATAGACCCAGGAGAGTCCTGAAAAGCTCTAGAGAAAGTGAAGAAAGAGGTTTTTATAAACCCCTCAGAAATTCTGGGGAAGCTGGATGAAGGGACCAAAAACAAGAGGCTCATAAAAGAGCTCTATAAAATACCAAGATTATAATAAGGGAAGAGCACTGCTCTTTGTTCTGAAGAGAAGAACAGGAGAGAACTCAGCTAAAAAAAAATACAATGTAAGGACTTTAATTTTCATACAAGATGTGTTAATTAACCTGTGCAACCATGGTTGTAGGGGATCAGAAGCACAGAATTTAATGAAAATTAGAACAGACAACAACATCCCGCTTTCAAAATGGTATTTCTGCCATTTCCATTTTGCTTTTGAGAACGGGATATGGTCAAGAGGAACTTCCTTTTAATCATGTCATTAACAATGCAATCACTGAGCAGCATTTAATTGTATTTTCCTCAGTCATGAGGAGCTTCTGCGGCACGCTTACAGCTGGGAACTCGGATGGCAAAAACCCTTCTGAGTGACTTTTCCTGGAAAAGGTCCTGCCTGCTCTGCCCCTGCTCTGCTTTAGGGACAGGGGAGGAGCAGGATGGGTGTCCTGTCCCTGCTGCCAAGCACCAAGTGCTGCTGCACGTGGGGATGGAGCACAGCTGGGAATGCGTAACCGCGCTCACCGTTCAACTCCAGCATCAAACCCTTCCCATCACGTCCCAGCCTGGGACCCTGCCAAGCCAGAGACATGCTGCAACTCCACACAAAGTTCCAGGCAGATGCCTTACCTGCTCCCATCCCCTGCCATTATAAAAAGCTGAAAAATACAAGGGGGGGAAAAAAGAAAATTCTTTTTATCGTCGGGTTGCTCGCCAAATGCAGAGTCGGCATTTTCGAGACGTTACCATCAGCATTTCTTTGTCAGTAGCTTTTCTCCACTTGCTTTCACGTAGTGAGTGAAAAGGAAAAAATACCTTTTCTAGCAAAATGATTGTGAAGCCACTTCAAATTAGGGGAGGGATGCAGGCGCAGGTGCAGCTCTCAGCTGCTGCACTTGAGGATGACGGGGCTACAAGCTGGCAGCGTCGCTCTTGGGCTGCAGAACCTCCACTGCAGCAGCTCTCAGCCATTCCACTCCCAACTCTGTGAAATCCTGACTTTTGAGAGCTGACATCACTCAATTATTTTCTCTGCTGGAACTGATTTTTTTTTTTTATTTTTTTTTTTCAGGGAGGCACTGGTAAAAAGCACACAGTGCTCATGAGATGTGCTATCCCAAGTGTAATTTTCCGTTTGTAAATAAATTTTGGCCACCGCCCAGTCTGGGTGGGATGACTTGGAAGCAGCTGATATTTGAAATCTCAACCATAGCATGAAAATAGTCTTTAATGAACTGTGCATCAGAGGGAAAAAAAAAAAAGAATTGGCTGCAAAATAACAAGTGATAACCATTGGAAAAGAAGGCGAAGCATATGCAGGAGGAAACTCCATTAAAGCAGCAGCCATGCAATTAAAGATGGATGTGGGAAATGCGTGTGTGAGCAGTTCACGGTGCTGCTGTGACCCACAGGCCCATTAGCTCTGGAGCACTGGTAAGCTGATTAGCTCTGGAGAAGGATGATGGCAGAACTCATCAGCTAAGCTTGTTAGCTGCCACAAAAAGTTGGTGTACCTTGGAAGCTTTGCAAAGCAATTAGCTTGGGGTGGGAGGAGGCAGCAGAGCCTGCTACAGGAGATGAATAACCCAAAGCAGTCACTGCGTGGGCACGAGCTCCACATACAGATCGGCTGCCTGGCAGAGCTGGCACTGGGATCTGCCTCTCATGGGTGTGGGGGAAAAGACCCCCAATTCCAGGGCTCAGCAGTGCCTCAGTCACAGCCCAGGTCTGCAGCCTCCTTGCACAATACAGGTAGGCCCCCGTGGTTGCCAAGTCCCTCCAAAATCCCTGCCTGCCGTGGCTGAGTGTGCTGGGATCCGCACCACGGAAGGCTGGGAGGTGGATGCTGCCCTTGTGCCAGCCCAGCCCAGCTGAATGTCTTCAACTCTCCCCAAAATACCTCTTGACCAAGTTTAAATAAAACCAGAGGAGCAGGGTAGCTCAGCCCAATGAAAAATGACAACTGCCTCCCATCTGCCTTCAGTCTGCACGGCGATGCCCTGCAGCCATTCAAGAAACAATAGCTCCTGTCTTATTTGGGAAACAATTTCAAAGAGGTGCAGCTCTAAACACCTCTCCTCCTTCTGTGGTGGGACCCCACTTCAGCCATAGAATCACAAAATCATTTTGGTTGGAAAAGACCTTCAGGATCATTTGAGCCCAACCATTAAGCCAGCACTGCCAAGTCCACCACAAAAGCATGACCCCAGGTGTCACATCTGCCTAGTGGGGAATGTGACCTGCACTCCAGATGTTTTTATACAGCAAAGTAACCATTTTATCCCAGCTTAATATGGTTCATAGAGCTGCTTCACATCTCCAAAAACTGCACAAACCTACTTCCACTGCATGTCCATAAACTGAAGTAAAAAAAAAATAGGAGCTTTGGTCTTCATGCCAGTTCACAATGGCAATTAATCTTGCACGTGTCAGCTTCTGTCTGTCTTTTTTTTTTCTTTTTTCCATAAAAACAAAACAGATACAAGAATATCAAATATTAAAACCCCAAGGAATATAAATATTAAAAAAGCTTTAATCACAAAAGCACAGATTACTTAGGCTACATGTGGCTGTAAGGGTGTAGCAAATGCCTATAAGGGTATGGAAAGTTAATTCTTTAGGGTACCATCATAGAGGGAAAATACGTGTTTTTAACTTAATGCTTTCTAATTTCCAAATGCCTACCTGCAAACATTCATTGTGAATGCATGGAGATGTCTGATGCATTCATTATGTCTGTTTGGTTAATCTGCTTTTACATAAAACTAAAAGAGATTAATAAACTTCCCTAAATGCCCTACCACTGCCAGCATCCTCCCCTTTCTGAAAAGCTTTGCAAGACTTGATTTGATTAAAACCTTTTCTTCAATTTCGGTATCCTGAAGTCAAGGTACTAGATGGCAATCTTTGGTTTTTTGTTTCAAAATAAAGAAACTTTGCAGTTGCAGAGAAAACATGATGCAAGTATAACTGACAGCTCAAAACCAGATGGCAAATAAAATTATCTCAAAGCATATTGTTATTTTTTTACATTGCATTTACAATTTCCAACACTCATATTTGGCAACACTGCTGTCCCTCATTTTATGTAGGTTAAAAGTGAGAAGCAGCCGTCTGCTCACTTCAAAGTCAAGTATTTACCCCCAGGTAGGATCTATTTATGTGCATTTAACCAACTATTTATAGTCATTTGAAAACAGAAGGTTTTCATGAAAAGTGCTGGCATAACCTTCCCTATACCAGCATTGATAACATGTTCTCTGTGTTCCCACTGGACCTTCTAACTCAATAACTCCTTTGGTAAAGATGAACTGGAATGTGGGGACCTGTGATATTAAAATTTCTTTAAGCAACCAACCCCTCTGCTTCCCCAGATGCTTTTCTGCTGCTTGTAGCAATAAATCTTCCAGTCATGCAGCAAGGCACCAAGGCACTCATGGCTTTTATTAGATAGGCTTCTAGGGCTTTGGGAAGTATTAATAGTCCATCAGAGGAGGCACTGACACTGATCTCCAGGCAGCCAAGGCAGAACATCTCAGTGTGATGGGGCAGGTGATGAACACAGGACAGAAGCACAACCAGAGTGTCACCCACAGACATCATCCCCCTTCATGCCATGGGTTTATTCTCCCTACTGTCCTTTCTAAGAAACACGACAGTCACGCCACGAGACTTCTGAAATGAGATCTATGCCCCAGCACCTCAGCAAAGCAGCAGCAGGAGCAAGAAAAACAATCCATTTCTAGAAGCTGATATTCATCAGCAAATCCCACCTCTCTGCTCTGCTCCACCACAGCAAAGAAGGCCTTTCTCATTCCCTAGCCCAACTGCACAAAGATCCATTAGATTAAAAACCATATCTAAATGAGAGATGCAGCAAAAAGAAATGAGTTTAGACAGCTCCTCCTCTCTGATCTGGGCTATAATAATTATGCCTACGTCATGCAAATTCATGGTTGTGCGTCCTCAGCATAACTCATTTTACCCAATAACTTCCAAGATCCTCTTCCAGAGGCTCCTTTCTCTCCTCACCCACCTTTCCAGGTGTCCAACTCACTCATTTCTCTTCACATCACAGCTTCCCCTAACGCAGGTGCTCCTCGGCAGCCACGCACACACCTTGCTCTGCCAAGGAAGGTTTGCAGCTTTGAAGCCCAGACAGTTTCACCCATGTGCCCTCCCATGCTTTTCCCTGTGCTAAAAAAGAGCCTGGTAAGAGACTTTTGGGAGCAATCCATGCAGACATGAACACATTCTTCTTGCAAATTTTTCCAGACGTCCTCCTGCAGCGAGCTCCAGAGCTCTGGCAGCGGATCAGGACGGGCAGGTGATGCTCTGGCTCTGTCCCTCTTCCCCTCTCTGGCTGCCAGGTTCCTGCTGTGCCCTTCGACCTACCTCTATTGCAATTAACAAACCAAATGAACCAACAGCCACAAGTGTAAACTTATGACACTGTGCCAGCTATCATCAGTTCATTTGCTCATGGGCTGCTCCTTCCCTTTGATACTCCTTCAGGTTTGGCTTTTAGGCTGTGAGCTTTCTGGAGAAAGCATCTATCTCCACTTATTTTTCCTATAAGAGCCAATACTAATGTGGTTAATAATAGCAGCTAACCTTTGACTGCTAAAGTATTAGCAGTGCCACCCATAAAGCTGTGTCATATTTAGTGAGCTGTCAGAGCAGCAGCATCATTAAAAAGCCCAAGCACATAACTAATGTATGTAAAGCACTGCAAGAGATAATCATTTGGTTGGTTGGTGATTTATTCCAAAACTGGTGGAAGCAAAGGGCTTGGCAGTGAGGATTGCTGAAGGGAGGGAAGCAGGGCAGCCTAACATTCACCCTGAAATGGTCCTACCACCTGGCTTGCAGTAGGAAGTTCTGGTGAAAGCAGTACATATGTTTTCTGAAACTCAAATGACCCTTCATGGTCTGTGGACTCACTCTCCTAATGATTTCTGCCTGGATTTGCAAGCTCTTTTTTTCCTTCTCTTCTTGTTTCACATCAGAGGGATGTCAGGACTTTTGCTGCCTAGTGTTAACTTTGTGTCTGTACATGATGTTCTCACTGGGCTCACTGGGACCCGCAGGCTTCATAATTAGGGCCGGATTCAAGCAGCACCAAGTGCACTTGCAAAGGTTTCCTTCAAACCCAAACTTCCCCACTCCATCCCAGTGCTGTCCCTCCCTCCCACCACAGCTCTGCAGGCTAAAGGAGATTATAGAAGAAAAAAGCAATGCCTTCCCCTCCTCAGCACAGTGAACCTGCCTCTCCACGGGCAGTAGCACCAGGCTGCAGCTCCTGAGATCTCCAGCTCTGCATTTCCCAATCTCTTTGTAGCCTCTCTCCCAGTGGAGATGAGACCCTCAGTCCTTCCTGGGAACACCAAATCCCTCTTGCACAGCCATGTCAGCCTCTCTGCCCACCCTGCCTGTCCCACAGAACCCCAAACCTGAGCCTCACAGGGCCCAGGGCAGCTCCCATGGTGGGAAGGCAAAACCTGTTGATTTCTGTGGTTTCATATAAGTGTGAATTGATGAGCTACTTCAGGGAGCTAATATTAATTCCTGGAATAACGTGCAAGGGCTGCCTGGCTGATTACCCCTCATTCCTGTCTGCTTACAAACAATGATTACAGTCTAATCTCAGCACTCTTGGAGGAGCTGAGGAGAGTACCCTTCATCTACTGTAATTATGTTCCAGCTCCCTTGGAGCTGGAGCTCTTATTCACTCCTAGTGTTATCTACAGTCTAATCTAGTTGGCTGGAATGGAGGTGAAAATTACTCCAAAGAGCTCTAGTAAGCTCTTGCTGTAGTTCCAAAACCAAGCTAAAGAAACCACATTGTTTTGTGATGGTCAGACAAAGGCACAGGATGAAAGAGAGATGGATCCAGCACATGGCAAAAGTGAGTGTTGCTGGCACTGCCAGAAGTTGACATTAACACAACTCAATCCTGTTTTTTGCAGAGATGTTCACCCTGCTGTATTTCCTTCAGCCTCTCAGCAGGATGGAGACACAGCAGACATCTCTGCAAGGCTCTTTAAACAGAAAGCCTTTTCCCAGTGGGACCTGGTCATACAGTCTGCCCAAGCTGCTCCTCCACACTTCAGTGAGGCCTCACAAGGTGCTACAAGGCAGTAAGTGTCAAAACATCACCAGCCTTTCAGATGTGATGGGAAGGCTTATCTGCTTCCAGAAGTTTTGTTCTAAATATCAAAAGTCAGAGACAGTATATGCCTGATTTAATCCTGCAAAGGCTTCCAGGCAACTTCACTTGGCCTAAAAAACAATTCTAGGTAACTGTGCAGGTCAACAACTTCTAAATCCATTTTTTTGATCATGTTATTTTCTCTGCTATCTATAGATTAGATATAAGGATGAAATTCTTTCCTGTGAGAGTGGTGGAGCACTGGCACAGGCTGCCCAGAGAAGCTGTGGCTGCCCCAGCCCTGGAAGTGTCCAAGGCCAGGTTGGGTGAGGCTTGGGAGGATCTGTTCTAGTGGAAAGTGCCTTTGCCAGTCCCAGAAGGGTGGAACTGGGTGGTCTGCAAGGTCCCTTCCAACCCAAACCATTCTGTAACTCTATGAAATTATATTTAACTGTTTCTCTTCAACATAACTACACTCTAGAACATGCACATTGCCTGCTGCTCTGGTTAAAAACACACATGGTTTTACACCACCTCCTTGTGCAGACACAGAAAAGATCTCTCCCTCCAAGGCTGTGAACAGGATCCTGTGGTGGGGATGGTTCAGGATCATGGTAACTTGTACTGGCAACCACAGCAAGGGCTGCCCAGCATCCACAGCCTGCACTGGGGCTGTCAGCACAGCCTGGAACCCTGACCACTCTTATTCACTGCTGCTATGAGATTGAACATGAAAGAAACTGCACAATGCACAAACTGCAGGTTGCAATCCCATTTTGCCTTTGCTGGGGGGACAGGAACCCACCCCTGTGAACAAGGCAAGGGCATGTGCCCCAATGATGCCTGAAGTTTAACTGCAGCAATGTGGGAAGTGGGGCATCTCTCTCCCCTGATCTCCCAGAAGGCAACCTGATACCTGGGCTCCCAAAGGTCCTGTGTTCTAATTAAGTGTTAAATCTAGTTTGGGTTTTTGTTATTTTTTTTTAATCTAGTGAGATGTTTCTCCATCCTGCAGCACCGTCACTCTTTGCTGTGCTGTAACTCAGTAAGGAGAACAGTTAATTAAGTTTGAACAACAGTGTCTAATGACTTCTATTTAAAGCTGTTCATTAAAAAAAAAAAATATTAGAAGCCCTTAGAAATTACTCAACTTTGGAAGCCAACGTGGTACCTTAAGAGAATAAAACATTATAGTCCTGCACACTTTGAAGGCATTATCTTCTACCCCATTGCAGTGGAGCAAAACATCCCCTCCTGCCCTACAACTGCTTGTTTTAAAGTCATGATGAGAACACCATGAAAATAACACAATGTCCCTAGATGCAGGGATGAAAATGAGTGCTGGCAGCATCACTGTTAAGTGCAATTCCATTTAAATCACTCTCAGATGCTGGAGCAATGCAGCTGCTTTGTGGAAACCTGTGGAACCTGGTGGGAAAAGTAGATGGAGAAGGAAACAGGTCCTGAAGAGATGGGAAATTCTGAAGAGACAACAAAGTGAGACAGCCTAGAAAATCAGACAGAAGTCCAAACAAAGCAGCATCATCCAAGATCTTAACAGGAGAAGGCAACCTCACTACAAATGGATTGAGAAAGGAACTGAGGATGAGACAAAGGGGAACAGAGGATTTCCTATTCTGTTTAACCTCTTGAGATCTTAATCCTTATGTTCATCTCTAGAATTCAACAACAGGCACAGAGGTTATGCTGGGACACATGATGGCATAGGAACATTGCCAGCCCAGAGAAACTCCAAGAATAAAACACACGGAGATTTAGACACGTCACTGGTAGATGATAAACACTGGAATTATCAGAGAAATTAATAAGAAGGTTGTTTAAATATTAGCCTAATTTAGCACAAAAGAGGAGATCTAGTGCAGCATTAACCTCAGACAGACCCTTTGGAAACACATCCTGGGAGCTGTGTGCTCACTACACCCACTCACCAAAATATCTCTGATGAACTTGCTCCACCCTGGTGTGTCAGATCAGGAGGGAACCCCTCGAGGTGATTTCCTTCCTAGCCTTGTCTTCTGTTTAATGCATAGACTGGGAGTTGTTTGGATGGCAAAAGGGAAGCTTTATTTTTCTTATTCTTCTTGGCAGAAGTGGCAAAGACACCTATCCATCACTGCTCTTGGTGAGCATCACAGAGCCATCATGCAAGGATCTCACCTGATTTATCTTCTACACTGTCCAAATAAAAAAAAAGACCTCTGGTCTGTCTCCACTCAAACTGCATCTTGCCAACATAATAAATTGAAACATTAAAATGAAGCCTCCTTTTTGAAGTCAGCAAAGGGACATGCTGAAGGGAGATCAGTCTTCTGATGGATTCCACAGGTGCCCTGTGATGGGGACACATTTTTACCTGCTGCCTGTCAAAGCCATCCTGGGTGTCATTTCTGCTCTCCCCGTGACTTGGAAAGTTTGTTCAACTCACAAAATCATCTGCAAGCTCCCAAACCACATCTCTTATCCTCAGTGGATCATGAATCACCAAGGCAGGATAATATTTGAGGACTTAAAAGTATTGAAATTGTTACAAAATAAATTAGCCTTAAAATCAGATGGATATAGCAGCAAGGAAGAAAGGAGCAATATTGTAGCCTGACTCCAGGTTTTCGAAAATGAACCAGAGAATATAAGAATTTAAAACTTATTTCTGTATCAAATAAAACTAAACAAGAAATAATAAACCTCTAGGCAAAAATTATGCTAATAAATAAATAATAATATTCCCTTCCTATCTAGAATTCCCTAAAATCCTTAAGAAGAGAAAAAAAAAAAAAAAAAAAAAAGGAAGGAAACCCTGAGGATTAGGTTTAATTATTTGGATTTTCAAAGCCTCTGTGACAAAGTACCACCAAGAAGGCTACAAGAAAACTCTCTGAGCAATGGAGCAAGGGATAAAGTGCTATTACAAATCCAGAAACTAACTGAACTAAATTAAAAAAGGAGGTATAACACACGATCAATATTCAACATAGTGAAAGATTACAGCGGCTGTTCCCCGAGGACCGGTTTTGTCTCACATATTCCTCAGCTATTTGCATAGGAGAGTGAGCTGAGATGTGGAGAGACTGCATATGACACAATTGGTTTGGGGGGCATTGAGCTGACCTTGGCTGCTCTGCCTCTTAGGAGCACTGGAACACTTCATCTTCACTGCGGGTTGTCCTGGGAGACGTTCACTCTCTTTAGTTACAGAAAATATAAAAACACAGCTGCTTAGCAGTTAAGGAGGAACCTGAGAAAGCACAGAATAATGAAGATATTTACTCTTTTCTTGCAAGATGCCTGGGAAATGATGCCCAGAGGAACAGAATGGCAATTTTAAACAGATATAAAACCCCCTCTTTTCTCAAGTCCTGCATTGACCTCTGGAGCTCGCTGTCACAGGCTCGCTCGCAGATCAAGAGTTCAGAAAGTCCAAAACTGAATTAGATACATTCAGAGCAATAGCAATGAAACACATTTACCACAGCTTATGAAAAACATCTTTTATAAAGACACCACAAGTTTCTTGGGCAGGTTTACAGCACCATGTGTTTTGAAATCTGAAAACAAACGATCTCTGTTTGCAAGAGGGTGAAAAACCACTCTCTCCCTTGCAAGCTATAAAAATTAACACTTCACTAGGAACTTGCACACCAGAACTGTTACACCTGGACAAACTGGCAGAGCCATTACTGCTCCCAGATCACAGATGGGGAATGGGACAGAGCAAGGCACTCAGGGGCAGTGCTGGATTACAGTCAGGGGATCCCTGGATTTTTTGGCTGTGTGCTTGCCAACAAGCTGCTGTATCTGCTGACCAAACAAGCACAGAGAACCTCACTGGGGAAGAAGAGGAGCTTCCTCAGCTGCTCTCAGCCCTTCTCCCATCCCACCCCAGATCTTCACTGCAGAGGAGAACTCCCCAGGGAGCTGCTGCTTCATCAGCACCAACGCTGGGCACGGATGGGATGACTACGGACACTGTATGGGATGACTTCCCAAACCCCATTCTCTCAGTTCCCTCAGCTCCCTGCAGGATGATTTCCATGCAGATCTCTCTGCCAGCAGAGCACTGGCAGGCTCTGGAGGAGCAGCAGAGCTCTCATCCAATTTGGCCAGCAAATGCCCCTCTCATTTTCACGGCAGGTTGAATACCCAGGTGGATCACTGAGGCTGAGCCTGGCTGCTGTCAGCTGGGAAGCAACTGTGCAGAGCAGGAGGTGGGGAGATGAGGAAAAACCTGCCCTTCATGGTTTCCTCTTTGGTGTCAAGCCAAGCCTATGGCCAGCCACCAGCTCCATCCACAATCCAACCCCTTGCTTCCCTCCAGATGACCGGATTTGCTTTCCAAATGTTCCTTTGACAGACACACGTCTTCCCCCTGAGCTGTACATTCCAATGTCTGCACATATTCACTTATGATTAAAAAAAAAAAAAAAAAGATTAAAAAAATTAGAAATTACTTTAAAACCTGTAATGGCTTGAGGAGTCTCTAGAGTGAAAGGGAGGAGGGAAGGGGGAACCTGGGTTAATAAAAGCTGTTAATTAGAGTCAAATTTGCTGCTTAATGTGTCAAGAACTAGTGAGTTACGAGTTAATCAACTGTCTCAGTTCCTTGGGAGAGCAATAAAACTGAAGCCTGAAAATGGAAAGACAAGGTCAGAGCCTTCAAAGGAGGTGTCTTTAAAATTACTTAATCCTAAGGTCCAAGCTGTGAGACACCAGGACTCGCCCTATCCTGAACATCCTGTCCTATCACTAATCATCAGCATTCCAAGCCTTTCACAGCACAGTCATCCTTGCTTTTTACCTTTTTGTCTACATTACTTGGGACTTTACCACGTGGGACAAAAGGGACAGAAAATATTGGTAACTCTTCAAAACCCTTCATTTTTTGTTTCTGCTGTTCCCTTTCAAAGGATATTGCAAAAGCCCAAAGCAAAAGGCAGAAAAAGGAACATGGAGGAGTTGTAGAATATCCATCAAACCCTGAGCTCAGAATCCAGTGTTCCTTGTGCAAGACCATCTCCCTACACCATGCAGTCAAAGGAGCTGGCACAGCAGGAACTGCCTTAGAGAATAAATTAATAAAAACATCAGAGAGGAAAAAATGAATAAAGCTTGTCAAGAAATGAAGGGTTCAGAGATGGAGCATTTCCCACATTTTAATGCATCTGGGAGATAGAAGGCAAATGATGGGTGATTTACTTTTGCCATTGAACTATGGAAAGATTTAATCTATTTTCGCTCCAATTTACTCTTTGCAAGTCTAGCCTAGATGGAGTACATCCTTCTTCCCTGCAACATGCCAGCCATCACTACTGTGCCACTGTCATTGCTAGGAGAAGAAAAGCTGCAGTTACTGTAGGACCTCAGCCATCACCAAGAGCTTTCCCAGTGAGGGGGGTGCAAAGGGAGCTGGAAGATAAATATTTACAGCAGGGGATTCCACCAGACTTCCAAACTTCTGCTAAAACAGAAGGCATGAGAAACTTTTTTTGACTGAGACAGTCAGTTGTGCACCTCCCACCCAACTCCAATGAAGCTGTTAATTCATGACTATTATTCATCAAAAGGCATTGCTCAGTGTGGGCATCACAGTGGATCTCAATTTCCTGCTTTCCTGCCCTTGCCACCACATCTCCCTCACTCTTCTCTTCCATGCACAGCTGCTGCTGGAAGTTTTAAAAGAAAAATGCTTTTCCTGAGAGGTTTCTTCTCCTGCCTTGCAACCTCTGCTTAGTTTAGGGGGCAAATGTGCTATCTAACTGTTGTGGAGACAACATGATTCCCAAAGGTTGGGACTTGGCTCAGAAAGGGAGAAGAACAGATGTTCATAGTTTTCATTGCAAAATGTAATTACCCACGGTTTTGAACACTACATACAACATATTCTAGTAAATGTAAAGCAACAAGAAGTGCCTTCTGTGTCCTTGTGGGCATCTTGGGTGCTCCTCCAGATCTTAGCTGTATTGTCCACACTGCAACATTTCAGCACAGCAAGCAGCAGGCTTCTGAAATGTAAGGAGCACGGTGGATCACTTCACATACAGCCAAATAATCTTTTTAGCACTAATTTCCTTGTTCTCTACAACATCCAGGTCCTGAGGGAAAGCAGAGCCCAAAGCTAGCACTGGATGAAAAGATTAGTTGCTTTTGCATTAAGATGCTTGTAATGATTCAGCAACTTCAAGCTATCTTTCTACCAACAAGGAGTCTTCATGTTTCTTCTATAATCTGATAGTTCAAAGTGACAAATAAAAGAATTTGACAGAAGTCATTACCACCTACAAAGCTGTTGTACACTTGCAATTACAAATGGGTCAATTGTGCCCCAAACTTGCAGCTTTATTCACCTGGGGGGAATAATTCCATCCTTCTTTCCGAAAAGAAATCTACAGTTTTGCCTTCCCTAACCAGCAATTCACCTGAAGCATCAGCAGCAGAGCAAAGGCTGTGTCACACACAGCTCTAGGTGTGATGGTTGCTTCCCAGAGAGCAGGTGAAGTGCACTGAGGACACTGTCATTGTGAGAGTGACCAGCTATCTCCCATCTGACACCCCTTTCAGCCTCCTTTAAAAGCAGGCACAATAAACTCCAAGAGCAATCAATGCTTTTGTTGAAAACTGTTGCTGCACAGAGCAAAATAAACTACAGAAAATCTCAGCAAACAATTCAGGGCCTGAAATTCTTCTTTTAACAATTAGTAGAGAGCCTGTGTGTACCTCCTTCCACAGCTGCCTAGTGCAGAGGGAAGTGGAGAGGGTCACAACCTTAATTCTGGACACAAATTGGCTGCTGGTTCTTCACTGCTGAAATGGGGAGAGGAGGTTATGGTCCCAGAGTAATGAGTGAGATTACACTGCAATCAGGGAGCAGGGACAGGAGTGGAGAGACGTGCTGAAGGCAGGGAAAACATCCCCTAAATTAAACCCCTATTGTTCACCTCATCTCTGCCTTGGTGGATATAACCCACAAAACTCTGAGCTCCTGCCAGGAGCCTGTGTGAATAATTCCAGAGCATTTTTCCTACCTGTTGCTAACATAACTGTCTACGAGCACGAGAGCTTTATGCCTCTTTGAGCCATACATATGGGAAGGTAAATTTTCAGTAATCCCTAGGAATATCCTCTTCTTTTCCCAGTAAAATCTATAGGGTTGTTTTTCAGGATGAAGGGGAGCAAGTTGCACTGCAGAAAAATCACAAGTGCAGTACATGACTCCTCAGCACTCCGTGCATCATTAGAGTGAGGTTATTAACAGGATTATGGGGGGCTGAGGGCAACAAGCTCCTCTGGAGGAGGATGTGTGAAAGCAAGGAAGGGAAATGCAAATTTGCAGAGAAACCATCCTTCATTCAAGAGGTGAATTACTGTTTCCTTCCCCTGAGACACTGTGGAGATCCTCACACCTGAAGATAACCCCATGGTAGCAAAACCCTTTAGCTGAAGAACAAGAATTCCACAATGATGGCAAGGCTGGAATCATCAGTGGACATCTGAGTCAAATTCCATGTTGGCACTTGCTGTACAAAAATATGAACACAGACATAGCAACAACTGGCAACTGTAGCTCTCAGTGTTTTGGGAAACAGAATTTGGGAAATACTGTGTAGGAAATCATGCAATGTGTTTTGAGTTCTTCCTTTAGAAGCCTTTGTGTGAGACTGTAGTGGCATCCTATATCCAGAGTGCTGGGATGCTAAATATAGCCATGCCCACCAAGAACAGCTTCAAGTCCTGTCTTTGAAACTGCTATGGATATCAGCTCTTCCTTCATCTCATTAACACTGCTGTAAAGTGCCTGGCACAAATCTACATCAAATGAATATAATTACAGGGGGAAATACATTGCACTAACTTGTATGTCTGGCCTTCCCTTGTTTTTTTCTGTCTTACTGCTGTACACAATTTTGTTTCTATTTTTCTTCACAATTCATCTTCTTTGTGCTTCTTTTCTTTCAGCCTTTCACCTACTCCTTATTTCAAGCCCAAAGTTGATTGCTTTCTTTTCTTTTTTTCAAGTTTGATTGATTTATTCTGCACTTACGTAAAGTATTTTATACAAGGCGTATAAACTGTAGAACTCCCTGCAGAACAACACAAGCACTGCTACCCATGTAGGTAAGGAGAAAAAAAAAAAAAAGTAAAGTTAACAAAATGCTAAATTAAGTAAGAATCTCTTACATCACACTTTAAAGCCTGCCAAATCTGACTCTTCAGATGTACTGCAACAGCAATTTTCTAAGACACAGGTCCTTTGCAGGTAAAAATCTTTAGTGTCAGACAGAAATAGAGGTTCTTCCAGCTGCTCCAGCAGGGACCAGGGAATGATGTAACCTTTCAAACAACCAGGCTGCAAGTTGTCAGAAGGTCACTACTGCATGGCCCCAAAACAATGCCATTCTCCTTGCCTACTCTAAAAAAGAAAGGGAAGGAAGATAAGGGGAGGTATTTACTTTTCATATCTCGTCTGAAACACCTGCAGGACTTCAGGCGAGTGATCTCTGCTGAAATTCATTGTATTGCTCAGTCCATCCTCGCTTAATTCACCTCATGAAACTCTTAAATGGTACCCAGGCTACAGGCTGGCTCTCTACAGAGATGGGAATTACATCCCTAATTACAAGATATGGTACTGCCCTAATAATAAGTACTGTGCTCAAGAAGTCCCCACCCAGGGGAACGAGCCTTGACCTCTTTTAACAAAGACTGCAAAACAGTTGATAAGAACATTAAAGCAAGTCCCTGCTCCAGAAACCAGGCATTTGCTTCCTCCATGCCCTCCAGGGCTGGCTGCAGAAATAAGCTTGGAGCACTTCTCTCTAGTCTGAGCTGGTGATGATTGTCTGTCCCCCAGCTCAAACACAGACTTGGCAATAAGCATGCAGAGGTGTAGAAGAGGAACTAGAAAGGCAGAGTTTTGCCTCCACAGAATTCACTTGTTTCACCCCACAATCCCCAAACAGCAGCAGGACAAGCTCAGCTGGGCAGGTCCATTCCAGGCACTGCTGGAGAAATTAATCTGAATTTTCATGCATCTTCAGGATGAACCTTCACAACCCCCTTCTCAGGAGATGATGGGCTGCTCTACAAAATGCCCAAGAAGAACTGGGCCTTGCTAACCTATCATTATTGCTCCCTGCACTTCTTTACAAACAGCACCTCTTGCCCTAAGAGCTCTCACACCTCACACTGCAGCAATCTCAAACTGGGGCCAGGTTTTCTTCTCCAGCACAGATTTGTAGCATTTAACAGCAAACCTTCAATTACCACAGTGCATGACCGTAAAACTTGCTCAACTGGAAATGTTCACTTATTTCTAACCTTGCCTGCAGTTGTCTTCTTTCTTTTGCCCCTGAAGCCATCTCAGACAGTGTTCTCCTGGAACCTCTGTGCAGCCTGCCTAGCACAAACCTAAACCATAAGTCAAAATGATTTAAATTATATGGAAATATATATCTCTCCTTCAACACCAAACTGGGAATGTGGCTCCTAATGGGACATCATTACACATTACTCATAAGGCCAAGACATGTGGCATTTCCCAGGGAACATGCACATTCTCCTTTTTATGCTGGATGACTTATAAGCAGCCATCAGTCTTTTCCTTTTGGGGCTGTGCCTTCCATACACATAATTTGAGTCCTTAAACTGAACCCCTTGATGTAGATTCCACCTGCCTCAGAGAAGAAAAAAAAAATAATACCAAAAAAAAAAAAGTCTTGGAAATATATAGCAACAAGAAACTGGCAGGACAAACTCACACTCCCACTGTGCCAAATTGCAAGTTTAGTAATTCTGTTTTCTTCCCGCTGAGTGGAAGGTGTCATTAGCTGCTGTATTTAGAGCCACAGAAAAGGTTCTTGGAGCAATCCCCAGCCTTCCTCAGATCCAGGTGGCTGCTGACCACAGGAGCTCTCTGCAGCTGGGGACCTTCACCTTCATCTGTCTGCAGTCACCACTTCCATTTGAATGGAAAGGAAATAAACAGGGCAAGTGGAGAGAAATGGAGAGAAACCCTAGGGCTATGTTGTCCTCCTCAGGGCTGGAATTCATCCCTGCACCACACTACAGCCACTATAAAGCCCCTGCTCTGCATAAAACACTCTGGGGTGCTTTTAACTCAAGAATAGCTTTCATTTTGGGAGAGGATTTCTCCTCTAGGCCAGTCCCTGTGGAGCATCCATTCAACCAAATCCTCATTTCTGAAGATTACTACAACAATTCAAAGAATCGTCCTCTTACTGTGAGAGCCTTGGAAAGGGAGAACAAAGGCTTTGAAAATGCCCTGCAATCATGCAATGTGCACCTGGGCTGGGGTCTTGTCTGCTGGCATCATTCCTGCAGGCTTTTGGGACCAGGAGGAGGAATCTTACACATCCACTGCTGGAAGGTTTTGCTGGCAGTGAATGGCAGAGCGTGGATGGGATTTCAGATAAATAAAGATACAAATCCATAGCCATAGGGGGTCTTAATGTTGCCTGCAAAGAGGAGGGGTGGGAATTGTGAGGAATTGCCCCTTCAGTGTGGGTAGCAAGGCTGGGAGCACCCTGTGGTTTCCAGAGCTGTTTGGGATGGTGGAAGTGAAGACCACCTGCGCTGACAGAGAATTGGGAGAATCTATGAAAACATTCATTATTTATAAGATAGCTGTCCAGAGGCAAATTGCCTGGAATCCATTAAAGGGAGAAATCCCAGCTCCCTCTGGCAGTTGCCTGACACAGGCCTTTTCCACTGGCAGAAAAGGGAAGGAAAAAAAAAAATCACTTTCATTTCTAATTAATCTTCTGGTATATAATACTTTTAATTAGGAGGGGGGAAAAAAAATCCTGTGTGCTCTTTGAGAGAGGAAGGAAGGAGCCAAAAGCAAAGCAGAAAGCTCTGGTATCTTGGCTGTAGTTCAGACCTTGTCTTTTTTAAACCTGAGGAGCAGGTGAGCCCCAGCTCTTTCTCTGCTCATGATGTGACCAGAGCCCCCCAAAGCTTCAGGGGCTGCTCTGGAGATGAGAAGTGAGACCCTGTGTGTACAGAGTTGGCTATCTACCCCAGAAAAGAAAATCCAGGTGAAAGAGAAAGGAAGAAAAAGTACTGGAAAAATGCCTTGGACAGAAATGAAGCAGACTCTGTTGGACACAGCACAGGTAAGAAAGGAGAAAGGCCCGGGGAGAAAGAAATACAACACATACATTACCTCTTCAAATTAATAACCCCCAAAACACATTCCATCCCCAACCCCAAATTTCCTATCCTTCTTTTTCCTAATGTCTCTCTTCCCTGCATTCATTATTAATGCCGCTGGGGGTACAGATTTGCACTTCGGTTTCTGAAAAATTAATTCAATGATTAAAATTTCAGTCTCTGAGTAATGAAAGCAGCTCAGGCAAGCTGGAGATGCCCCTTTGCAGTCTGAAGGCCTTTGGTGTGTTGCCCACTTACCCCCTGCATGAGAAGCTTCCCTGCAGACCTGGCTCAAGGGGAAAAATATGGTAGGAAAGTGTGGGTTTAAATTGATTAAGTTCTGGTTTTGTGGAGAAGCCGTTTCAGTTTAATACCCTACCAATTCTGTATTCACTGCAGAGAGTGAACCCCAGGTTCTTCCAAAGCTCAAGTACTCATGGCTATCCACATGACCCCTTGGGTGAGGGAAAATCTCCAAAGAATGTAAATATTAATCAATGCTGTACATCTACCACTCACTGACAGCCTGATTGCAGGCTCAGAGACTTTTGGTGTGGCTAATGAAATTTTCTGTGACACTGTGCTTAAAATGAAAGAGCAGCAGAGAAAGGTTTTCAGAGAAAGACATCATCTCAACTCACAAAAAAAAAAAATCTATTTTCTCATCTGTACCCACGCTATCAGCAGAAAGAGCAAGACTCAAGGAACCTGTTAACTTGGGGAGGAAAGGGCAGGTGACACAGCACCCGCCCCTGGATGGCAATTTCACCTCATTCCAGAATAACAGAGACTCCCACAGCAAATTCAGGATCAGCTCAAGGAAGGTCCTTTCCCAGCCTGCAGCAGAGCCACCCTTCCCACCAGCTCTGTGTCAAAGCAAAAAGTGGGCAAAAGACCTGCATAATTCTCCACCCTCAACTCCCAGCACTGTTATTTTTATTTGTTTTAAAATAAATGTGAGAGCGATGTCAGAGCTCTGAGCAGCACAGGGAGCTGAGAAGCTCAGAACCTTCTCCAGACTGAGATTAGAGGACAGGGAAGGGCTGGATTTAATCTTACACATCCCAATTTCATTCCTAAGTTGCTAAAAATAGCAAAATACAACAAAACTTCTTGCCTTTTCAATGACATTTTGCTTCATGGCTTAGTTGGATTTTTACTCAGTGGAATAAAGACAGCTAAAGTGAACAGAGTCCTTGGGAAGCAACATCTTGGGAATATGGTGGAACCTCAGGGCATCACTGGCAGGACATTGCCCACCAGCCAAAGCAGCAAACACTGCTTGTGCTGCCATCACGGGGAAAAGAAATGGTCAAAGAGGAACAGGAAGCTCTGCCAAAATCCTCCACGGGCAGGAAAATAGCAAAGCTGCAAAGCTGAGATCCAAATTTGCTCTGAAGCAACAGGATTAGTGACAGCCCACACTGCACCTCACTGGGGTCAGGATAGCTGAGGGAACACTGGGAGCTGACTCAAAGCCAACTCCTGGATTCAGATGCTGTGTGGCTGCTCCTGAAATATTTTATCCAAGTTTCTAAAACTCTACTGAATTGTGAATTTTGGGGGAAAAAACTAAATGCCTTTGGTAGCTCCAGAAGAACACATGCTGTGTGTATCACCAGCACAGTGCTATCAGGAACAAAAAGCAGTGCACAGAAACCTATTTTTTCACCACATTTGCTGAAACTTCTCCAGGTGAACATTGCAGAGCATTGGCTGCTTGGAAAACTCACTGCTTTTCTTCCTCAAGATGCAGCTTTGTGGGGATTTCTGAATATATGAGTTTTTACGTGCTGTTCAACTCTTGAGGTTATTCTGAGCTGAGCCTTTAGCACTCGTCCCTGTATCCACAGGACAGACAGAGCATCAGGACATGCAGGATGAGCTCCCTCACAGGCTTTCATGTGCCAGCCTTCCCACCCCAGGGCAGGCTCATTCATCTTGCCCTTAAAGAGTCCAGGTGGTTTTACTGAACCTGCAGCTATTAAATTTTCCCTTTTGAAGAGGCTCCTGAGCAGGATCCATCCCCACCTCAGCGCTGACGTGCTGGGGGCACAGCCCCGACGCTCGGCGAAGAGGAAATGGAAATGCTGGAACAAGCACTTTGGCACAGCTTCTTGGCTGGGCTAAAGGTTTATTCCTGGGATGCTGCTTTCCTGCAGACTAAGGAAAATTAAATTTAGCACTTTGCAAATAAATAGGTTAGGGCTGAAAGGACACTATTTAGGAATTTACTGCACACAGCAGCCTCAGAGATTATAGATCCATCACCATCTATTACCTTGCTAGTTACTGCTTCCACTCTGTCTATCTTCCCTACTTACAGAGTGGTCCTTTCATCAGGTCTTTTTCTGTTCCAACTTGAAACTGTCATCACTCTAATGGAATTATATGAAGAAAAACAACTTTAGGCTGCAGTGACTGCCAAAAAGCCAAGGACAACTTCTGTGCTTCCCCAGGACAAAGCCGTGAGATTCCTGCCTTACAGGGACATGCACAGATGTCTGACACCCTCCTGAGCAGCACAGCAAGAGACAGCTGTTTACACACATGTCCAAAACCTCTGGGCCTCCCTGAAACTGTCAGCTGGGCCTTTTCAACACTCACAAACAGAGGAGGCTTCACGGGGACCAGCAAACTGGCAGCTGATGGCAACCCTTGCTGCAGATCCAGCACAGCTTCATGGCACCTGGCAGTCGCCAAAGGCACTGACACAATTATAAACCCCACCTTGTGCTGCTCTCCACTCTCTACTTCAGAGAAAAATCATCTGCAGACAGTTCCCTCTCCAGGGTCAGATATGTCCCAGAAATGCAAAGTGACAGCCAGCACATGGAACACTCCCCAGAGCCTTCCATTAAGAGAGACAAACCCTTCGCTTAAAGGTTTAAATTTATGACAGCTCCCCAGAACAGGGCTGAGATGGATCTACTGTTATCAGCTACCTGCTTTAGCTGAAACAGATTAGGGACAAATTAAAAATTTCAAGCCTCAGTTTGATATATTCCCCCCCAAGATACAGGCAGACTGCTTTGTTTTCTTCTGGAAGCAAAAGATGCCATCAAAAGATAATCTTGGGTGTTACCAAAGCTGGAGGTCATCCTCAGCTCTCAAATTCCCTGCTTCCCTCACAATGTGATTTAGCTACAGATCTTTATAAGACAGATTTGACATAAAATACTTTTTGGAACTTCTTCCTCAAAGGAAATTCGCATGCAATTGGCAAAATAGAAAATACATTGGATAAAAAGTCCTAAAACAGTACTAAGGTATCTGCTCATAGCACTAACACTCACATGGGGCAGCAGGAATGGTTTTTGTGTGGAGTTAAAATGATTCATGGACTTGCCTATTTGAAGCAAATATGAGAACAGGAGAGGTTCTCCTACCATTTCCATGAATCTGAATGAAGACAACTGATACATTATCAAATCCTTAGTATTATCCTTAATATTAAATTATTAGAGCTGTATCCATGTGAAGTATTAATTCCTTAAGTACACAGAAGGTGAAGAGCTGAGCTGCAAGCACTGCTGCTCCATTGTGTCAGGTAGAAATCCACCAAAATCCCAGCAGTCAGTCCTTGCACAAAGCTCTGCAGGAGGATTTCCAGGGCCCTGCTGCATTCTGTCAGTGCTCCATGGACACAGAAATAGGAATGGATTGACACTGCACCACTGATGGGACGTGTTATGGTCTGGAGAGCCCACATGGCACATGATGCTGTGACGTGCATTAAATACTCAGGAAATGTCACAACTGGATGCCTGATGTGCTTCCAACTCTCTCCAGCAGTAACTGTCCCCAAACTGTGGTAGGATGCCTCAGATTAAAGTAGAAGGTACACTCACAGTAGTTATTATTTTGGCTTTTCTAACGTGGTTTAATAAAAAAATGATCTCTGTTTAGATGAGGGTCTTGGGGAAAACCCGAACACGGTCCAGACTGGGATGCCATGAGGGAGAGCTGCCTACAAAGCTCCTATCTTAGGCTGGCAAGCCAGTTTGAGAGAAAGCACATTAACTGGTTTATGCTGTGCCAACTTCATGGTTAAGAACCATGTAAGAATTGAGCTTTTAGACTGTGAAGTGTGGAAGAAATACAAGGATGGTAGAGGAATTGTATGGCTGTGAGGTGCTGGCTCCTGTCTCACTCCTGATGAGTGACACAGCCCTTTTGGCTGCCAAAGGGGACCTGTGACCATGACCCCCCATCCTCTGCTTCTCACTGGTCCCTCACTCCATCCTTCCTCCTCACCTGCCAGATGTGGTGAGAAAGAGCCAAACACCTTATCACCCAAACTGAATTTAGGCTGAAACCTTTACCTGAAATCCTACGTGAAGGCACAACATAAGCATTTTTATATTCACAATAAATTAAGGAGAAGACCTTTATCCAAGCCCAGACACACTTTTCAGATGGAGACAAACAGAGCCACACCAGCATAGGGACCTTGTGCAGTGTTTCCATGCTTGTAAACAGTTTTGTTTTATACACACAAGCACACATCCTCTTCCCTCCCTGAAGGTTAGAAGGTCTTCTACCCCAGTCAAGCACAAGTAGTATCTATAACTCCCAAAAGAGGAGATAAGTCCTAATTATATTTGTATTTAAACAGCATTCTGCTTACTCTAGATGGAAGAGAGGCAATGACTGCCACCCACTCCCACTGGTGCCTTTGTGCAGGCTGGGCTGTGCTGCCATGACCTGGCACTCACAAGCTGATGGGTGCTTGGCTGGATGCTACCAGCTGCACCTCAGAGCTGTTTCCTGGAAATAAGTGCTTTTCCTAGAGGTCTTCTCACAAACCTTTTCCTGGAACATACAGGGATAAGGTGAAGGGGTGGTACAAAAGCCATCCTGAAGTTCCTTGGCAATGCTCTCACTGCATGCCCTCTGCAACACCAACCACCCTCCACAGCCAGCTCAAGAGAGGCTTCAGGATGTTCATGGGGAATCACAAGTGGAGGAAAGGTCCACAGGGACTGCTCAAGTCCCTAACAGCATTTATCACACAGGGATGGCACAGAAGGTGATGCTGTGTCAGTCTTGCTCTGCCTTGGAGCAGACCAACACCTGCCCAGAGGCCCAGAATGTGCCCAAGGCAGAGGAGCTGACCTGTCCCCTCCTCATGTCCAAGGACAGCAAACAACAGAGACTGTGGAGCAGCCAAGGAAGACAGCTGAGATGCAGGGTACCCAGAAACTCCAGCCTTTTCCCCCACTAGAGGATAAAATCCCCCAGCAATTTCCACTCCTTTTCATGTGCATCTTTGAACATAACCATATGCAAGCCACCAGCGGGTTGTGGCTTGCTGACACGGCTCTGCACGTTCTGCAAAATCACAAGAGAGCAGCCAGGGACAGTAACAAGCATGCATCAAAAGCTGCTTTGCAAAAACACCCATTTCATGTGTGCTGCAGCGAGGATTGGTATTCCCCCATCGCCCAGGCTCCGAGGCACTGCCTTTTCCTTAAAGAGTGCTGATCACACAACGTCTGAGTAGAACATCTTTTGAAACTATCAGAGGCTCAATTAAATAAATAAATAAATTGATAGACAGATGAATAAATAAAATTGAAGATATTTAATGCCACCTGGAGGTGATGGGCACCCACAGAAAAGGAAAAGAGCACCAGTGGTGCCCCAAGCCCCCAGCCCCCTCAGGATGTGCCCAAGGAACAATTTCCTGCATCCATTGCTGAGAAAGAAAAAGCTGTATGTCCTGGTTCCATCTGCAACCCATCCACACACAGCTTCCCCACCACAGGACATTCTGAAAAGCTTCTCAAGCCCCTGTGAGTGCAGGAATTGCAACGTCCTGCAACCAGGTGAGAGGGACAGACAAAACCAGGAGGCTGACTGACCCAGAGCAGGGTCACATGGCGATTTAGCAGCAGAGATGGGAACGGGAATCCAGGAGGGGTTTTGCTTATGTCCCCTCTGCTTTACCCCTTTTTTAACTCTGTCTTGGTCTCACATTGCACAAAGACATTCCCACCAGCCCTTTGTAAGCTGTTCAGGCACAGCAGCAGGCAGACACAGACATGCTCCTGTCCCCAGACCTCCCACAAGGACTCTTCTTCAGCAAACTGCAATCACAGGGGTGCTGGGGACATGGTGGGGGGCACAGGAGAGGGAGAGGCTTTTGTCAGAGCAGGTGAGGCAGCCAGGACCTGCTGTGCCTCCTCTGTGCTGTGCAGGGATGCCTGGCTCTGCCCCATGGCACAAGGATGGGGTCACAGGCTCCTGTTTGGGGCACAGGTATGACCTGCCCCACATCCACCCCATGTCCCTCCAGGGACACACATGCTGCCACACCAGCCTGGATGCTCTGGTTTAATTAAATTCTTATCAGTGACCTGTGCTCCTTGATGGTGCACGTGACTACCCCAGAAAGCACAGAGTGTTGTTCCTGTTTCATTAAATAAGAGATATTTCAATGAAGGAGATATGGAGGGAGATAAATTGCAAACTTATTAAAAAAATAGGTACATTCCAGTAATTTTGTTACTTATTGTTATTGCAGAATCACAGAATCATTTAAGTTGGAAAAGATCTGTATGGTCAATGAGTCCAACTGTAAACCTAATGCTGCCAAGGCCACCAGAAGCCCAGGAAAGATGGTGAGGTCCTTCAGCTGGGATGGCTGATGCCTCTCAGAGCCTGGATGAGGCTATCAGCAGTTCTGACAGTGATGGGGGCTGAAGTCAGGTGAAGAATTTGTGTGGATAACTCCAAAGCTGCCTTTTTTTCAGTGCCCTCCTCCTTTGCCAAAGGAAGTGCAGGCAGGGAGGCAGAGCTCATGCCAGCACAAGGAGTGTGCTGTGGGGAGGGAAACCTGGGAATACTGCAGTGGCACTGCTGTGTCCTTGGGGAATGAAGGAGCAAAGGGAAGGAAAAGTGCAAAAACAACTTGGTGGTCAGCAGCTGATGATGGCAGAACAAGCAGAATTGCAGAGAGACAGTCTGAAGCTCAGATGGCATCTGGGAGCCAACCTCATGTTTCCTGTCCCAAAGCAGGCCTGCTTCTGTGAAATGACAGGTTTTGTGTCTGCCTCCCCAGGTAACACATCAGTCACTCCAACAGAGGATGCACCCATGAGCGAGACAAACCTCTGACCTTTCAGAAAGCCTCACCCATCCCTCTCTCCTACTAGTCAGGAAAGACTCTGCCACTGGAATAATGCTCCAACATTATCAACATTAATTACCTCCATGACTGCATCTACCTTGGCAGACTTGCAGGTGTGGCAGGAAGGGGAGCAAGTGGGGCCAACACACAGGACGTGGGTACTGTGCCAGACTGGCAGGTAACAGGGGAGGGTGTCCCTACCCAAAGGTGCTCTGTGCTCCCCACCAGCACCATCCACATACCCTCACAACAATCCAGAGGCATTGGCAGGAGCATCATCCACCTTGTACAGGTAGGGAAGAGAGGCAGACAAAGAACATTCCCTTTGTTCAGCTGGAAGAAGGCTTCAGTCCAACCTCTTCAGGCCTTTGCTCAGAAATTCTTCAGTCAAAAGGAAAACCTTCTGTTAGGTTTTTCCAGTATACTCAAGATGACTGGCTTCATTAAAAACAAAAAAAGAAAAAGCCCTAATGTGCACTAGGGAATAGGCAGTTGTTCAGGGAAACATTTGCAGTAAGAGAGAAACTGTGTAAGGAAGAAAAAAAAAAGCATGAAGAAGAACAATTTGAAGACAGTAGCAAGAATTAAAGTCAGGCCCTAACACAAACCAGCGTTAGGATCTAACTTTATATAACTACAATATCTGCAAGAAAATTACATGTGGGAAGTTCAAAGACAGGATTTGATGCTGTAACTCCCCAGATTGCTCAGCAGCTCCTTTTAGAGGCTGCTGATGAGTGCACCCCAGGATGGGTGCTTGCTGACCCTTGCAGGAATCCCAGCAATCATCCGGGAGGAAGGCACGGCGCTCACACAGTGACAGCCCCCGGAGCCAAAATCAAGCCTCCAACAACCACACAGGCAAACTGGAAACAAAATACAAAAACGAAATAACTTGCAATTAACAAGAATGAGGAGTTAAGAGAGGCCTGCAGCCCCTAATCAATCTCTTGCTGCCTGGCCTGCTCCACCGATGAGCCCCATTGTTAGTTTTGATTGTGTGTGCAGGAGTGTGAGGCGGCGGCTGCAAGAATAGCTCTCCATCAAATCTGTGATTTCCTTCTCCCCTCGAGACTCATCAAGGGTGAAGAGGAGGAGAGGGGAGAAGATAGAGATACAAAAAGAAACAAACAGCTAGAACAGGCTTCTCCAAGACACTCTGCTAGGTTCGAAAAACTGCAGGTATGCCAAGAATGTGGACTCAAAAATCACAGCTCCCATCAGGGCTGACAGCTTCAAGATGAAACAAGATCACTCAGGAGAATAAAAGTAATCCCTGCATTAACCATCCTGCTCATTGTGAGCTGTACATCATTCACCAGCGTGCCCTGGCCAGACTGGTACTCAGGCTGTGCTGGAATCCCAGCAGACCAGACTCTGCACGTTTAACCACACAAGGTTTGCCTTCCCCTTTCAGCCAGCAGTTTGTCAGCATCACTTTGTGTTTGAAAAACAGCCTCCAAGTTCTTTCTTGTTCCATCCAGCCTCCTTTCCCTCCTGAAGAAAAAGGAGTTAAACTATTGCATCTTGTGCACACTGCTGCCCTCGATACAGAAGCAAGAGGACAGTGAGGTACCCAAACCATTGGGCAAGCTAAGGAGGACTGGGAAGTTCAAGGTGGTGTCTGTCCTTCCACCACACCCTTCTTCCATTCAAAGGAAAGAAATATCCTTTTTAGCCCCTTATGCTCAGCCTCTGCACCCACAGTGATCTACATCAGAACCAAGTGTTCACTTTTCAGGTGGCCCTAAAGTTTGATAGTTACAGTTCCCCTTACAGATCTGCAAACTAATTCTGTATTTAACTCCTTAAAGAGGTGTGCACAGCAGCATTGCAGAGCTTTTTAATTCATCAGTTTGTAGAACAACTGTTGATTTTGCTTGATTTTATGACTGCATTACCAATCCAACAGGACACCAATAAAGGTTTTATTTTCCAGCAAAAAAGTGCCAGCCCTGGAGCAGGACACGTTCTCAAGCTGTGTCAAGATGCTTCTGGTTTTATTTGCTGTCTGATATCTTGGGTATTCTCTCTCAAGGAATACAGCCTATCAACCTGGGGATGCTCTTCAATGAACTACTGCTGGTGTTTGGGTTTTCATTTGATAATGTTGACAGAAAATAATAACATGGGTAAGACCTGGAAGCAGAGAGAATTCTGTGCTCTGCAAGACTAAGCTCTGGGGATACAGAAAATATCTGTCTAAAGGCAGGCTTTTGGCCAGGATTATTTATGAGCTCAGAAACATAACACCACGGTGACACTGGAAAGAGTTTTGTCTGGTTTAACTTCCTTCCCAACCAATTTAGACCCCAATAATCTAGGCATGAATTATCAAGAAATCTGAGCACTTCTTTTTAAGAAAGTAGAGGAATCTGACTCCAGAAAGATTGCAAACATTGACAATTGCACAGGATCATATTGATTTCAAAGTGACCAGCTCCACATTCATGCTGCAACACTGGAAACAGTTTACTTGAAGCATTGAGAATAATCAATAACAGATTGCTCCTCTTCTTCACTCAAGTCTTTATTCCCATTTCCAGAGGATGGACTTGAATGTTGCCAAGTACAGACGCAGCAAAATCATTTGTATACCCAAGCCAAGAAACAAACAGCATGAAGGGGAATTCTCTTCCTAACCTCTATAGTGAGGAGTTGCCTTTACAGCTCCAAGCAGAGAGCTCTGAATGTCCCTACTCTGAGTAACGTACATATTTAATGTAAAACTAGATACTATTATTTGTCCACAAAGATACCTTAACTTTTTAGAAAATGCAGTGGCCTCCTGCTCTCAGTAGTTCCTTGAAGCCATAGGGTCTACCAAATGAAAGGATTTCTACTCTTTTTCTTTTAAATTGATTGACTTCAAATGCTTTGGCTGGGACTGTGTCCTTAGGCACACAAAAAGAAAAAAAGCCTGCAATTTAATTTCTTTCCACTGTTTGTTCATTTGTACAAGTGTCTCCAAATCATCTCCTCTTCAAATTTGACCAGCCTTTCTGTTTACTGAAGGACTTTCTTTGCCTGAAACAATTGTCACTGCCTTTCTAAAGACCTCATTTCCTTACTCCCAATTCAGGACCCAGGCAGAGACAAGGATAAACAGCACAATGTACACCTGGCCAGGCAATGACAGCCTGATTTCCCACCTCCTCATTCTGAGCAGGATAAACTGATCCAGAGGCTCCCCCAGCAATGTTTGTTTGTTTTAACAGATATCTTTAATGGCTTGTTACAGAGGGAGGTGAGGCAGTGCTTGGATATCTGAGGGGTGGGCTGGTCTAGACACACCAGTGAAGCATCACATGGAATATGAAATCTGTGCAATGGCTGGACACATCAATGGAGCAGCAACAGGAATGGAACACCAAAGTAGCAAGTGCCCCAGGAGCTGCAAGGCATTACAGCCCACAAAAAAATCATCAGAATCTAAACTCCTGGTGAGGAGCCTGTAACAGCCTTTCCACAGCATTTAATTGAAACAATAAAAAGGAGCAAACAAACAGGAGTGAGCTGTGAAGCCTGAGATGTGCCTTTCTGCCCACACACTCACACAGGGGCTGAAAATCACTGGGACATCCTTCAGGCTGATGAGCTCATCTGTTGCACAGATAGGGATCACCAATAAATACTGGTATGGTTTCATTGGAATTCAGTGCTCATTTATAGATGCAGTCATTGACATTCCCAGCACAGCACTGTGATTAACCCTTTCACTGGAGCTGTAATCCCAATTAATGCAAACTGACTGGACACATACAGCAGGTAGATAATAAGCTCCACGATGGTAACAGCACACCTTGGCCAGGAAAACCAAGCACATCTTTCATCTTCATTTAGCTTTGAAGGGGTTACATTACAGGAGCTTCTATTGCATCCCTCACTTAAAATTAAATGCCACCAGCAGTGCTACTGAAATATGCTTTTAAAGTTTACAGCCGAACTACAGAAGCTTGTAAAGTGCCAAGGGACTTCTCTGGTTTAATTATATAGACCCTGTTCCATAAACTGCTCAAATAGAATAAATACAAATAGCATCCATGCTTTGTGACCTCTCTGGGTTAATGAAATGCACACAAACACCCACAGTCTGCTATGGCTCAGAAATTCCACAGCATAAACACACAACCCTGCTGGAAGCTGTAGTCAGGATTCAAGCCTTCATACATACAGGAGAACCAGCTGCCTGGACTCAGCAAGGAAATAATTTGTTGTTTATATTCTACTACTATTCAAAGCTGCAGTCAGTGGGAATTGTCTGCGATTTACTGAACAGGGAGAAAGAGTCTGAATTTTTCTTGTTCATGGTGTAATTAGCAAATCTGCTCCTCTTGTCCAGAGAGGTGGTGAGGTAAGAGAGGCTGAGAATCAACAAATGACCCACCCTTGGCTCTAAGAAATGTGACATCTTCCCTACACTCACCTCCACCTTTGGGACATACTTGGGAACAAACCCTTGGGTGAAGAAGAGAAAGCAAGAAGAATGTATAGAGAGAGAAATCTGTACTTTAGTATCTCCTCTCCTGCATATAAATTATTTACATTGCCATTTCACCAAGGAGAGTTTCCTTCTACCAGAGACAAGCTCCTGAGCTGCCAGCCAGTTCTCATTCTCATGTGGCCAGCATACAATTTTCTCACATTTTCTTAACTTTCTCCAAGCATGTCATCTCTCCTGTGGTGCAGAAAAAGCTGCAACTTGTACTGTCCAGCCATGGCATCCAACAGACACCTCCAGGAGTCTGCTGAAGTTTCATTCATTGAATATTTAACACTACAGGTGTGAGCACAGATCTCTGGAGGCGTTGGAGCACCACTGCACCATCTCAACACAGAACTGTTTTCAGGATTCAATGGCAGCATCTTAAAACCAACAGAATTATTCTCTTCCCTGGGCACTGAGCTTCCTTTTGTTGCTGCCATGTGGCTCAGGTCGACCAGAATACTGCTAAGGCCAATCAATATGACTGTTTTGGGGATATTTTCCTAGTTTTACTAAAGATCCTAGGTGTTGTCTTATACACACCCTCACTTGCTTTATTTGCAGGGTTTTATTTGTTTAATTTTTTTTCTCCTGAGGCACTAAAGTGGCAGAACAGGAAAATGTTTGTCCTGTTCTGTAGAGAAACAATCTTCCAGCCATCCACACGTGGCACAGAGCTGTAGGTCTGCAGAAACAGAACTTTCCCACTTCCTGCTTGTAGAGTTCCCTCCTGCACTGAACACCTCCAAAGCCCCTCAGAAAGGAGATTTGCCCTAGGGAGGATCAGTGGGAGGCAGGTATGATTTTAAGTGCTGCTGTGTTTGCCACAGAGAAGAAATTTTTCCCCCTGACCTGTAAACTTGGGCTGTTGGCACCCGAACCAATCTAAAGACAGGACTTAAACATCTTGGTGACTTCTAATGTCACACCTCAGCTCTCTAAAGCATCAGCTCAGCTTTGCCAGCTGGAAAACAACACAGCAGAAAAGCAGCCCCTGTATCAAGGCACAGCCTCCCAAGCCCACCCAGGCAGACCAGTGAGAGCACCCGACAGACAGAAGACAGACTGTTATTGCTGCTCATCTGTGCCGTGCACATAAATGGCACTTCACACACACCAGCATGAGCTGCTGCTCAAAAGGGATCCCAATTTACATAAAGACAAGATGATGACACGCAGACAAGCTAGAGGATGGTAAAAAAAAAAAAATAAAATAGGGACATATATCTCATAGTGAAGTAATGATGAGCCTTGATGGTTACATAAGGTTTTATTACTGCGGCATATAACTGATAATATAAAAAGGTGAAGTGCCAGGCCAGATGCCTGAGGTATTATGCATATATAGCCTCTTCTCTTTACTCCAGACTTTGATATATAAGTAGGAAAACAGATGTCAAACCTCCTACTTTTCAACAGGAGAAAAGATCTTTACTTCCCTCACGGGGAACACTCTGCCAATGTAGCAGGGGGCAGCGATTTTCCAGTCTAATCACCGAGAAACAGCAAATACACCCTGGCAGGTTGAAAACCACGAACCCAAAGAGGCAGGTGCAGCCAGGGGTGCACAGACCTACCTTGAAAAGCAGGCAGTCCCCCTGGTGCTCGGCGTAGATGGAGCTGAGCCTGTACTGGTTCTCCGTGGTGATGTCGATCTGGTAGCCCGTGAGGGTGTAGCACACCTTGCGGAATTCCTGGATCTTGGTCTGGAAAACTTCCTTCAGGCGTTGGTTTTTCAGTTCTGCACTTTCCACTTGCTTCTTCAGCTCTGGGTAAAAGAAGAAAATGGGCATTTTCTTATGTGTCACCAGCACAGAGCTCTTGTGCTGTACTTACGGTGCTAGCCAAGCTGAGTGAATTGAAAAGGTTAATTAAAAAGTGAATTAAGCAGGCAGAGTAAAGAAATAAACAAGCTGGATGCCTCTCCTCCTGGCCCCAGCAGACTAAAAGATAGTAAACTGGGGGAGTAAGGAAAACAGACATGTCTTGGTGGGATGGGTTTTTCTTTTGCTCAGCCACTCTTTTAACAACACACTACAAAAATTCAGAGCTGTAGCATCCATTTCCTCACGTGCACACGTCTTGTTTTCTGCACAGAACCCAAGAGAAGGGTGTTCCTCTACACACAGCAATAAAGTGGAAAAATGGCCCAAAATACGCCTCTGTGTGGTTGCAGCAGGAGGAAGCTGCCTACAAGGGAAATCTCCTCCAATGGAGGAGATTTGAGGTAAGTGCTTTGATCTCAAATTGACACACTGCTTAGGAATCCCTCAAGGTTTGGGATGGGGCTTTTATTGTGATAAAAAGCCTGGAGTGCACCTCTGCCTCTTTGCATTTGCTACCTAAACTGGACTGGTCCCCATCAGAGAGGTCCTTGGAGACTGCCTGCCACTCACCCTGTGTTTTATTGCTACAAAGGGAGCTGCCAGTACTGTGAATCCTTCAAGAGGATACACAACAATTACCATGAATCTTTCACCCAAGGTGCCTTCTGAGTAATTAAACCTCGATTTATCATCCCATTAATTACAGAGATTGGCTTTACTTTAATATACACTAGAGATGTCTCCCAAGTCAGCCTGTTTTATCAACACTGCAGTTCAGGGTTGGGAAAAATCCTGACTCTTTCTAACAGCAAACAAATAGACTTCCTCAGTCGAAAACCTCTTTGTCATTCTGAGGTTTAAGGCTTTGTGCTGTGATCAGGGACATAATTGCAGCATTTGTAGCCCATATGTCTTTAGTTTAGCTAGTTCAAGTCCAGCAGCAAGACAGCAGGAACTTCAGAGCAAGGTGACTGCTGGAAAATGAGGAATGTTTTTGGCTGGGTGTATAGAACCCATACTAAAACACTATCGCTTCCCAAGTGAGCTGGAAAATTTTTTGCTTGAGTACTTGCTGGAAGGTGTTTCCATTGGCCTCCCAGGCACAGTGCAGGGAGGATGGAGGATGGAAACTGCAAGGCCATGGACTTGCCAGTGACATTCACCTCAGAGCAGCTGCAGGCACACCAGGAGAATGCCAATCACCTCTCATCTCCTGCACTGCTTTGGTTAGGCACCATGGGTGGAACAAAAGGATAATTCAGTGTGTTAAGTTAAAGTGCCTTAAATGTCACTGAGGATGCCCCTGCTCAAAAGTACTTTGGCCTTAATCCAACTCAGTTTAATCCCCAGGCAAGGACAGGAACTCTTTAATGGTTAAAGAGAACTACATGTCCCTTTACTTCTGACTGAGAGCATCCACCCAGGGAGAGTTAACACTGGCCAGCTGCTTACCTTCGGCTAATCCAGCTCCACCTTCCAGAGCAGCTTCTGCTGGTGATGTACAAGCAATGATTGTCTTTACTCTGGGCATCCCCCAGCTGCATCTTGCTTTATGAAGGGGAGCACACCAGTTGTGGGGATCATCACTAGTTGGTTCATTAAAACCCCACTATACAGGGAACCCCCCATTTGTAGGGGGATGTAAAGTAAGTAGAGAATATCCAGACCAGCCTTAATGGCCCAAAGAGTTGTGTCTTACACACAGTCCCTTCTCGTGAGCTCAAAAAGGCTCTTTTCTGACCACCCACCTTCCCACTCACAGCAACTCATCAATGTGTGATTAACTCAACCCTTCTCTGGATTATTACAACTCTTTCCCCATCAGCTCAGCTGGGACTGGTCTTTGATTAATCAAGTAATCAGCCTCTGAAATTGGGAGGTTAATGTACGGCTCTGACCGGGATATTCTCAGTTTTCATTCAGCTATGCAACTGTTAAGGACAAAATCCTATATATGAAAGTAAAAATTCAGTGACCACACTGCAGTGGTAAATAACATTTCGTCACTGTCAGAGAGAGCCCTGCCTTTAATATATTGCCCATGTCCAACAGCAATATTTTTTTTCCCTAATAAATGCAGTCTAGCCTTGGAAAAGTAAATCTGCCTCTGCCTACTGCATCTCAGAGGTTGCCTTTCCCAACTTTTATAACCTTGGAGGTGGATGGCACCCTAATTCATTAACTCCTTGAACAGCTTTCGTTATTCATGAAGAGTTAGTGCCTTTTCCACTGCTTTGTCTCTCAGGCTTGGTCCTGCCCCTGGCCACCACGAGCATCCTCACCCCCACACAACAGCACTGGCCTAGTTAAACAACTCTGACTCTGCAACAGCAACTAAGTGATGGCAACTGCTTCCCTCCACTACCCTCAGGGTGAGAAAGGAAAAACTTTGACTACAATCAGTCTTTTATGCAAGAAATCTGGGGCTTTCCAGTGTAACTGAAGTACCAGGGAGCCTTTGCCCCTGACTGCGTGCCCTTGCCGCCTCCTGCTGCTCCTCCTGGCCCTCTTTCCAGAGCCTGCAGCAGTGCTGGTGTCCTGGCTGGAGGAATTCATCTGCATGAAAAACTCCTCTGCTCGTTAGAGATGCCTTGTGTCAGCCACTGGCACGAGGTGCTGAACTCGGGAAGTGCTAATGGAGATGCAGCTGAATGTGCCAGTGCCAGGCAGGGCTGGGATGAAGCCTTGTCATCCCTTCCTGACTCCATTAGCAATTGCCCAACAGGGCTTCTTCAGCTTAGGGACAGAGCAGGAAAAAAACCCAAGCAGGCACAGGGACACAATAGGAATGCCTGAGTTTGCAGCTGCCCCCAGTGAAAGGTCCATTGAACCCTGACTGCAGAACAGAGATTGCTCTTCCTTTATGCCCAATTAAGCCTCAGTCCTCAGCAGCTCGGCTACAGCACTGCTGGTGCCTCCCTCCTGCAGTGTTTATCCCCTGGGAACAATCCAACCCGGGGCTGCTCCTGGTTTAATTCAGGACAGTGCTCAGCACTGTGACTGCTCCCCTGCTTTCCACTGAGGGATCTGCTGACACAACCAAGAGAGCACACCGTGAGCAGCATCCATGGAAGAGTGACTGCAGAGGAAGGTAAACTGAGACTGGAGAGAAGTGAGGTGGGATCCCACTGCTGAAACAAAGCCATTCCAGATGTCCTAGGACATCTTTCATACCTTTCCACCCTACTTCTGCAGGAAAGAAGCAATCCTGCAGGTTCTGTGTGATGCCAACCAGCCCCAGGGCAATGTCTCAGACACCTTGGGGTGACCAAAATGGCAAAGAATGTCTGTTTTTAGGGTACCTATGGAGCCTTTCTGCACCGTGGCTCTGTCCATGTACAGACCTGGCTCCACAGATTCCCTGCACCCAGCAGGACAGCAGCAGATGCACAGACCTGGGGACAGTAATTAATCTTTCTAATATGTCCCCCATCAAGTGAAGATGTTAAGCTAAAAGGCAGCTCATTGTTTGCTCTGCATCTGAATTCAAAGCTGTGAAAACGCTAATTCTTAAGCCTCACCTAATACTGCTAATTCCCGCCAAATTTCTAGCACAGTCAGGAAAAATCGATTTAAAAGTCATCACTTGCACAGAGTGCAACTCAGCTGTTTCAGAGCAGTGTTTAAGGCACAGCCACAGAGGCCATGGAACAGAGGGAGATCCTTTTGGGATGGGCCAGGTGCTGCAGCAGAGCAGGGCTCCAGTGGCAGCACTCATGTGTCCACTCCTTTTATCTACCACCTACAGAAAACTGAACATCTGGATCCATTCAGATCTTCCCCAATGTTTGGAGAATTAGGTTTAATTACATCTTTAAAAGACAGTATTTGAAAACTAGAATCCCTGTATTTAGAGAAGCTGTTTGAGTTCCTGTATTTGACCTTGTTCCACTTGTACAACACGGGTGAGAGAAGTTTCAGAGGCCATGGATGGGGAAAGTCACATCACAAACACCCTTCATCCCAAAGAAGAGATGCCAAAGCATCTCCAAGTTTATGAAACAAATAAGAACTGAGAAAATAAACATGAGGTTATACAGGCCATGCCTTGGTTGGGGGTAATGACTGGCCTGACAAAAAAAAGAAAGGAGAACAGAGAGAACAGGAAAATATATTGAAATACTGTCTCATCTCCTTTGTATTCAGGCTGAGAGTATGTACAAAAAGTTGCCTGTCCTGAAGACTTTGATGTGGAAAAAATATCCTCACTGAAAAAAAAAATCATTAATCTGTTAGAAAATTAATATTGCCAAATGATTAATTCTTCCTAATGATACTCCTTCTTGAAACACCTTGTATTTTCACACACTTACATTGACTTTAATGAATAATTCAAACTATTTTGGATAAATAAATAAAATATGAGTTGGGCTTTTTTGGTCTCATATTGGAAATGTCACTGCTTTTTATTCCATTGCTTTGACACTCCTTACATCTGAAACTGTTCAGAACAGCCTGGAAATACCACAGCTTTGGATCTTGCTCCAAGTTCAGCCAGGTCAATCAATAACAATAGCAGTCTCTACACCAAAGAAAACCAAATTCATGCTTAGCCTTTTCCCCAGGGAAAGAGAAGGAAACAATGTGACTCTGAGCATGCCAAAAGTGGCATGAAATTAAATGTATCACTAGTCTTTTCCAGGAAAATACAGATTTGTTCTGCCCATCCTCAAAGATGCCACAAGCCATGTAGCTGCATTTATTCAGCTGCAATCCCAGCTAATATATATCTCTCTCAGAAAGGCCTGCAGTCCTGTCTAACTCTCCATTAAAGGTTGCTTTCCCTCAGTGACATGTTTGGGGGTCACTCACTCCAACTCACAGAGATGTGTAAAGTATTTACACATCAATTCCTGTCCCTGCTGACCCTGCCAGGGTGTCTCAAGACAGATACCACCAAACTTTGCTGTGGAGGATGATGCATTTTCACCAACCCTGCTTTACTTAAACAAGAGATGGCTTAAATTTTGTTTCCAGCTTACAGAAGGGATGCCAGAACCACCTTATTCACACCAGGTCCATAATGGGAAGAGGAAACACTGTTTTCTCAGTTCCAAGCAGCAAGGCACAATTACCTTTATTCCTCCCCACCTACAGGAGCTGCTGCCATACAGTGGCACCCCTTAATCACCCCCCTGCCCCCCAAAACTGATATTGAATTACTCCATCCACTGCAGGTCTGTCCTTCCCATCTGACCCTCTGCACCTGGGACCCTTCCAGCCATTCCCTTGCTCAAAACCCCCGAGCTGAAATTTTCTTTGCCAGCCTCAGTTTATGAGGAGCAGTGTCTGAAAAGAGTTCTGTGATATTCTGTGAAGGGCACAACATAAAAATAAATTGTATCGTGTTAAATAAAGGCTAATAGGAGAAGAGCTGAACAATTTCTGATGTAGGCAAGTTTATGACCATTGCTTTTGAGAAATAAAATTCGCTTTGCTAGATTTTATAGGCGTGTTTTATGTCCTGGGGGAGTGGGAGCACAGCAGCCCCACACCACCCCTACCTGACCTTACAGTCTGGCAGCCTCACACTCCTCCCTGCAAAACTTGAAATTTGTGACATTACAGCCATGAATTATAACTTTTCTTGAAGGTAAAAACAGTTTTATATTCAACAGACTGCACTGGCTGTTCAATTTGAAACCTAAGTGGTATTTATTTGATCAGTCAACATTGTTTTATTTTTAAACCGTGTGTGTACCATATGGTTCAATGCACCTCCCAGCCCTCTCCTCCAGCCACCAGCTTGCCCTTCCAGCAGCTCTGGGGAGAGTTTTCAAAGGCAGCACAGCACAAGGAAAGGTCTCCATCACCATGACCAGCTGCAGCTCTTGCACTGCCCGAGAACTCTCCACTAAAAAAAAAAAATAAATTCCCAGATGTTTCTCTTCACTAAGGATGGTTGGCTGAAGGCTCCATTTCAGACAACCCATGTACCTTTACAAAGGTACCCTTCCTTGGAAAGAAGTCCATAATTAATTACCTTCTGGTAACTTGCAGAAAGCAGCAGAGGACACTGGAAGGGTAAGGTGAGAGCAGCAGGACACTGAGGTCCCAAAGAGAGGAAGCTGTGGAAAAGCATGGACTCTCTCTTGCAGTACCTACACACACATAGAACATGGGTCAAGATCAAGTAAAGGGTGATTTTCTTTTCTTCCTTTTGCTAAGACTGAGATTACAACACCAAATTGCAAAACTCACAAGCACACCTGAAGTTGGCCAATGAAGCATCACTGAGCAAAAGGTTCTCTCAGGGCATCCCAGTCTGGGCAATGCTTGGAGCTTTCTCTGTCCTTCTTCTCCTTGTTGGCAGAGCTGTTTTGGAGTGGGGGCAGGCAGAAAAAAAGGGGGTTTTTGGAAGCTCAGCTCAGTTCCTCAGCCACCCCTGTAGTTGTTCTCAGTGTTGTATGAAGAGACCCTGGGTACTGCTAAGCCTGCTTGCAGCAATACAGAATTCAGTGGGGATGGCAACACACACCCCAGACACAGCAGAAATTAACCTCAGGAGAACTATATATTGCCCAAGATGGACTTCATCAATTAGCAGGATATAGCACAAACAGTTTGGAAATTAGGGTGGTCACATTGGTCATAAATTGTGACCCAAACAGGAAGACATCTCCCTCCACCTCCCAAATGATGATTAAAGTCTGCCAGCCACATTTCCCTTCCATATGGCAATTACAGCAACAGCAGAACAAAGTGATGTCAGCCAGAGCTGCAGCTTTGGATTAACTTTGGATGCAAAAAATAGCCTCACCTTAAAAACACAAATATACTGTGTCACTTCAGTTTACAGGAAAGTACTTAATTTCTGCTTCTAGAACTAGCCAGCAAATCTCAGGTATAAGTCTTCCAGCCTATATGTTTTCCTGGTAATCTATTTTGGAGTTAAAAAAAAAAAAAAAAAAAAAAAAAAAAAAGTCAGTGGGACTTTCATGGGCTGTAGTTGAGGGAAGCCAGGTAGCAAAAAACAGGGGCATAACTTGCATCACTTGTCAGATGAAGGAGAATCACTTCTCCACTAAGTTGCTTCCAAGAAAAAGAGTGCTTTGAAACCACTCAAGTGTCTAATGAAAAGATTAATCCTAAGAACAATATAATTAACATATATAATATGCATTGTTAATTAGACAGGGTGGTCTGCAAAGGCATCTAATAGATTAATTTATCCCCTGCCTATCACGTTCTGCACTCTGCCCATTATTTGTTTCCATTGGCACATCATTACTATCTGTACTCCCCCAAAACACTGGATGCATTTAAACCTCTGAACAGTACCCAACATCTGCTATTAAACCAAATGAGAAAAACAGCTCCAGAAATAGCTATTTGTTCTCTCTCACAGTGAAGACTTTTTGCAGGAGTTTTAGTAATTCACAGCACAGGGTGGACAATATTCAATCATGCATTAGAGAGTGCTTCACAGTTTATTAGCTGATGATGCTCACCGAAGCTGTGAAAGGGAGAGATTTCCACCACTGGCAAGAGATGATTTCAAGCCTTCCCAGGAGCAAAGCCATTCTGCACTTACTCATGGAACTTTTTATAGGCAAATGCAGATGCTGAGACTCATGGAAATGCTATTTTGACTCAGTGGTAGTGTCCAAGATTATGTTACTTACAGTTTCTTGTCTCCCTCTGTTCCCTGCACTGCAAAGTCTGTGCTCACAACACAGAAAGTTTGTAGCTTTGCAGGCAGACAGTCAAAATACAGAACTAACAAATGCCTCATGAGGTTCCTCCCATATCTGAAGTCCCTGTCAATACCTCTGTGGTGTAAGACAGATGCTGAGATGGGGAAGGGCATCATACAGGCACCTTTTAGCTCTAATTTGGGATGCACAGACCAAGCTCTAAACCCTGCAGACTGAGAGCATGGCTGTCAACAAAGCCCTTCTGCCCATATAATGACTTCCTCACAATCATTATAACCCCATCCCCATCTCCAGAACTCCCTTTTTGGTGACACTGTGCCCTGTCCCGAGGCAGGGTGGCTCAGAAAGTTCAGCCAATGGCCCTGCTGGCACTGAGCACAGCCTGCAGGGCACAGCCAGGAAAATGCACAGGCTCCAGCCAGCTGGGAGGAGAACACAATGGCACTGCAACAGAGAAAGGCAAGGCTCTGCAGCGTGCCACCTTACTTGTGTTTTTAATGGCAAAAGATTGTGGAGTTTGTTTTAGGGCTTTTGTTCCAAAGGAAATTAAGTTCTAAAAAGCCTCCACTCGCTCCTTCTATTCAATCCTTTTTTCCTCCCCTGTTTATCCCCTTAACAGTGTTTTGAAGTGTTTGCTCTGAAAACATATTGCTCTTGGCCTGAAAGCTCTCTGGATGCCAACTAGTCAAACCTTTCCCAAACCCTTCCTCCCTGCTCTTTGTGCTCCTCCAGCAGGACCCAAAGGCACTCTGCTCAAGAATCACATCAAATTTCCTCTGAGCACTCCTCTGAGTGCCCCAGACCTCCTCTCACAGGATAGCAGGTTCTGCCCTGTTTTTATTGGCATATTTTTCATGTTTTACTTCATTGTCCCGTGTCCACTTTATGAGAACAATCCCTTAAAGATGCTCGTGCTGGAGTGGAACAAAGCACTTGTTCAGTGTGGAGCAGCAGCAGAGCAAGAGGGGAAAAAGGACTTTCAGACATCAGAACTTCAGGACTGTGACACAGATGTAAAGACAAGCAAACTTATTTCCCTGGAGCATGAAAGATGTTTGGAAACAGAGCCATCTCCTGGATAACCGAGCTTTCAATCATGTTATTCCAGCCTCTGGAGCTTTTATTTCCATTGCAGGAGTCTGAAATGTTAGTATGAAGAAGGGAGGGTTATTTTCCTTAACCTTGTGCTGGGACTCCTGGCCAAGAGGCAAAACCTGGATGTCTCCAAGCACAGGTGTCACCAAGGCTGAAGGACACCAAAATCATCTCTGGGCAGGGAAACAGGAAAGGTAACATCTGTCTCAGCCCAAATGCCAAGTCTCCTCTCCTGATCCTGAATTATTCATCACGTGCTAACTTCCAAGCCAGTTCAGTTTTCAATTTTTAAATATTTAATAATTGGGTATTAAATATTCATGCAATTTTATTAGAAATTTTGGAAGACGGGCACAAAGGCTCTAATTGTAAAGTTCATCATTGGCACTGACTGCCTACTCAGAGAGACCTTCTGGCTACCTAGAAAGAAAGAAGGAAGAACAGAAAAGCTAAAACAAGTATTTATGGACCTCTCTGACTCTAGACCACAAGAGAACAGGGACACCTGTGCCATTTGTTTTCAAAAATACTTCATCTCTTTATGAAAAAGCTGAGAAACCTGCACTGGGAACATGCTAGTCAGCTGCAGTCTAAAGAGTTTCTAAGAGTTTCATTTTAGTGCCAAAGAGAAAGATGTCCACCTCACACAGCTGCAGCGGATCTGGCTGGTAAAAGGAGCGGCTGTCAACAAGAAAAATATGCAGTAAGTTTTGGTTGGGATTTGGGGCAGATGCAGGGACAGTTCAGCTCGATACACCCACAGAAGGACACAGATTCCTCCCTTTTTCTGATGCCTACTCAGAGGGGACATCAGGAGGCATGGTCTCCCCTGAGCTGGTCTAATAACTTGGATTCATTAATTTTCCATGGCTGTTTCTCTCGATGTAGCTCCTGCAGACCATGTTTTCCTCCTTTTTAGTAGATGACATGTCTTTAACCCTGATTCCTGCTGAGAGCCAGCCCATGTTCCTGTCCCTCTGTATTATGAGCACACATTCCCCACAGGGATGGAAATTGTATGGTTTACACAAAAGATGACACAAAAGGCCTGGAATTATATGCAAATGAATGGATCCATTCCTCTCTTCTTACCATCAAAAGTCTGACTTTCCAACAACTGCATGGGGTAATTTCTGCACCAGCTTTCAAACAAAGGGCATCTCTGTTATTAACATCTCACTGTGGCGAGCAGTTTGTCACCTTTCACAAGAATTATCTGAAAAGACACCAGCAATTATTCCCAAGGAGATTATTGGGTGGCTATGTCCCAGCAAAGCAGCTGGAAGCTCAAGAGACATAATATTCACCAGGAAAACTACTTTCTGAAGTCAAAAGAACATGGATGAGATTCAAAAATGAACTAATTGGAAACAAACACAAAACTAGAGGTAAAGTTATGCTTGTTCCCTTCAGTTTTGTTCGTCTCTATACCAACATTAGGAGCACATCTTCAAAAGAAAACTGAAAGCTCCTGATTATGACATAACAGGACATTAACTCTGGATACTTATCCTGGGAAGAAGCTTGGTATTTATAATAAAACACCCAGAAGAAGAATGACTCCAGCAGCAGTTCCAGCTGCAGAAATCTAGCTGTTTTCTACATCTTGTATATTTGGGTTTTCCAAGAATTTTAAACACCAAGGACTGGACAAATGCAAGGCAGCCCAGTGTTCTCTTCCTTGGATTGCTGTATAACTCCTGGTTATTCTTAGAATACAACCCAGGTCCCAGCTTTTACTTGGCTAATGTTCATGAATGAAGTGGGGCAAAGAGCAGAAGTCCTGGAGAATTCCAAGGAAGCAATTCTCATACCTCTTGACAGAAATGAGTAACCAGGGTCACTGCCTGTACAAGAAAGACCAAGAGATTCAGTCACACACATTTCTTCAGGGAAATTGGTGTTGGAGAAGGTGGTGTTCTACTGGGTGTCCTTTGAGGACAGAACATTTCCAATTACACAGAATCACAGAATGGTTGGGATTGTAAGGGACCTTAAAGATCATCCTGTTCCACACAGGGAGGCCCACCCAACCTGGCCTGGGGGAGTTAGGGGGAATTAAATCCCATTAAGTGATGCTCCAGGAGCTGCCAGTTCTACATTCTGAACAGAAAACACACCCAAGGAACCAGGGATGTAACCCTAGGATCATAACCTTGGGATGTCAAATTTATATTCAAAAACCCAAAAAACAAACCATCACCAACAAAAAAAGCAAGTCTGACCTCTGAGATAAAAGTGGAAATCTCCTACCCAGTGAAATACTTTTGCTAGTGCTCAACCACCCCATTACCTTCAGGGTAATATGAAGGGTACTGTGAAAAAAAACCTTTTGTTACTTTGATGGAAATTCTTCTAAACACCAACACCCATAATTAGAGATCTCTTTGGAGCCAGAGAAGCACAAGGAAATCTGAACAAGGCTCCTGTTTGATGGTGGGAAAGAAGAACACACTATTGCTGCACTTTTGGGTGCATACTGTAGACAACTCTAAGCTCAGACTTCTCATAGAACCTATAAACATATTAAAAAAATTATGAGCTCTGCTTGTTTCAAGCATTAGCAACATCCATGTAGCACATAATGGTCCAAAATGGAGCACTTTAGTGTGTTCATTTCTTCAGTGATGTTTTTAAAAGTTTCTCTGAATCACCTAGGAGATATTGTCCAGCGTCAGGCTTCATGCTGCTGCAACACATCCACACAGGACCTTCCACAAGCCCCCAGGCAATATGTGGAGTAACACAGCTGAGGACAGAATACATCCATGAAGAGATAAGGACATCCATAAGGAGATAAGGACATCACTTTGCAAAGTTAGCTTAAAGCGTAATTCATAATAAGTAATTTAAAAAAAAAAAGGTGGAGGAAAATTTTTCAGAGAGAATACAGAAAAGATTTCAAGACTGAGTCAACCACTCTGATATTAAGAAAAAAAACCATCAAAACTAAACAGTGGGGTTTGGAAGAATGAGAAAACAGAGATGGACAAATGCAGTCAGCCCACAGCCATCCAGAGGGCTGTATGGACCTGCCTGCTCAAGACAACACCTTCAATGGTTTCAACAAGGCCAGTTTGAATAAAGGACCAAGCCAAATCATCCAGGAGGATAAAATTAATAACACTTTCCATTCTTAGCAGCTGAGGGAGCGTGATGGAGGAATAAAAAGTGGTGGTGAGTGATTTCACATCTGCACATTTGAGTTACCTTAAGCAAGGTGAGCAGGACCACCTGGGAAGAACTCAAATCACAAAAGAATACTTGTGGATAGATCTAATAAGACAAAAGCCCTGTCTTTTTTCCTAAGAAAGACATATTTTATTGGCCTGTAAGCCTTGTGGCAGCAGAAAAAACCCACACCCAACTCAAAAGATTCTGCAGAAGGCTCAGCATCTTTCTTCAAAGGAAGGCTACTGAGAGAGTCAAGCAAAGAGACTTGATAGCTTGAGAGTTTAAACCAGAGCTTTTCGCACAATTTTGACTGCAAATAATAATAAAACACTCTGACAGCAAGGGTTTGGGTGGAGAAAAAGGGTGAGGGAAGTAGAACCATATTCTTAATTAAAATCTCATTAAAAAAAAAAAATTTAATGTGCTTAAAATTTCCACCGAGGTCACCATTCTGGAGAGATGACAAACTCCTGGGATAAAGGCAGGAAAATCCTGGTAGTCGTGTCACATTTAGCAAGTCAAAGATATGTTTGTATAAGGCTGTAGAGGGCTAAATCCATTTTACATGCCGTATGTATTATTAATTTCTGACAGTGGGCTTAGAAAAACCTAATTCTCTGGAATACGAGCTCCCTTTGAGCAGAGGGAAGCCTTTTCAAAACTCATCTTTTATTGACTGAATCATTTTTGAGTCAATCTGTCTGCTTTCGGCAAGACAAGAGTTTTAAATCTTCTCTCTTTTTTTCCTCCTTTTTGAGTCGTGGCAAGTCTATTAAAACCTGCTAATGTATGCAGCAAGGCCTCTGATTTGAAATGTAATGAATTCTTCAGATAGTGGCAGATTAGGGGAGAAGATGATAGAAACAGCCAGAGCTGCCAAAAATAAGAACTCTCCAGAAAAAGAGGAGGAGAAGGGTGAGTGGGAATGAGAAAGATTAACCCTTTTTATCCAGAAGAAGAAAATATTTAAGCTCCATTAATAGAATCAGTTAAAACAGCAGGACTGGAAGAGGCAGAGCATCTTCAGGCTTGCCTGGGGCTGAATGAGACAGAGAATAAATGAATCTTTCCTCCTAGAGTGTCTTGTAAGATTAGGTAATTCCCTAAGTGAAAAATGAATAACTTAGAGAAAATTAGCTCCATCCATATAAATAAGCCTTCATATTCCAAACTCGTCACCCAGAGCTTCCCAGGCGAATGCCCTGAAACATTTCTGCTGTTGTGTAACAGATGGTTTCCTCCTCCCCCCTTCCCTGGGTTGGTTCCAACTGCAGTATCTTTCAGGTGATCTTGTTTTAGCACAAAAATGAGCATTTTTGGGTGTAAATCATCCATCCTGTTAGTGAAAGGAAGCTTGGCAGTTTTATTGTCTTTGGCATCTTTGAAGTGCTGGACAAACCTTATGGAGTCACACAAATGAGAGATTAGCACTGTCTCAGTTTTACAGATAGAGGAGCTAAGGGAAAGAAAGTCAAGGATACTACTTAATTCAATAGCACAGATCTGGTGACAGCCCTGAGAACACAGAATCTGCTGAATCACGGCACAGACCTGGGATACATTCCTGTTCAACAGGAAAATTCATACCTCAGCTTTGAATTTGATGGCTTTAAAAAAATAAAATTAGCTCCATAATAAAGTTCTAATGAAACAAAACCTTAGAGAGAACAGTCTGATGGAGCACAGGTGACCCAGTGGATTATAATGAAAATTAAGCTCAGCAGAACTGATGCAGGTGAGTAAATGTGGGAGATTGAGAAATGGGTTCTGGCCGCCCAATGTCCCTTTGCTGATGACAGGCACTGAAATGTTTTAACAACTGAGAAATCCCAAATAACAGAGGCAAAATCCTTCCATTTAACATGAAGCAGAAATATGTAAGTCCATGCATGTCTTGAAGGAAAGATTGTCTTTCCCTACAGACTCAAGGCATTCAATCCTCTATCACACAACTCAAACTACCAAAAGGCAAGAAGTTTTAAGAGCAAAGTTAGCTCAAAAGCTGCTGGAGGCAGAGACTGTGGAAACTAAGCATGAACTGGAAAAAACAGCAGCACAAAACCTTTGCAGTGGGATACAGGACACAGGTAAAAGTGTTATCTTGGAGGCCAGCAAGCCATGGCACTCAGCCTGGCTTTTCAAATTGCTTCCAGGTACTGTCTGCATTTGCTGGCAGAAACACATTTTCTCCCACCCTGGAGACTAACAATGGCTGTTTGCTTGTGCCCACATCTCCTAAACTCCATCAGTCCCCTTGATGTGATTATCACCAACTGGGAAGCTGCCTTTTCCTACCTGTCTGTTTGCTTCCAAGCCTGATCTGAGTGCTGCAGAATTCACAGACGAGAACTTTTACATTTCCACATGTTAGTGCTTTTGGGAAGGAGAGGTTGTGCTTGCTTTCATGTACGTAGACACAATCCTGACCTTTAGCTGGGTCCCAGCCCTGTGATTCAATAGCTGGCACTCTCTTCCTGAATCAGTAATGAGCTAAAGGTTATGGCAGGGAGCAGGCTGCACTCTGGATATAACATTTTTCAGAGAAGATAAGAGACTCAGACCTGGAATGTTACAGAAGAGGTAAAACATTTTTCCTGGCAGAGCATTTTTTATTTGGGGCTGAGGGCACGACCCAGGACTGTGGCATCAGTCCTGTACAAATGCCATTTGGTAACCACATTCTGCCTCCTCCACTTTCAAGTTTAAAAGACACTTCTCACTTTCTGCCATGGGGACAGTCCCTGTGTGGCACTAAGCAGTTGCTGTACTTCACACTACACATGGATGCATGTTAGTATTGGATGATGAAATCCCCATGCAAATTCCCTTTTGCTGTGAAGCTTGCAGAGCACTTTGGGAATGCTGAGAAGCCAACACACTCATTGCAACAAGCTCCACCACACCAACTGTAGTAGCAGGCTCAGAGAACAGCCTACTCCATAATTTCATTATTTTTCTTTTCCAACTTCTTCTTGAATTCCCCCTGCACAGCCTCTACATCCCTTCTTCCTGCCCTTCTTGTTGGGAAAATCCTCTTGCTTTCCTGAACTCTTCCATCTCTCTGTCTCCTGAGAACTCTGCACCAAACACTGGCTTAGTGCAGGACTATCCTGTTTGGAATAAGATCAGTCAAAAAATCGAGATCTCCCATGCTTAGTCACCAAAGAGATTATTTTGGCATAGAAAAAAAGCACAGCACTGAGGTAACCTTGACTCTTGGTTTCCAGTGATCCACCCCATACCAGGGAGCAGAGAATCCTGATCTCCTGCACTGCAGCCTCCCACAGGAAGGATTCACTCCAGGTTTAGGTTTAGGGAACATTTTACTCACTGCTGCTGCTGTGGACTCTTCCCACTGAGGTCAATGGCACCAAGTACCATGGAGACCATGCTGCTGGCATGAGCAGCTCTGCCAAAACAGGTCAGAGAGTCTTAGGAAAAGTGTATGTTGAGGAAAGGAAAAAATGGTACACACAAAAGATCTGTGTGCATGGGATTTGCAAGTAACAAGAAACAGATTTATCCAACTTGGCTAAATCAGTGAATTAGCTCTGTGCTTGAAGAAAAAGTTACCCTTAAAGGCTGTGCTATTCAGTAGCTCACTTTACATCTGAGAAAAGTCTGCAAAAATCCTCCTGCATTATCTCTAGCCTTATAGATTTCTTCTTTTCATCTGAGGCTCAGAGTGGGGATTACCCATTAAGGTGCAGTGGCCAAATCACCTTCAATCTATTCTCTCTAAAAAGAAGAAAAAGCTTTGGTCTCTCCTGTCCTCTTCCATCTCATTCACTTCCCATGTCCACAACCAAAGCATTTACCTCCAATTTTCCATAGGTGAATTCAATAGGTAAATAGGTTCTGAATACCAAGGGGACACAAAGGATACTAAATAACAATTCTCACTTCTCAATCCTACAGGCTGCATCCTACTTCTCCAGCACCACAGAACAAGGCTTCATTTAAAATCTTTGTGTATTTCTCAACCCAATAACCAGACAGTTGGCAATTTCCAGCCAGCACTGACCAATTTTGACCTGCACAGTTTCCACAGTGTCATCCCCTTGTTGTGATCAGGGATGTAACAGAGGCAGCAGCACTGGCAGCTTGGTATCAGATCACCTGGGCTCAACCACACCAAAACATCTGCAGTGCTTCACATCTGGCCACCCCTGGCAGCACCAGCAGGAGCAGATGTGTTCAGCAAGGAATGATGTGGCCAAGAGATCCTGCCCTGAGCTGTGCCAGCTCTGCCTCTTCCCCTGCCCCAGCAGGACCATCACCAAGGGGAGTTAAACAAAGGAGTTAATAAGTACAGTTAGAGAGAGGCAATAAAAGCAAAAAAAACCAGCTAAAAAATACCTTTGCAAGCAGGTGAGGCATGTAACTACAGGCAACTAAAATGCTTTTACCATGTTGAGTTTTTATAGAAATGTGTTTGCTTCTCCTCAACCACAGAAGTCAGAGACTGTAAACATCTGCTTGTTCATGCTGTCTCTCTCCCACAATGTTTTGATTTAGATATTTTCCTGTAATGTCTGCAACTTAAACACATCAGAATTGTGCCAAGGCTTCAGTAACAAACAGTAAAGGGGATTGAAGGTATTAGAAAAGTGAAAAGCTAACAAACCCAAAGCCATTTAAACAAACTGACAAGAGCCCTGGCATCACTCTGAAGCATTCCAAAGCAGAATTTCCTGAGCTGAAATTACCTTGAATGCATCTTTCCAGTAAAACTGAAATTACCTCCCTTTCAGCATGAGACCTATTGAAGTACTTGACCCTTTGGACATTATAATCTTCTTGGCAGCACTATCAACACTTGCTTCAGAAGCTGGTGAGCTGGAAGCCCAGCATGACTTGTTTGTCATGGTTTAACCCCAGCCAGCAACTAAATGCCACACAGCCACTCCCTCATTCCCTCTCCCCATCCACAGGACTCTCAGTGAGGTTTATTCTGCTGCTCTGCTAATTTTATTTACCTGTATTTGGATTCCAAGACAAAAAAAAAAAGTCAATTATGGCTTACTAGGAATTATAAAGAACTTGTGCAATTGGGCTTCTGATTTAGTTATCAATCCAAAAAGACATTCTGTACTAAGAAGTAAAAGATAAAACCATAAAGCAAGGTTTGCATGACTTGCAGCTGCTCAGATAAGAAAAAAAAAAACCCAAAAACAACAAACAAACAAAAAAAAAATAGAGAAAACCTAAAGAGATTTTTATTAATGCTTTAGGATGACTTAGAAAAAAAGTCACTTAATCATAACATTGTAAACAAGGAAGTTCTACAGCAGTATTTAAAAATATCCAAAATTGTTTCAGGAGCCCCATTGATTTGAATTAGGCAGCTGCATAATCACAGGGGCTGCAATTTTAATGAACATTTCAACAGGAAATGTAGAGCTGATTATATATATCAAAACAGGAAAGATCTGACAGCTGCAGCAACTCTTTTTTTTGTTGTTGTTGCTGTTTTGTTTATTACCTCAGTGTGCAGATCCAAACCAACTCCAGAACTAATACAGAACTTACCTGACAGCCTCCTTCTCCTTGGCTCCCAATGCTTCTGGCTGCAGCTCTGATCTTACTGTCTTGATACATGTCATTAGGCACAGCATTTTGAAAAATAATTAGTGATTCAATCAGATTTTACACTGGATCAAGTGGCTGGAAACTTCAATGCTGTGCTGCAGTTTTCCCTTAAAATACTTTAGGGCATGTTATATATACTTAATTAGATAATGTTTATACAGTGCTTTGAAGGAATAAGGAACTCTGTAAGGGCTGGGCCACGTTTTCAGAAAGGAAAAGAGCAGTGTTGAGACAGCACAGGCAGAGAGGGAGAACAAAGCTCTCAAAAGCTGAACAGCACCTTGTTTTCAGAAAGGTTTCGGGACATTTGAGAAGAAATATGTCAGCAGCTTCCAACATCCAGGCACTAAGAAAGAAACAGAAGTTGTGAAGCAGGGGATGCTGCAGAGGCAGTGCAATGACAGTGCTGCTGATACCAAAGGGAGAACAGTGCCACCAGAGTCACAGGGCCAGCAGCAGCTCTTCCAGAAGGAAAACTTTGCTTATACCCAAGCCCAGGGCAGTATTATTACCCTCTTAACAGCAATTTGCAACATGAGGACTCGGAGTTGTAGCCCTTGATAAAACAAAATGCATTCCTCTCCTGTGAACACTCTTATTGGTAAGAGGGGGAACTAATGGAATAAAAGTATCTGGCTGCTTATTATTTTGAAGTGAGGGAAGCAGGGCTTTGTTGTTAAAGTTAGGGTGCTTTTGGGCTGCATGCTAAAATACTAAAATACACTGCAAAACACAAAAATTTGTCTTCCTAGGAGGAACAGGGAGCAGCACAGAGTCTTCCCCTGACTGGGCACCCAGAGCAAGCAGCAGAGGGGATGCAGAGCACAGAAAGGGTGAGGGCCAGATTCTGCTCTGGATCAGGATGAGGCACCACATAAATCCTTCATCCAAACCTCTATTAAAAGAATTTGGAAAGGAACAAAGCAAGCTGTGGCTAAATGCACTCAGAATGAACAAGAGATGCTGCATCCAGACATTTGGCTCCCTACAGGGCAAGAGGCACAGAGAGTGCTCCAAAGAGTTTCCAGTGAGCAATGAAAGCAAACAATGTATGCAGGGAGCTTTAAAAATGATTGCAAAGAGAGCCCTGAGCTTCTGTTCTGTGCGTTTTTTGGGTTTTTTATTTGCCTATAACTAAATTACATGATTTCTTTGCAAGTCTAATTAAGCAGTTAATTGATGCTGGTGCCCTTTAGCATCTGGCATTTAAGATTAAGTAAATAATGGAGAAAAGTGCATGCAGCACCCAGCAATAATTAAACACAGCAAGGGTTTGTTCCCCCACCCTCCCCCGTTTCTAACCTGTTACATATAAATCTCTGAGGATAACTGTCTTTAATAACCTCAAATACACTTACACACCATATAATGGGTACTTGACAACAGTATTTTTCCTCCTAGAGATCGTGGATAGTAGGTGTATCTTTTCTCTTAATCAGGAGATTTCATTTTATAGCTTGCAATCAAGGGGAAGGAAAAGCTTCATTGTGACAATTCTACCCAACTGAAGAGCATGTTATGGATCTTCATGGGAACATACTTTTAAATCCAGGACTATGAACTGTTGGCATCATGCATTAAAGATTTGTGGTTAAATTTTTCCCTTTTTCACATGCTTGGCTCTTCCTGATGGACCATTCAGTGTTATTCATGTGTTTCCTGAAGTCTGTGGAAATGCAGGTTATGAAAAAGAAAACTGAGTTATCTAAAATAAAGCTCCAGGGAGACCTTAGTGATTGCCTTTTAGTCCTTAAAGGTGGTTTATAGGAAAGACATGGAGAGACCTTTTAGCAGGGTTTCTGCAATAGGTTTTAAACTCAAATAGGGTGGATTCAGACTAGGTATGAGGAAGAAGTTTTTTCCAATGAGGATGGTGAAACACTGGCAGAGGTTGCCCAAAGAGGTGGTGGGTGGAAGTATTTGAGGTCAGGCTGGACAGGGCTCTGAGCAACCTGACCTAGCTGAAGATGCCCCTGCTTATTGCAGGGGGTTGTACTAGACCTTTAAGGGTCTCTTCCAACCCAATCTAGAACACGATTCCATGATTTTTCACATGTAGAGCACTGCACTGAGATTTCTATCTGATCTTAAGAGCACAGTTTCCTCAGAAGGCCATATGTTAAGGACTGGAAGTAAGTTTAAGACATACTCCAAGTCTTATGCTACAAGAAACACTGAACCAGCTACAGCTTCTGCTGCTCCCCCAACAAAACCACACAGGAGCATAAGCTCAGTCTGGCAATGTCAGCCAGACTGCTTTCCTAATACAGCTTTGATTCAAACTAACAACAGTATGAAAGGTTTTCAGTTCTTCCAGAGCTGCCTGATGGAAGGAATTGCTGCCCAAAGATTAGTGCCACAATTCTTTTAGACTCTGCAAGCAAAAAAAGCTCATGTGGAGACTCCTGCCACCTCCCATGGGTGCTTAATTAGCATCTCTGGCATACTCAGAGACCTTTGGACAGAGGGTGCTACAGAAGTGGAAAATATTATCATCATTATGCCTGCTCCCACCAGTGCTGGCATCCAAGGGAGAGCTTACCCAGCAGATGGTAAAGCTGTGAGCATGGCTGGCTTTGGTTATAATTTCCCTCATCACAGACTCTCCTTGTTGGAGCAGCTTCCCTCCTTGATGCCTGAAGAGCAAACCAGAACCTGCAGACCAGGACTGCATCCTGCTGGTCAGTACCACTGACACATTCAAACAAGCCAGCACTCAAATCACTGAAAACTAAATCATCCAAAGGGCTTTCTAATTAAAAAGAGCTTCACTTACATGGCAATTCTTTTTCCCACCTGTCACAGTCAGCCCTCCCCCAAATTTCAATCATTAAAAGGAAAAAAAAAAAAACAACAACAAAGCATTAGTCAGCTTTTGTTAAGTGTCAAACATTCCCACTCTAAACAATGAGCAAAACAAGAAGAGGTGTTTAATAGCTCTCAGAGCAACTTTATACCTTCCTAAACACTATTTCTGTACCTCTTGCTAATTGCTTATTTGCCCTGGTTGTATGGAAGAGCCTGGCTCACTCCAGCTTTGACAGAGGAGAACAGCAGTGTTTAACATGCTGCAGGAGGTGTGATATGCCTGGTTCTAATTTTTATCCTTATTTATTTCTGTTGGGGTTAGCAGCTGAGGACTCTGAGCTACCTGAGGCGTAACTAAGATGCCATTAGCTTTAAATCTGTTCCCAAGTGCTGCAAGCAGCCTCTCCATTTGGCTTAGGACATCACCTTGCAGATGAAGCCTTTGCATATGTGGGAACATTCTGCTCAAAACTTCTCTCTTCACCAAAAACTTCCTAGAGACTCTGGAATAAAAGCATATGGTAATGCTCCCCTCCTCTTTCCTGGGGTTTTTCATTGTAAAATGTGAAGGATCCCACAGTAGAAAGAAGTGCTTTGAAATGGGAGCAAAGAGTAATCTCTGCTACTCCTTGTAGCACCATGGGAGCCCAAACAGGTTCTGCAGGGAGCTGGGAAATGCATCAGCACCCTGCCCACATCGTGAGGAAGGGATTGAGTGTGCAAACAGCCTGACCTGGAGCTCCTCCCATGGTGGCTGATGATGGAAACACCTTTAACCCACATCTGCTACGCAGCTCCAACATCACCGGCTCTAACTCGGGATTTATTTTTATCGCTCTTCTAAAACGACACAGAAAGTTCCCCTCTCCTGAATCCTGCCTCATTCCAGGGAAGGCATGGCAGTCTAAAAGGGGAATCACACACCATCATCATTACCAGCCTGTTCAGAAAGCCTTTGCTGAATCTCTCAGATCTGCACGGTCGCTTTGATGCCACCAGCAGAGAGATTTCTGATGACACATCCGCAGTCTCCAGCGAAGGTGCTGCTGCTGCTGCCTCTGGCCCTTCCTTACAGCAGCCTCTGATCTATTTAATTTAGGTACTTTTGCTGCACACCTATGGAGGTGTCTGATCATGGCAGAAGGTAACTTTACAACGTTGCACACCCGCCCAACAAACCCACCATGCCACAGTCCTCCAACAGGACCCAGCGAGACTCTTCTATTCAACAGAGACAGAAACACACTCAGAGAGCCAGGGAGTGAAAAGGCAAATTTGTGAAGCTGATCTCATCTTCAGCTTTTCATCTGTTTGGTTTTCATTGAGCTGGAGCTGGTTGTATGTAAGAATGAATATGCTGTTCCCTAATGGAAGCTGGATTGACTTGCTCTTTAAGTGGAGATGCCAGACAAGCTGGCACTGAAATGGAGAAAACATGGAAACATGGCAATAGTGAGGGAAGATGCAGCAGTGCTGTGACACACAAACCATACCTGGTAGCTTTAGTTTACTGTAAAGAATGGGCTGCTCCATGATGCTCAGAAATCCCTGATGGGCAGACACCAATTTCCTGCATTTTAGGACTTGCTATGATTTAACAATGCCCCTGCCTCCCTGGGCATGAGGTGCCCAGAGCACAGCCAGCAGCACAGAGAGCATTGCATCTACTTACTGACCTAACACCTGGGTGTTAGCAAGCCAGGTCAATAGGGATGAAGATGCTAAGACAGGCTTTTCTCCCTTCCTGCTGACATCCTTATGGCAGCAACACATCCTAGAGGATATCACAACTCTACCACATCATGGTACTGATGTCAGTGCCATGATTAAGACAGCAAAGTAATTACAAGTGTCTGCTTTTGTATGCTGATTGCTTTCCAAATAGATGTTCTCCATTCCAAATAAATCCACTATGGATTAACGTTTCTTCTACTTGTTCACTACCTAGAATGTATTTGATTAGAAAAGCGTGATCAAAACCCTGCTTGACCATTTTTCAGCACTTCACCATTTTTCTTTTCCTCATCAGGGAGAAAAATGTATCCATTAGTTAACCTTTTCAAACACATTCTTTTTGTCGGCTAATTCAAAGAAGGATTATAAAAATAAAAAAAAATAAAAATCGTCAGACTCGGCATGTGAATAGCTTTTTGTGAGCACAGGGAACAAGCATTCATATATCAGAACATCAGCATGGGGAGATAAGGGAGCTGTATAGTGAGAGCTTATCTGAATGCAAGATCAGCCCTGTGAAACCAGCATAAACATCAAGGACAGAATCCATATATTGATGTAATTCTTAGTGCTACTAGTGCATTTGTGTGAATTTGCAATTAAATAAAGCTTATTCCTTACAAAGAAAACAAGAAGTTAAGGATACAATTCAAGGTCTATTGAGATCAATGAGAATTTTTTTTATTGCATTTGAATATAGCTCCCTCTCCCTCCCTCCCAACATGCCTACTAGAACATTAAGAAAGAAATTACCTGAAATTTGTTTGTACTACTTTTAAACAGACCAAGAATTGAAACCTCAATTCTCTTAGTCTGCTTTCTAAAACAGCAAATCCAAAGCTCTCCTTTCATCCACAGCTAACATTTAATGTATTTAAATCCACATTGGTTTTGTACCAAATAAAGTCATTGAAAATACCACAAATAGACGTGGGTGACAAATTAACTGATGCAGGCAACATAACTTTGAATTTCCTGACTTTTAGGCAATTAAAATATCAACTTAATTGTTGGATCTGTGTAGCTTCTCTCATTTTAATATGTAAATCAGTCTCTATTACGCTATAGCTCAAAGAATGTGTGACTCTGCTTACTTGATTAGGCTGGGAATTGCTGGTCCTGCTGTCACTGTGTTTACACTCTAGTGACAACTTTGCACATCAAATTCACATAATGCAATGTCATCAACTTACTCATCAAATATAAACTTCTTAAATACAGCCGCTGCTCTAAAATATTGAAACTTATTTTACTTCATTTACAGCTCCTAAATATCGGCATAAGTGAAAAGAAAAACTGGAAATTCAAGTGCACAACAGTATTTCTCAGAAAAAACAGCTTCCCACAGACAGGGAGATGAACAGGAAAAACAGTCCCTGCCAAAAGTTATCCTTTGGCTTCCAGATTTCAGTTGCACGTTGCCCATTTAAAATGTGGTACAAGGAGCCAAACTTTATTTCTCAGTCTCCACACATTCACCCCCTCATCTGGGATGCAGCATTAAGGAGCCCTGATTTATCCTGGGAAGAGAGTCAGATGTCAGCTCCTGGCCACTTACAGTCGCCTGCAAATTGATATGAGAACTCCAGAGTCAACCAGCAAACTCAGTCATTTTTCTTCCTATTATGACCTGACCACAACAGGAAAACCACCTTGGATAGTATGGGGTGGGAAAGGGTAATTAAGCTCAGTATATTCCCATTCCTGTAACCTTTCCTGAATCCAATAAACAACCCCAACCAAGGGGACATTCACTTTGCCAGCACAAGGCTTTTTAAGACTTCCCAATGTCCTTGACACCCCTTGCAAAGCCCTTCCACTGGATTTCCACCGGTCTAGAGGCTCACAGAGGCATCAGGCTTTAATTTCCAGGAGAAACAATACACTGACAGGATGCAGAGCAGAGATCTGAGGCTCTGCGCTGCCGGGGCGCTCCGCCACGCTGCCAGGCTGGTTTTTCTGATGTCAGGGAAATCGTGTCGGCCTGAATTTGAGACATCAGCACAAGCCTTTCTTCTCAATCCTGCTGATGAATGAAAGAGCATTTTCAATTGTGTACATCCAGAGGCCTTGTGGCACATCAGCCCTCATCAAAAAGCTGCTCCGTGGTGCAAAGCGCTGTCAGAGGCAGCTCCCAGCTCAGCCCTGCAGGAGCCAAAGGGCAGCTGCAGATAATACTGCATTTCCTCCCCTTCTGCACTGGAGGGATCCAGCAGGAGCTTCCCAGCCACCAAGGAGGCCACAACCAAGCAATGAGAGCTCAAGTATCCCAGGCAGAAAAACAGAAATGACAAAGTCTACCAGCAACAAAGCTCAACAGGTTGCTGGCTTGTCTTTGGTGGACAAAGAAAGCATCACACAGAGGGATACTGAAGGACCTGAGGGATGTAAGAAGAACTGTGGCCACAAAGGGTGTCACCTTTCATGTGGCAGTTTCTGTACAGTACAAATTTGGTGGTGCTTTACAAGGGTGATGGGGGTGGGAAGGAGTTAAAACACAGAGAGAAGGATTTTGGATCCTTCTGCAGCTCACTGACTTTTGTCCTTGCAAAGGCTCTGAATGTCTCCTGAGTAGAAATGAAGGAGCACATCCACTTCTGGGGGTTATTTCTGGTAGTGAGAACAACTCTTCCACATGCTCACTTTGTATTTCATTCAGCTGCTGATGAACTGGGAACTGGAATCCCAAGTAATCAGGCTTAAAAGTACTGTTTCTATTACCAGTTTTTCCTTCACAGCCACATACAGAAAGAGACAGAATACACCTTGTCAGCCCAGGTTTCTCTACACATTTTCTCTTGATTTATCTACTCCCTGAAGTCACCTCTAACCTTGCTCTCTGCAAATCTGTAATGGCTGTAGCTATCTCTAACCTTCCTACCCACCTCAGCAAATGCAGCCTCCTTCTCCCCAGGTGTAACACCACACCTCTACTGTGTCAGGACTGAGTAAGGAAAATGCATTTGCCCAGGAAACCAGCAGCCTTCTCCTCAGCTGTATTTTCTTGCAATGCTACTCATTTGCATTACACCCAGACTCAAGTCAGGATCAATAAGCCCAGAGAATCCCTTGGGAGCCTCCTTCCTCATATTGCTACAGAAACCATTGCAGATGTTGTCACAGTTGTGTTTAAATCTGGTGCTCCTCATCACATATACATTTTTATTTTCTTTTCCATTTCCTTCTCTATCACAAATTATTTTAATATTTTTTCTTTCCAAAAATGGTTTCCTTTTTTTTAATGGAACAAAGCTTCTACTTCTACTAAATATTTTGTAATCCATTTCTGCACAGTGCCTAGCAAGAGGGTAGAAGATGCTGTAAAAAAAACCCTTGTAGGACTTGCTGGAGCTGTATGGAAGTATTATGTAGGTTCACAGGCTACCTCTTAGAAAAACAGAAATATTGAGTTCTCCAAGAACTTCACATGTGAAACTGGTAGAAAAGGAGGGCAGGAAGAAATCCTGCAGCTTTTTTTGCTCTTTGTGAAGGCTAAGTATAGTCTGGATAGTAACCTTTGACTGACACCAAGTTTTACACATTCACCAGCTACAACAGAACTACTTTACAGAATTTATTACAAACCTCTGGCTCCCTGGACAGCAGAGAGAGCCTGAAAGTTCCAGCAGTGTCTCAGTGGCACCTCCCACATCCCAGTTTCACAAGGAGCTGCAGGCATCCTTGGGGGTTTGTTCTGTCAGGAACCTTTGGCCCCCCTGCAGCACACAGATTACACGAGCTCAGGGCAAGACTCTGGGTGTTCAACAGACTGGTGGCAACTTGCCACAGGCAGGGAACTCTGTTTGCAATGTCCTCAGTGCTGCATGACTCCATATCTGTGTTATCTCAAAAAAAACCCAAATCTTGGGAATCTTTCTGCATGATGAATATTATATATGATTAAAGCAATTTTTTGTTTTTAAGATCAGAAAACATTTCTTCCAGCCCTCTTGAGATACTGGACTTTCATTCAAGCCAGGACCTTTATAGATGCCTGCAGTGACTTCAGTAGTGCAGAACATTTACCATCAAAGGCACTGCTGCTGAATCAGAACACACAAAAGCTTCAAGGTATTTTCCCCTTAGGGCTGCACTGCCCAAATCCATTGACACCATTTAGGGACTCTCCCCTGACCACTGTAACCCTGTCAATGTGAAGTACAGGAGATCACAACTCTGCTAGAGTTTTTTATGAAAACAGGTATATTTAGCAGCATCACCTGGCTGTCTCCAGTGCTGGCCTGAGACAAAGAGATATGGAAAATAACGAAGGGAATCAAAGTAAGCTCTATTTAAACTATCAGCTTATTCCCAGTCTTAATATACAATTCAGGTCCCAGACTGGTCTAAATGTCTTGCAGAAGAGAAAGTAGAACCATAAAAACAATAATAATGAGAATTAGCTTGGAGCTGGAGGGATTGCCCCACGGAGGCTGTGGAGTCAGCACAGGAGGGCATGCAGCTCCCAGTGGGTCAGGGCTGCTGCTAATAACTCATCCCTTGTGCTGCTTTCCATATCATTTGTGCTTTGCACACCAGTGCTATGCAGCATCTAGGATGCAGGTAGCAGGAGGGGATGATTTCTTTCCCCATCAAGGATATGTGGCCATCTCTGGAGTGAAAGAGGACAGACCTTCATCAGTGCACAGCAAAGCACCAGAGGCAAAGTCAGGCTCTTTATTAACTTCAGATGAAATTGGGATATGCAGAAAGCAATTTACTGAGATACAGGCAGGGCACAAAGGCTAACATCCTGCTTTTTTCTGAAGTCCCTTAACATTTGAAGGCAGCAAATGCCCTGGACCTTTGTGTCTCTTTAGAACAAAGGCATTTCCTTCAATACAAGTGAAGGGGAACCAGCAAGTTAAACACAAGTGACAAAAGGGTCACCTAATGAATCCCTGCTGTGCTTCAGGACAAGGCAGGGTGAGACTGAAGGTGCCCTCTGTGCACCCACCTGGCCCAAGGGGATGCAGGATGAGCAGTGGGATGCAGGGAGCCACTGGCACCAAGTGAGGAATGGAGGCTGCACTTCCACATGTGCACCCAGCAGCAGCTGAGGTCAGGGAAGGATCCCCCATCAGGTGGACTCGGGTCCCACTCACAGGTGCAGCCCCCACCATGTGTGGATTCCCTACACAGATGGCAGGAAGCACCAAGGCTTCCAAGCACCAACAGCTCAGCCAACTCTGGATGGAGAATGGCAACTTCTAAATTCCATCTGCTCCTTTTTTGTCACCTTCTGTACTCAGAAACACATTCATCAGAAGCACAAGCACACTGGGACAGTGACAAATTTTACCGTCTCTGGTGTGTCACTTCAACAAGATTAGATTATTTTAATATTAATTCATTACCCAATTTAAATCCAATTAAATACATTTTTACAAGGCCCTGGCATGGCTGTGATGCTGGGGACAGCCCCTGCTGAATGCCAGGTGTAGCATCTGTGTTAGGGACAAACACCTGCCTCAGAGATTCTCCAGTCCTTCATCAAGGACCCCCTTTTCCCATCTTTTTCCTAACAAGGGGAAAAGGACACTGAAACCATTGAGATGGATGAACAGCTTTTCTTTTTTGGTGGGATTATGCTCAAGAAAATAGATTTTAAGTTCTCCCCAGATGGTTGAAATCAGAGCTGATTTCCCCATCTTCCTTCCTGGTAGGGGTTCCAGCCTCTCTCTCACCAGAAAGAATATTAAAAGCACTTTTCCTCTTTCTCACAGGGAGAAGCTGCATGAAGAAGGGAACACTCCAGTGTAGCTACGAGATAGCAATAAATCATGAGAGCTCATGGAAAATTCGCATCACTGCATTCTTTTAGTCAGGAACCAGCTTCCATGGATCATCCATTCCTACCTTCAGGTACATTACCTTTAAGATAGGAACACAAATGAAGAAAAGGAGCACCTGAATCATTCTCTCTCATTTCTACCTATGCTTTGTTACAAGTCATTACTTCTCTCAGCTCCCTGGTTAGCTGCCACCTACATATTTGCTTGCAACTAAGACCCAAATCCATCTCTAGCAGTGCCAGAAATCAAGAGGTCTACCAAGACACCACGGGGCAAAAAAAGAAAAATCTAAGCAGAAATGGCTTGGAGAGAAATGGGGAAAAAATGGGAAAAGCTACGGAGATGGAAAAAAAAAAAAAAAGTAGAAGATGCAGACTGAAATACAGAAGGGGCAGTGGAGGGAAGGTGTGAAGAGCATGGGAAAGAGAAGTGCAGAACTGGAACAGATTTCAGATCTGTGCAGCAATGCCCTGTGCCACCTTTCCAAAGCTGTCACAATCTGCATATCCCTGTTTCTGAGGCAGGAGGACTGAAGCCTCTCCCCAGATGGCTGTCTGACCTTGGTGCTCCCAGCTCTTACACAACCCAGCAGAGGAACACAACACTCACAGAGCTCCAACCCACGCCCTGAGTGTGGTGCCCACAGCCCTGCCCCTCCTTAACACCCCACTATCTGCATCCGTGCCAATCTGCATCCTAGAAAAGGACAGGATGCTGTTATAGCTCTCCATAGGTCCCCATCTGAACAGGGACTCTTACAGCACAAATGAGAGGAAAGGGCCACTGAACCACGTGGCAAGTTGCCAGGCTGTGCTGCAGCCTCCAGCGGTTATGCTCAAAGAGATTTAAAGTCCAGCATAACCTTGATTTTTAATAGAGTCACATTTAATGAGCTTTAACGTCCACAGTAATAATTTTCTTATTACCTACGCAGGAGTCGGAAATACGATCAGAAGAAATGTGCTGCACTCCAGTCCAATGAAGGGATTTAACAATGGCCAATACATTATTATCAAAACCATCAACATCATTGTCCTTAATGCCTTTTTTTTGGGTTGGTATAATTATAATTCTGTGAGCCATAAGCAAAGCTGTTGCATACCACATAAGCTTGCTGAACACATCAAACCTGGCTGGCTAGAGGCCACTCAAAATCCCTCACCTTGCCAAGCAGCCAGTCAGGTTATATGGCAAAACAGGACAATAAAATCTTACATTTACCTCTATCTGTCTAAAGGCAAAATGCAAACTTACATATGACCTTTGTTGTACTCTCAGCTTTTATCCACACTCTTCCTATTCAGTCCTTGCTCTCTTTTCATCCCATTCTATTCTGACACCAGGGACCTCCCACCTCAAAAGCTCAGAGAACTGAATTTGCCTCTTGGGTGTGTCACACGAACCAGCTGGATAAACAGACAGATGGGGACTGCAGCTGACAGAAAGGGGTAAAAGAAAAACTCCAATTCCTGTTATTTTTGTACAAAAACAGCTTCACAAAACTCACAGAAATCCGCTCCCTTATCATGCACAACCAACCTCCCTCCCTGGGGTAGCCAATTGGACAGTGACAAACAAAGCAGAGGGAGTTTCTGCCACACTCTCCCCACTTCACACCTTGAAAATACACTGAAGCAGAAGGCATGTGGCAGCTGTTCCTGTGGGCAGAGCTAAGAAAACAGCAAAAGCTGGATCCTCCATGTCTTATCCAGAGGGAGACAGTGTGAGTTTTCTGGCCACACGAATCCATGTTGTGGAGCCACTGCTGAACAGCTGCTGCATCCATGCTGCTGATGCAGGATGGAGACAATGTAGGATGGAATCAATGCAGAAATGGATGCAGCTTGCACAGCACACTCGAGCAGCTGCCCCCAAACCCACACTTGATCAGCTCTCCCTGCTCCACCAAGGAGGCCAAATCTGGAATTCACCTGGCTAATTTAAAGCCAGCTCAGGATAACTCAGTAACCTTGTGGTCAGCACTGTAACACCCTCAGCATCTCCTCACATCCCAGTATTTGCAGTCCCCATGCTCTGACTCTGCTGCTGAATTCTCCCACAGCAGAAATGAGAGTTTAGGTATATTTATGGCACTGTGCCCTGTGCATGACAGTGATGCACTCAAGCACATGAAATACATGAAAAAAATGCCCAAGATCTTTCCACATAACCTGGCTTCCTATACCTTCAGCCTGTCCTTAAAGAGAGTCACCCACAGGGCTGCTCCATCCTTCAACAGCTTTTTCCCATTTTGTTTACAAGAACCACTTCCAAATGCACTTACAGGCACTCTGAGAATCCAAAGGGCCCTCCTGTGACTTTGATAAATGACACTGAAGTACTTCCTACCCTTCTAAGTTCTGAACCTGATGCTCTCTTTCATCTGAGATGGTCACCAGAAGTCAGAATGATGTAGCTTGGGATTGGGGTAAAAGGGAAAAAAAAAGTGCATCACATACATGAGGCTGGAAATACCCCAAAACCCAGTGAGCTGCTTGTTTTCCTGTTGGAATCAAAGGCAGAAGAGAAAACAGCTTTAAAAAATGCATCCCTTCTGAGCTAACGACAAACCTGGTAACATCCCAGCACTGAGGCACCTCACAAACAGCTAAAACCCACTGTGTGGAAAGGCAGCAGCATCAAAATTCTAACCCATCACAGGAGGCACACGTGAGGAACACATTCCCCCAGCAGAGATGGTCTAATTACTGCAGATGATACCCCAGAGGTTCATTCATCAGTGACAGAGACATGGGCTGACCCCACCTCTGCAGCCTCTCTGCCCTCCCTGGGCACTGCCAGACCCCTGGAGCTGCAGCATCAGATGTGCCTGGTACTCAGGGCAGAGGGACAGACAAGGGCACTGGGCAGCAGCAATTTAAACTGCAATTTAAACCCCTAAAACCCAGTGCATTGCAAATTCAAATTACAATGCTATCCCCAAGAACTGCTCACGGGGGGGAGTCTGTGACTGGAAGCTCCTACAGACAATGGTCTTTTTAAATGTTTGCCAAGTGTTTCATGCTTATGCATCTGTTAGAGCATCCACTAACAGGAGTGACAGAACTGTCACTTACTTGTAACATGCAGTGAGCTCTTCACTTTATAAACCACCCCATCTGCACGTTTCACTATCATATTTTTAAGGCTGTATAGTGCCATAATCCACTCTGAGATGCTGGAGCAAACACATTCCCAGCAGTAATACAGTGCCATTGTTTGAGTGATGGGAAAACAGACAAGCTACTTTCTGAGAATTTTGTTTCATAACAGAGAAAGATGTTTTCTTCTGTGCATTTTCTTTAGACCAGGGCTCTGTCCTTTTGTGGGTCTGAAGCCTCCAGCACTTGTGACCTTTGGGAAAAGCTCTCCTCTCTCTGTCTCATCTGAGGGAGGTGCCTGACCTCCAGACATTGACCATGTACAGGCAGTTGGAACACACAAGCTTTGCTCCACACAAACCTTCAGCTGTCCTTCATTTCTTTTCTTCTCTAACAAATTGCTTTGAGGCTATGAGAGAGTTACAGCAGTAACTTCCCCTGGGCTCTCCAGGATAACTTGATTCTGCCTGGTCCCCTCACAGTGTCACAGATGATGGGTTAGGCTTTACTGATATCCTTACCTTGATTTTCAGAGTCTGAGAGCATGTCTGGAGGTGTTGATTTTTGGGGTTACTGTACTAAAAAGTCTCACTCAGGTATGTGAAAGGAAGACAGACTGTACTGGAATGCCATAGAATCTGTGAAATGTATTTAGCTCAGTGAAAGATGTACTCTGCTTTCATGGAGTATTGAATGTAGCTGTGATTAATGGGGCACATATACACTGATAAACAATATTAATTTGTTTTAAGCCAGGTCTGAAAAGATTCCAACCACTTGCTTCCCTGCAGCTATGAAAGTTATTTCCTGCTGTCTGTACTACCTCAAGGGCTAAACCAGCCCTGAAAGGAAGGAAATATTTCCTTTCACTCTGTCAGCAGCACCAGCCTATGAAGGTTGCTGTATTAGTATTTCACTCATCACGAACAAATGATATGAATTATTATTATTTAGCCTCACCACCCACCCTCTACCACACTGCCACAGGATTGCCACCACACATGCACTCTCCTGCATCAACCCAGCTGTTTGCATTTTCCATACAACCACTCCATCAAGCACTCTGTCTGCAGTGCCTCCATCTGCCTCTGTGCTCAGCTCCTCTGGCAGCAGGGATGAATTAATGCACCCCCAGGACCAGAAACCAGCAGCTTACCTGCAACTTCTTGTGGGGACTGAAAACCCCCAGCTCCTTCCAGATTCCCAGGGATGGAGCCACCTCCTTTGAGCACCCTCACCAGCTCCCTGAGCCTTTCACACTCCTCCTGCAGCTGCTGCTGCTCCTCCTTGCGCTGCTGCTTGGCCAAACTCATTGGGTTCAGGCTGAAATGGACAACTTTGGTTCTGCTGGGGTCGTAGTCACCCTGGGTGGTAGGAAAAAAAACACAAAAAAAGGACATTCAGTAAGCAATCCAACCTCCAAGTCCACCCAGCTTGTACCACTCGGTGAAATAAGGTGACATTTATGCAGTGGTAAGGTTTTATTCCAACAGTTGAAGGCAGCCAAACCCTTATCTCATTACTCCATCTTAAAAAAAAAAATCCTGAAACAAGGTGTCCTGGTTCCCAACCTCCAACAAAGGCAAAGAAACAACAAACAAACAAAAAATAACCAAACTAGAAAAAAAAAAAACAAACCCACAGAAACACCCCACTTAACAGAACTTGTTCCCTGGCTGATACTTCCACAGTCAAATTTAACTCCAGAAATGAAATTTTATAGCTGTATTTAAAATCTCTTGATAGCAGGAGATTATAATGAACACCCAAACACACCCTTAAACTACAGCAGGACACACAGTGCCTGCCTGATTTATTGCTCATATGAGCCAGCAACATCCATGGCATCCAAAGGTGGAGTCATTAGCAAGTTGTATCAGCTTGTCCCAAGCAAAGGAACTGATATTCCATTCCTTTTTTCTCAAAGGAGAGCTGTATTTACAGCACTACAAATAGTCAGTCAAGCCCTAAGATGGCAAATTAATATTCCTTCAAAGTGAGAGGAAAACACTGATGTTTCATTTGTGATTTCAGAGAGACAATTTTCATATAAACTACAGGAAGCCTCACAACCATAAATGTGGTAAAACATGTGCTAACGCTGGCTGCCACGGCACTCTGCCCAGCTGAAACCCTATAGCACTGCCTGCATAAAAAGCTATTTTATATGGTAATATTTTTCCTTCAATTAAATCTCGGGACCTAAAGTGATTTTGTAAACATTAATTAACCCTCAAGAGCAGCATGAGGTAGGTATTATCCCAATTTTATCATTTCATTTCCATTAAAGATGTGATAGAATTTTATGTGGGGTTTTTTTCCATGCAAAGCAGAGCAGAGATTGAGCAACTTCATCCTGCATTGCTGGTCACTGCTGGTAAGAGACCCCAGAAGATCCCACTCCCAAACATCTCTTATTGAAAATACTCTCTAGTCACATACTGTGAAGCTCCTCATCAGACAGTGAACTCCTGAAACTCACTGCCCCACAGCTGGCAAAGGACACAAAACAGCATCAAAAATGGGTTTGACAAATTCAAGGACAACAGCTCCACAACTGGGCCACGTGAGAATCCAGGGCAGGACATGTGAGAACCTTCCAGCATCTCTGATTGTTGGAAGAGTGCTGGAGAGCAGGGAAAAAATCTGTGGGATTTCAGAAAATAGCAGCTTCTATCACTGTGGTCGAAGATGCTCTTCTGGGATTTTCTTCCCAGAGGAAAAAAAAAGAAAGAGGGGTGTGATGTTCCTCATGACTACTCTGAGAAAGCAGTCTGAGCACAGCTGTGCCTCTGGGTGGGAGAGAGTCAGTGCTCCACAGGGTAAGTCACAAAGCAAGGAGATCACATGTGCATGTCCCAGCCCAAGAAGGGGTGGAGAAACTCCCTGAGCTGTGCCCAGGTCCAAGAGCTCACTCCAGGGAGCTGGGAAGGCTCAGGCATGGAAACCTCAGGTACCTTTCCCAGCTGTTTGCACTCCCCACAGTCAGGGCTTTGTGGTCTCCCAACCCTTGGCCACAAACTCAGCAGGTGATGCACATTCTCCAACTCCCCAAGCCTTGCTTCAGTGACCTCAGGAACACCTGGGAGGGCAGCACAGCCCTGCAGCCCCACAGCAACAGGGCTGTGTGACCCCACTTCCACAGCCAGGCTGAGACAAACCTCCCCTAATTGCCAATCAGGCCAAAAGAAATAATCCCACCATCAGCCTTGATCAAGAGAAATTCAGGTGAGACCAGAAGGACAGAAGCAGCATCCTGGAGATGTCAAACAGAGGGAGAAGGAAGGCAGCTGCAATACCAGCTAATTAGATGTATTTTCCCCAGCACACACTGGCATTTACAAACCTGCTTTTGCACAGCTCGTTACCTTCTCCTGCTATTTGCACTTCAGGACTCCTCCAGACAGGTCAGGGCACTCCTCACTCTCGTGTTTGTCATTCAAGGGAAGAGATTCAACTCCAAAGTTTGCAACAGGGCTTTACTGTGGCTGGCAGGAGGATGCTCCAGTGTCAGCTGTGGATCCCAGTTCCCCTTGGGCAGCTGCTGGTGGCTCTGGCCCTGTCTCCCTTGCCAAGGTCAGGCAGAGCTCACAGCTCCTCATCCTTGCATCATTCCAGCTCCAGTGCAGGGATCACCACTGCTGCAGACACAGATCCCTGTGTGAGGAAAGCCTGGCACACCTGGAGCCTGCTGCTACACCTCCCTGCTGGGGCTCTGTAACCCACACTGCACCAATCTTTATTCTGCAGGTTATTTACTCTTTTCCATCATCTACCTGGAGTGCTTATAGAGCCCTGCCATGAAGCTGCAGTGCTTTGGCTCTTACAGACCATTCAGACCATTTATCCTCTGCTTTCACAACATGCCCCCCTTGAAAAATCTTGCTCTAAAACTCATCACCAGGACTCAACCTTATTTTCAGGGTTCACCAGCTCTCTTCAGCACATCAGTCTGAAGCTTCACTGAGACAAGAGAATCTCTTAAAAGCCCACAGTGCAATGAAGGCAGTGGCAGAATCCATCTCATTTAACATTTCTGGGAGATCACTAACATATTTGCTATGCTGCTCACATTTTTGGGCTAGGGGCAGTAGCTTTCTCTTTCTTCTACACAGCACACATCAAACCAGTACATTTCTCCCTACAGCTAAAATATTAGTGCAGCTGGTTTGTATTATAGCAATGCCTAAAAGAAACCAAGTGAGACAGGGATCCCAGCATGCCAAGTCCTGTACAAACCCCACAGGAAACTACCAATTAAAGCCCAAAATGCAAACAACAAAGCCTGAAGATGCAGTATGTGACGGGAGTATGGAAAGATGCAGTCTCTGGTTCCAGGTTCCTCAGCAGCATGGCAGAAAAGGAAAAACATCTTCAGAGCTGCTCCTCCTCACCACCAGACCATGCTGCCACCTCACAGTGGTACCAAGCAGAGCATTACTTAAGGCTCCAGGAAATCTACTGGCACTCTCTGGAGTTTCAAATAAATGCAGGAAGCTTTCCATGGAAACAGTGCAGACCAGAGGCAGTGTCTGATGAAAGGGATGGGTCTCATGTGCAGGTAATATAGAAAATCAAAACAGCTTAGGATGTTTGGAGTGTTTTTCTCAAATTTCTGAAGTTTAGGGGTGACTTTGTGTCATGAAAATGAGTGGTTTAGGGTTGGCTCTATGAATACCCATAGGTGGAAACTGCTAAATATAAGAGACAGAAAAGCAGCATTAAAATCTCACTAGCATTTGATAGACACGAAACCCTAATGCTGGTAGGAAACCAGGGACTGAAGAAAGCAAACAACATCCTCCTGAAATCCCTTTCGTTCTGGAAAATGTAAATTGCTGTTTTTCTCTGTCAACTGCACTTCCACCTACAATAAATTAGTCTTACTGATCATAATTTTGTTCTTTCAGTTGTGCAGCAGAAGCCTGGAGAATTGTTTCAGGCACTGGGAGAGAAGACATAAAACAGATTTGCCCATTTAGAAAATAATTTCTAATCTTGGGTGACTGAAGAGGAAAACCAAACAGTGGCATTTGAAAGGCAGGGAGAGAAGACACAGCCATGTTCCCTGAACAGGAGCTGGGACTCCCCAAACAGCTGCTCAGGCACAGCTCCAGATGCTGCTTCTGTGCTGAGCAAACACATGCAAGGAGGTATTGCTTAGCAGAGTTAAAAAGCATCTTGTAACAAACAGTAATGTATCCCTGGTTTCTCCAAGAAGCGTGAAAATCGTGCTGCAGGTTTGGAAACTTGGCCTGAATGTGAGGTTTGGCCAAATCCACTTAAGCCCATGGTGCCTCTATATGGAAATGTGGGAGATTTGGGTGATGCAATCAATATAAGACCTACATAGCTCTCCTGGAAAGCCATCCCATCCCTGGCTCATTCAGCAGTAACTTGGTACCTTGTTTTGTTCATCAGCACATCATGGTCTCAGAGAGAAAACACAACACATTACTGCCAGTTTCTCAGCAGCATCCCTTCTTTACCCCTGTTTTCCCCAATACCTTAAAAACCAGAAATTTTAGAGATTCTGAAGAGTAAATGACTTGGACTAGAGAGAACTGCTGGCATTCATTGATTTTTCTTTTCAGGGATAACATTGAACAAGTAATTCAGATTTGTCAGAAAAATGTACACAGAGCTTCAACTTAGGAAGAAGCAATAAATACCTTGATTGATTGCAACCAAACCTGGTTGGCACTTAAAAAAGTGAATTACTCATTCCTGGAAAGCAAGATGTTAACTAGCTGACTTGGTGCTTAAGGCAGCAAAGCCTTTTTTTTTTCTGGTTCTCAGAAGGGCACCAGACATTTTATAGAGATGATTTCTTGATTTCACATATTAATATGCCCCACAATTTGTGAAATAATCTTATTTTGATGCATTATTCTCAGCCTTCCAGACATATGCCCCAGGGTATCCACAAGGGAAACTCTCCCATTAACCACCCCATTGCTGCTGTCCCAACTGTGGAGTCACAGTGTGTGACAAACACTGCAGATGCCACACACAAATATTGGCTTCATGCAGTATGTCCCAAGCACACTCTGGCAGAACTATTTAGTAAGACTCTGGCTATCAATAAACTTTCTGACAAAAGACTATGGAAAAAAGAATTTGCAACAGGGCCAATTTGTCATCTAGAACCGAGGTACAAGCTCAAGTCAGATGCTGCTGCCTCCTCTCTCACTTCCATCCTCCAGCCTGAAGAAAAACCACCCCAGGGAGATAATTGTGCTGATGCTACGTGTCATTTTTTAAAACTATATTATTGTCAAACAGTCAGCACGTTGGTCTACGTGTTGAAATTACAGCTCAAAAACTTCCTAAGTAATCTGCCCATTAGGGAAGAATCAGTCAAGTGCCAAAGCAATGAATGAAGACAGGACTGCTTTAATCTCTGAAAAACAGAAACTTTTCCTTTAGAAGAGGAGTTGTTTAGAAGAACAATGAAAGCTGCCAGTGACAGCACCTTGAAGAGGGATGAACTTATTTTGGCATCTCTCCTCCTGGTTGTTTGAAAACTGCACAGTCCCAGTTCTCCAGGAGCTATAAAAGCTTTTCTCTCTACTCCACTCACTTTCACAGACACACAGGTAAGAATAAAGCACTTAAAACCATGTGGACCACTTTACATTTAATGAAACATTCAGTGCTTAACAACTCCATTTAAGGTCCATTCATCTGCTGCAGGTATTTCTGATCAGGAGGTAGAGCTGGTAGCAAAGGGAATAGTTCTCCATTGGTGTGAATATGTTTATCTAACACCACTAATGAAATTAAATGAAATTAAAGGAGTCCATACATCCCCAAAAAAGGCAATGACTGTCAAGATACAATGTCAGCAAGCACTGTGAAGGATTTTTCAGCTGACTTCACATCCTCACAGCCTCCTCCTGTTTAATGCTTCGGCAAGCAAAATAATCAAAACCCATAGATGGGGGTGACACGCACTTAAATACCTCATCTTTTCAGTCTTCATATCTCCATCAGCCTTAAAAGATTGTGATTTCTGAGCAGCACAATAAATTCTGGTAGGAGCATATGGACAGCTGAGCTTAATCGCTGCTGGCTGGCAACACAACAGCTTGTGCTTGGCCCTGCTGAGAAAAGGCTGGCACTTGGAAGCTCTTCAAGGGAAGGACCATTTCCTCCTCACAAGGCTCTTGTGCACGGTGAGAGCCACCCAAACACTGCTGCCTCCTGAGCTAAAGGAATTTCTTCCCATGCTGGCTTCTTTAGAGAGAAATCTCCAAGGTTTCTGGACTGGGACGCGTTATTCCGCACTGGAGAATTTAAACAGAAATCATTTAAGGAGCTTAGTAGATTATATCAGCTTTAAATGGGTCAGTAGTTACCTTGGAAGAATAGTAGAAATAAAGACTGCATCTAGCTGTAGGAGACAGATGGGAAAGTTTCTTATGTACAGATATAAAACATAAAGCATCAGTTGGGGGGATGGTGGAAGAGACGTGTTTGAAAAGCATCCAACTGGCCAGGGAACGCTCTTGCTTCCATTTACTACCTCTTGTAGGCAAAGGAGTAGCTTAAATTGTAAGCACTAACACACAGCAGGTAATTGGGTATATGCAGGTGGTCAATGTCCAAAACTGAACTTTTGAACTCTGGAGCAGAGGATGGTACTTCACTGCTGGCACAGCCTGGTGGTACACTTCGCTAAATCCTGGACTAAAACAGAGGTGGCACATCTTGAATCCCCCAAAGATAGGACAAAACATGACAAAATGTTACTCAAGGTTTCTGGCTGGTCTTTCACTGTGTCAGGCTCCAACTACTGCATTCTTGTAAAATCCAGGTTTCTGATGCTGGAAGAGCTGACACTGCTCTTGGGGACCTGCAGCTTTATTCTTGGGATTCAGTTCCTCCTCCTGATCACAGATCCTTCAGGCCAGCCTTTCCCAAGGCTTGGGGTTTCTGGAATGATGTCTGGCTTCACTGCAAACACGTGGTATTTGTAGGTAAACAGCCACACAGGCTTTGCATACACAGCTAATGAATACCCTGTTGCTTCCACTGAGTTATGAAAGCAGACAAGTCACATATCATTAGAAGTTGTCTTTGAACATGTTTATCTTCAGCTTACAGTTAATGGCTCAGCATTTATGTCAAGAATTCTCTGCTGTTAGTCCTGCATCAATACCCATTGAAAATTTCACTCAAAGATGGAGAACAGAAAAACAGCAGGAAGGCAAAATTGGAATTTATCACCTGAAAGGCACATGGAAGGTCCCCAATAACTACAGCTCTTGCTGTAGTACCTTATTATCTAGAGTCTGCCTGCCTATTCAGGTGAGCAGCTTCTCCTGATCTACCTAAATTTTATTTTAACTTTAACAGCTTAAAAAAAAAAGAAAAATTGTTTACTCAACTCTCTCACACAAAAGGCTATTGGAGGCATTTCTGTACCCAGTACGAGGCAGCCTCAGAAAGCTTAATCCTACCTCAGGAAATGCCATTTTAATGGAAATTCTGTTTCTTGGTTTTGTTCTTTGTTTCTTTGCTCAGGCTTGTTAAAGTGATTAGAGTAATACCCAAAGTAAACTGCATCCCAAAGAATTCCCTCTGTACCCAGTGCACAAAACACAGCACGCTCGCCCGCCTCAGCTCCCTCTGTCACACAAGATAACCACACCAAGGGATCTTTCAAGCCTGTGGAACAGGAGCTCTATGTACAAAAATGGATTCCAAAGATGAGACAAAGCAAACTAACAAATAAGCAACAACCACCACCTGCTCCTTGTAGCTTTGCCAGTATGTGCATGCCTGACATCAGAAACAGTTGTGGGGAGGGGGAGAAAAACAGAAGGTGGTGGATGTTGGGAAAAGGCTCATTTGTTCCCACCAGGTCTCATGCCACTTCCCTACCCTTTTTCTCTCTCCAATGTTTTTTTTTGTGCACATCTGCACACACACAACTCTGAAACCTGGCAGCAGAAATCCACTTGGGCAACCTTTCCATCGTTATCTTAGCCAGTTCTTAGCACAACACCTGCTGCTACTTCTGCAAAGCAGGAATATCTTTCTGCTTGCCCAGGTGATGTGACCTCTCCTTCATACACCTTGATTCAGGCAACCTCTCCCCTCTGGCCTCCTGAACACCCACATCAGTCATTCCCAGAACAGTGAAGACACTCTGTGTTAGCCTGAGTTATGCCTCTTCATCCCCAGTAACTCCTCCAGCAGCACAACAGATCCCACATCCCTGCTCTCAGGAGCAATGAGTAACCCCACATCACCTTCTCCACTGCATCAGCAACGCCACCTGGAACAGCTGCTCCTCCCACAAAGGCTTCTACAGGGGTTTTTCTCTTCCACACTATCCATACTCATTGATATTCCTCCCTATGGCCTCTTTCACCACAGCATCTACAGCAAATTAGCGATGAGACAGGGAGGTGGTTGGAGTTAGGCTGTATCACAGACAAAAAAGCTCTAATCACCCTAATCACACTGTTCTAACACCAGACCATATCTTTGGGTACAACATGTAACACATTTTGGACACTGCTACAATGGGAGTAATAAAATAAAATGTCTTAGCTGTGGTGTGGAAGCCCTTCAGGTACAGTTTTAAAAGGAGATCTGTTTTCTATATCTCTTTCAAATGTGTTGTTCCCTGGAGGATGCAAGACTGTAATTTGCATTGAGTGAGGCATTCAGATGAGGTCTGGGATGCAAACAAACGTGACAAGAAGGTTAAGAGTCAGGACAGAGAGACATGGAATGGCATGAAGCTGGGATAATCTAAAAGAAAAAATGCATCCAAATGTTCACTGTCCTTTTCAATTGCTGCTCTTTCTTTTATTGAAATGGAAGAAAATCATAGTCTGCTCTAGGATGGTTTGTTACCACCTAGAGACTTGAATTCCAGGGTTTCTACACTAGTTTTTTCAAGTCAAGGATTCCTGTCTTTCCTGAGTACAAAGTCTGTAAAAAGTTGCTATTATTTACAGTCTAGCAGCGTGCAGAGGAGACCTGTGCTGGTTCAAAAACCTCTGATAAAGACACTGAAAATAAAAAGCACATAGGTTCTGAAAACAGCCCCAAAGAGCTTATAGTATGAGTTATAAAAATTCCTTTTCAGAGATAAGTCTTAACTTTATATGGTGAGAAATGCTGGCTCTCACAGATCTGAATTTCAAAAAAACATTCTATCAACTTTCCCATACAAATGAAGGAACTTTGGTTGAGAATATTGTTGAGAGGTGTCAGACCAAATCTAGGTTTTCAAGAGAAGTACACACAGTTTACCAAAAAGCTTAACTATTTCTTTGCTGCTCTCTTTTTTCATTCTGCAAAGACAGGAGACACTTAAAGTGAGGGATTTTTTGTAGTATTCACTCCAATCCAGATTTTCAGCTGCTCAAAGCTTTCCTTCCTGACAATACTCTATAAATTTTGCTTTAATGCCTCCATCATTTTATGTTTCCTGGTAAAGTTCTACTTTGGAACGAATTCAGATGGGACTTCAAGGAGAGATCCCAGAGGAGAGAGGCAACACAAATTGGCTGTGCTAGACCAAGACCCTCAGTACCAAGATAGGAAGGGAAGAGTCAGAATGAAGTATGGCAGCAGAGGTCCCACTTTCAAGACTTTATAAAGCAAAGTGAAACTGCAATGTAATAGGATTTTCCAGTTAATGGATCTCATTAGCAAAAAGCAAAACCTCTACGGGTATTTTTTTTAGATACTATCTGGTATAAAAAGAAAGATGCATAATTAAAAATTATGTAAAAGCCTTCATGGAAGCATCAAAGTTCATCTGAGCATATAAAAGCCTGAAAAACAAGTGACAAGAAGTGCTGTCAATCACATTGTATTTGTACAGCAAACACATGGCACAGGCTGAATGCTGAGGTCAACCACAACAGCAATGCTGAATCTCCTAAAGGCTTTAAGTGCACCAGGACATTTTGATCCTGCAATTTAATCCATATAAAAGTACTATTATATATCCTTGCACATCAAATTCCAACCTGGCAAGGCACAAAGCACTTTGGAGTGAATGAATGAGCACCCTGAGCCTCGGCTGCCCCCCTGAGCTAACCCACCCCCATTACCAGATTCCTGCCTCAAGCTGGAAGCATTTCCACTCCAGAAGCAACTCAAGTTTCCCTTTCCCATCACACAGAAACAGTGACAGACTCGAGTGGCTTGGAGGACTCATTTCTGACAGCCTCCTGGAGCAGCTGGGCAGTGTCTGAGTGGGATTTACAGCAAATGTGTTGCAGGTTAAACAAGCTCCAGTGCAGCCTCTCCCTGCGAGGGGTTATCACCTCCCACACGCCTTCTGCTGTGGCCAAGCAGACGGGAAAGGGAGGAAAACAAAACATGTCCCTGCAACACACCGAGGGGAAGAGCAGCTACAGCAGAACTGCCAGGTTTTATTCATTTTGTCACAGTCACTTCACAGCAATGTGGTGCTTGTCCTGCCCCTGGGGAGAGCTCATCCTCGCCAACATCACCTCAACCTCCAACCAGGGACAGGTGGAAATTCCTCTAGTAATGGATAACTGAGTACAGGGAAAAGTGAGAAAGCTTTCAACACCTCAGAAAAACACGTATCTATGTGCATACCATCCTTTTAAACATGCAGTCACCTACTTTATTCACCATGAGGAGTCACTGCAGGTTCCCTCAGTTGGGCTGAGCAGGCAGAACCTTCTTCTGTTTGCTCTGCTCTTTCTCAAGTAAGAGACCCCAGTGTCTAAAACATCCAAATATCGATTCAGATGGTACATTCTCTTCTATCCCTCAAGGCAAATAGACAAATGTTTGGTTTTCCCTCCCTTTTCACCATTTGATCAGAATAATTCTTTTTTAAATTAAAGCATGTTGTAGGATCCCTGATGAAAAGAGCTCTTTTCCCCTTCTCTAGGAGCATGAAAAGGGTCTTCTCCATCTCCTTCCTTCTCCCCACCTTGTGATGATTACCTTTTTGCCTCAGGTTTCCTCACCCAACTCCTTGGAGAGCTGGACTCTGCTCTCTTGGTCCCTATGCAGAAGGGCATCACTTTGTCTCCTTTTATTCCTTGAATATTAAAAGTTTCTACAGGCTTGGGATTAACAAACATTAGAGATGTCCCAGGCAGTGAGAACAGGGCTGTCATGGAAGAGGTTGCTGTGCATACAAAGAAACCCTGAACTAGAAGAGTCAGCAATGCAAGGAGAATTAAAAAGCACAGTTAAATAACCCTAAATCCTCATGCATATTTATAAACTACATCACATCAAAACTAAATCAATACCCTCACTAGTTACATATGGCCTGAGAAAGCAAGAGCTGGTAACTTGGTTTTGCTTTACCCATTGTACTGGTGAGGCCCAGAAAGTCTCCACACAGGAGTAAATTCCTGGGCTGTGAAGGGGGAATTTCCAGCTGTAACATCACAGGGCAAGATGAAGCAGAGGGGAGAAAAGGAGCAGCCACCCACAGATGGCACAAGGAATTCACCTGAGCCTTGACAATGGAGCAGAATTTTACTTTAAACCCTTCTGTTCCTCTGACAAAAACACCTCTGGCAAGAGGACAGGGTTCACAACTTCAGCTGCATCTCTATAGGTGACATAAACTACATCCCCCAACAGTTCATACCCCACGTGCTGGGTCAGACTGTTCACATGGGGACTTCCATCAGCACAACCATCTGCTTAAATATCCCTTCTTGGCTTTCCCTGGGGGGAAAATACTTCTTGGTTGCCTGCAAAGCTTCAATTACTATTCATGTCTTTTCAAGTAAATGCAGTTTGAACCAAAGATATGGGAAAATGCTTTAAAAAGTCACACTGGGATCACCAACCCATTAGCAAAATGTCTCTGTCAAACATGCTAAACCTGACATCACTTCATCCCAAACAACATGCTTTCCTTATTCAGCCTTAGACTGCTGCAAAGTTGAGCCAAACCCAAACTGAATCTACCCTGAAATATATTTGGTAGACACAAAACTGTCCAAACAACAGTGCATGACTTAATGGCCTGACATACAACTGTCCTGCCTCCAGTTTGATTTTATTTCACTAGTTTTACGTCACTGTGCTAATGGACTGGAGAGCAACCAGCACATTTTGCACAGAGATGTGAAGGGGCAATGATTTTAAATTTTACTGCCAGGTTTTTCCAGAATTATGACTGCCAAGTCAATCTCTAAACTGTTAAGACCCTACAAAACCTCCTTCAAAACACAGTACTTTCTGCTGTATAAAACTCAGGCTTTGATTTTTATCATCACTTTCCTCATTGCCAACATACATCACAGCATTTTTACAAAAGAAAATGGTTGATGAGGGGAAATTCTACTTCTCTGGTGTTTCTCAGTGAGAACCCAGGTCTCCAGCCTTTGTGTAACAATCCAGGAAGGAGAGGACAGCCCAGCCTTACACTACAGCTACCACAAGGTGCTCCTGCACTGTGGTACTTACTTCTTTCCCATTAAGTTTTAATTAGACAATACAGGCATAACTTGGAAACACAGACTGGCTGCAGTTGAGAAGGGATTTTTTTCAACTCCATTTGAGCAAACCTGAAAGAGAACCTCCCTGTACTTCTCTAACCACAGATTTTCAGATGGCATCTTTAAGCACACAATCACCCTGAATTTCAGGGGTCAGACCACATTTGCTAGGGAGAATGCAATTTCCCTTCCTTGTAGGAACTACCTGGTCCTGTTCCACATTTCAGTTACTGTTTTGTTTTTAATGCAGTTATAATATCTTAAAATTATTGCTACTTCAGCTGCACTCTTTGGCGGTACACAGGGTCTCCAAGAGAGCTAAAGCTATTTATTGAGTTATTTTCATGAGCAGAACCCCAAAATTGTCTTTGGTATGGAATATAATAACAAAAACCAGGGGTTTTCTGCCTGAAACTGAGAAGTAGACTTGGAATTCATCTGACTGAACAAGCAAAAAGTGGCCTCAAGAACAACGATAAACATCTCAGTTGCATAAATTTAGACATTTTTATCCTCCAGCAGGTCAACAGCAGAGGGAAAAAAAAAAGATCAAGAGGGGAGATAAGGGAAAAGCACATCTGATGTTAGTGATCTCAGAAAAAAAATATTATTTTCTGTAATCACTGTGAAAGGAGTACAAATCTCTGCCATCATCTTGCTTAACAGAGCTCAACAATGCTTACATTTCACTTGAGAGGAAATATCCGTTTTCATTATTTCAGCCCACTCAATCACTCCTCCTCCACTTTCTTCTCCAACTTCAAACCTTGACTGGGATGTATTCACTTACTGGAGTTTGCAAATTGCTAATCACCCATTGGCAGTATTGATCTGCACGTTTTACTGCAGTCAGAATGAGACAGCACTGGCTGGTGAATAGACTGTGAAGACTGAAAAATGAGATTAACCAGCTCTCTTCATACAGATCGAGTTATCTGCTGCCTTGTTCGCTTTTCCTGAAGCTTCCAGAATGCAGCAAGCTGAATCTCCTTAACTCACAGGACAGGGCTGATACATAACTCCATTAGGAGAAAAGATCAGAAAAAGCAAGTAACACAATTTCATGGAAAACAGGTCTTGTCAAACAGACTTGAGGAGATTTCAAGTCCAGTTAACTAAGATAACTGTGTTGACATAACAGAATAGGAATTCTGGAATATATTTGCCTCACTATCAAAATCACGTTTTCTTTTAAAACCAGCATGATGCAAAATCAGACTATGGCAGTTTTTAAATGGCCCAAAAGCTAATGAAATAATAGTGACATTTCCCTGTTACTTCCCCAACAAAAAAAATGCATCTTTGGCCAATCGTATGCAGCACACATTCTCTAAGATACATAAGAAAATAATAAAACCTTACTAAAATATGCAGATAACACAAAGGCAGAATTGTAGCAAACAATAAAGCCCACAAAGATAGTTTAGAAATCTGATTGTGCCAGGCACAACCATTCCCTATGAATTCAAATGCACCCTGAGAGATCCCAGAGAGCAGAACACAACACAGCAGGTACTTTCAGGAAGACAGTGTCTGTGAGGAGGCCACACTTAATAACTAGGGGTTACCTCTAATTTAATGCTGTGGGGAGAAAAAAAAAAAAACCCCAAGGAACAGGCAGGATCTTTATGTAAAATTGAGTAGGAAGGAGTAAAGAAACAATCCTGTCCCTGAAGGCAGCACTGATGAGACCCCTACAGCGATAACACACCCAGGTGAGGTGTGCAGGCGTGAGGGGTTGTTGGAAACTAAGGGAAGTGGTGAGAAGATTTCCATGAATGATTCATGGTCTGAAAAAAACCCCACATCTTCCACTGAGAAATTAATGGAAATCAAACTATTTCATTTGCTATAGGAAGGCAGGAGCAATTTGATCTGGGTTTTCGGTGGAAATCTGACACTAAATGGTTCTTTAATGCAGCAAACAAAAGCAGGGAGAGAACCTGATAGCTTCACTTCATGGTGAAGCCAATGAAATGGAAATAATATATATTTTTAATAGGGATGGCTAACCAAGGAAACCAATATATTGTCTGTTACTTAGTGTCTTTAAATCAATATTTGATATCTTGCTAAAAAGAGTCTATGTAGCAACCACAAGTCATTGGGCAGATTTCTCTTAAAACTTTTTTTGTGTTATATCAGACTAATGGGTATTCTTTTTGGCCCTAAACCTCTTAATTCAACTCATTCCACATTCTCCAATTCAAAAAAAAAAAAAGTGTTATCCAATACTTTTATCCATTCTCTCTCATATCATTAATTCCCCCTCTTACTTTATAAGCCTCCAGACAATTCTGTAACTTCAGCATTTATTCCTCTTAGACATAACAAGAACTTAGATGTTATCACTGACAGTTTAATCTTTTTCAAGGAGATTTTTAATTTGTCGAGAAATTATATTAGAATCAATGCCTCTAAATATAAAAATACTTTCAAATCTATGTTCATTTCAATATTCCAGAGTGGCAGGGCTGCTCAAATCCTCAGGTGATGAAAAATCAGAATGACACTTAAGATTCAGTCACTGAGATTGTGCTTTCTTTTTCCCTAAAGGAAATGTCTTTCTCCCAGTTGTAATGACAACTTGAACATGCAGATGCAGATCCATACAGATGTAATACAGCTCATTGGAAAATTACAAGGGTTATTTGGTGATTAAGAGTGCAAAAAATCAGAGAATGGAAACAGATTTGCCACCTGTCATCTTTCTTGATCCCTAGGCTTTAATTTAGGGAGTCTCCCTCCTGATTTAAAGGGAGTAAAGTCAATTTACGAACTACTTTTCTGGGAGATAATGGAGAAACAAAGATGGGCTGAGATGTGAAAGCTCTGCAAGCCACAAAACACAAACACACCTCTATCTACAACACCCCTGACCATGTGTACACATTTGTAAAATAACCATTCTGCAAAATGTGTTCACCTTCATTAAAGCCAAAGCTTTAACAAACTATTTCTGACATTTCCACCCAACATCCTGCTGCCACCCATCTCCTCTGAAGGCAGCACCTGACATCAAAGTCTTTTGGGAAGGCACCTAAAGGACTGCAGAGTGGAAGGGGAGCAGAAAAGCAGACACCTTGAAAAAGCACAATTTCCCCCGTACTCCCACATTACTTCTGCTCCAGCATGCACAAGTCACAGTTACAACAAAATGACTGCTGTGCTTCATGTGCCTCAAGCACAGCTTCAGACAGATAAAAATTTTTGGTTCTGCCCTCAGGAAAGGCCTGGAACATCTTGAGCTGCCACACTGAGCTTCTGGAACAGATAAAACCCAGCCCACTACTCTCAGGCTTTGTTGCCCCAACTACCTCCTTGCCACTGCCAGTAATTCTAACCCACATTACAAATGCCCTACAGGAGACCATAACATGGTTGTCTCTCTATACTAATAAGAAAAAAAAATCACAAATATCTCTGGTTCCTCAATACATGCCTGGTTTCTCTGGATCCATAATAAGCTTGTCCACATTCAGCTTGAAAATACCATTCAATTTTATGAATTCTGCCTGGATCCGTACCAACTGCAAACTCTAATTTGTTTTCTGAATGTTATCTCAACTGTAAGAACTGATCAGTGCCTTCACTTCAGCTCTGCAGCCTGTATATTAAGTTAAACCACACACAAATGTGTTTGCCTCTCTCAAAAGCTGTTAAAGGAGATAGTCTCCTATGGAAAAAAAAAAAAAAATGGAATACCAGGCAAAGAACAAGGAGTGCAGCTCTGGCAGGTGAGATGGTCAGCAAATTTTGGGTTACCAGGCTGGGCAGTCCATGTAAGCTCTGTGAAGATCAGCCAGCTGTGACCAAAGAAGTGCAGAGCTGCTCCAGGCAAACTTAACTGTGCCAGGATCTGACAATGGACTGAACCTGGTAGATTTGGACAGGTGTAATAGATGCTCAAAGGAAAGGTGTTACTGCAAAACCTTTTTTTTCTCTCAGAATTGTTTCCCTCCCCCTGTGATCTCCAAACCACCCAGTGCCAACAGGGACTGCTGTGGCCAAGGGCCTGAGCATCTCCTTCACAGCACAACCCACCACACTTCAGGGAAATTATCTACAGATTCCATGGAAGCCACTTGCACTCAGCCACATCCACAACAGAGCTGGAAGTGGCATCATCTCCTGCCTGCCAGAGCTGTGCACTATCAATAACTCAGCTCTGCTGGGTAAATGGAGCTCTGCTTTGGCACCATCCTCCTCTTGCTGCTGCTGAGCTTTCTCTCCTGCCTCTCCTCCTCATGATCATTTATGTGGAGGTTTTACTTTTCCAGACATAAGCTTAATTGTCTAAATATTTATAAATTACTGAAGAAGAGAGCCTGAATCCTGAGGTTTTTGCTTACAACAACCTTATTGCTAATTTGGGATTCTGTCTACCACAGAGACCAGACAACTTTTGCATTCAAGAGATTAAAAACTTGTTCCAGTGTTCCTGACACAGGGTTGGGGGTGGAGAATTACTCTTATTGTGGGTAAGTCACTGTGCTGCAGTGCCAGTTCTCATCTGGGCAGCTGCTGCTAATCCAAAGCATTATCACCACCGAAATAGTCATGTGTAAATAGAGTGCAATAGGCCCCCTCAAAGAACAAGGTACTTGAAGGCAGAAGATGAATTAAAATCCAGATTTTTGTACATTACTTTCTACAAGTGAACTCTCAAGTGCTCAGTCTCTAAGCTCTTGAGAAAGAACGGTACAGAAAAAACACAGGGACACAGGGGAGTGGAGTAATGAGAGATTTGTCTGTTAGTGCCAGCATTTCAAAAGACAAATTTTACTTATTTTCAAACCAGACAAATATTTTCCAATTCTCTTTCAGGAAATGGGAACATGCAGATTGACAGCAGACCCAAGGTTGCTTAAACCCTGATCTATAACCTGGCTGCCAGGGGATGCTGCAAGGGATTTGTAACCTTCAGCCTTGGCTGGTCTCTCAGACATGCAGCAGCCTTAGAGCAGCTGTGACAGGCATCCCAAACACCAGAGCAGAAAGGGAGCTGGTGTGGGTGAGAGGAGCTGGAGGAAGAGGATGCAGGTGGTTCCTGTGCAAAGCACAAGTGAAGAGAGCTGCCAAGACCCCCTCCATGGGACCACACTGTTCCTCTTAGCCATAAGCAGATCCCTCCTAGGAAAACCAGCGTGAGGTGAGGTAAAATATTCCAGACTCGATTTAAATGGCTCCATCCCTTGCAGTCACATTGACCAGAACCACCTGAAATCTCCATTTATCACCTCCCTATTTTAAAACTAATCGATACCACTGCGGGACAGCAACTTTCTGTGCAAGTAGAAAACAAGATGCCCTGGAGCCCTGGGAAATTCTCCCTGCTCCCCAGCAGCTCAATACCAGCTCTGATCCCGTGCCTGCATCACACACAGCCAGGGCTGTAACATGGCCTTAAACAATGCAGCAGCAGCAACTGCTTTGCTTCCAGCAGCTCAACAAGCCTCGAGCTGTGAGTAGAGAAAGAGCCCCCTCTGCTTGCTTCTCCACAGCAGTGTGTGCATGGGACCAGGGGTTTAATCAAAGGGAAGGAGTAGGTGGGAGGCAGGAGCTGTAAGTGCCCTTATAAACCCATGTGTGCACTGGGAGAGCTTTGAAGGGGAGAGGGAATACCTGAGAAATAGAAAAAGGTGCAGCCCACGGGCACATGCACCACTCCAGATGTAATTTGTGGTGTCCAGGAGGCTAAAAGCTTGTGAGAATAAGGGACTGAGCTGAGCTGTACTCTGTGGGCACAGGCAGCAAAATGCCACCAACTGTCCCATAGGAGTTTTTAAGTATTTGTCAAGAAAAGCTGGGAAGGAAGTTAGCTAAGCAAGGAGGGTCCCCAAGAGAGGTGGTACAGAGGGTGGCAAAAGTGCAACAGTAGAAGGAAAAGATGGGAAATAATTTGTGTGCCCCCTTGACCCTCCTGGGTTTTTTCAGATGCATAATTCCTATGGTTGGTGACCTGGTGGTTTCAGTGTCAGAGCCCATCTGAATGTTGTCACCACAACAGCCTATACTGCTGTTACTTCCAGAGGAGATACACCCACTGGGAGTTAAGTACCCTGGCACAGAAAGGTTTTTAAATAACTCTGCTCTTTCCTTCATTCTCTACTCTTTCTAGTAGCACGCACATTAAAAATAGCTGAGGAACCACGCACCCTAATAACACAAACCACGAGTGTTTGCATTAAGTTTTACAGACCTCATATGTAAATCAGCCTGTAAAGCCTGGTAGCCCGTTATATACTGTTCAATTACTACAGCAAGCATCCATCCTGTGCCTTTCACAGTGATCTGTAGCCTGGAACAGGTTCATAAACAGCTCAGAAAGGCAGCTGCTGTAGATTTCACTTAACTCCTTATCTATCTGCTTTAAACGGATTAAATGACTATGTCATTAAAATGCTCGAAGTAAGCCTTTGATCATAAACTTCTCATCATTTTGCAGTTATTGAATCTGATGCCTAATGAATCTTATTCTGCCATATTTCTGTCTCTGCTCCCAGCCTTGCTCCCCATTAAGTCCTGGTTGTTCAATCCTAATGCGACTGCTTTGTATGCCTGAGCACTGCCCCCTTACAGCCCTCCATCCTAGCTGCTGATTGCCCAGCCCAGAGAAAGGATGAAGTGCAGGAATTTCATTTGAGGTAGGGTCAGAAGGAGAGAGAAAATAATCCACAAAACACAAACCACACCAAACTCCCTCTCCATATTCACTGCACGGCTGCGTGACTGCAATTCCTTGCCGAGGGCCCGCCGTGCACCCAGCAGAGAGGGGGGCTCTGGCACTGTGCTCTCCAACATCTTACAGAAAAAAACATGTTTTATTTACATAGTAAAGGGGTACAAGGAAAAAAAAAAAAAAAAAAAGAAAAGCACTACAGAGATCAAGGGATTTTCTATCACAGCACCCCAGCAGATTTTATCGGCTGCAGTGAAGGATGTGCCTGATCTCAGTATGTGCACAGGTGGGGGGAAGCTTGTGGTGTCCAGAAGTGCCCCAGCACAAACACCAGACCATGTCTAAGCACAGCAAGTGGAAAGCCACTGTAGATCCTGGGAAAAATGGAGGGAGACAAAGCATCCAATGCCCTGCTCCATAGATGAGGCAGTGGGGTTGGTGGTAATCCAAGGAGGACAAATGTTTACTGGTCTGCAGTGGTCGGTAGAGATGGGGACCACTGAGGTCATTCTGCATCCCAAGTTTTGCTCCAAACTCAATCAGGCTACAAAACCAGATATTAAATGTGGTGCTAAATCTCATTTCTTGCACCAGTTCAGTTTTGGCAAATCCAAGGGCCCAGACACAAGGGCTGACAGGAGGAATCTGTAAACATTAAAGATGATAAACAGAGAGGGTCTTCTGACTCCACTATAGAGAAGACTTTATAAAAGTTTTTGTTTTTAATATCAGTATATGATATCCTGAGTCCCTGTATCTTCTCCTTGAGAAGAAGACAACCATGTTCTGAAATTTCAGAGACTTTTTTTCTAGGGAAGCTCATTTCCATCAAGCACAACAGGAAGAAAATGGCCTGGAATTCATGCCTAGCTCTCATTCAAAACAATGTGGAATTCCATGTTGAGAGTGGTTTTTATCCTTCAGTATCAGTAGGCACAAAAGGGGAAAAAAAGTAGGTCCTCCTAGTAGCCACAGGAGAGGAAAGGTACTATGCAATGTTACATGAGCACCAAATGCTTGTTTCAGCTGTGAACTCTATTAAAGTCACATGAAAGCGTCAAACTGAATGCTGAAAAACCGCATGTTTGATATGGAAGAGGCCCATTATGTCAACTTGCACAGTCCTTGCCAATGCAGCACACTGACTAATGTTAATCATTCCACATTCTAATTATCTCACCATTATAGCAATTTCCCTGATGATCTTTTTTTTTCCCCCCCCCGTTTTTCTGTTGTTCAGTCCTTTTCAATGATGCAGGCTGTAAGGCTTGGACCACCTCTTGGCCATTCGTGTGTTTCCAAAGAATACACCAAAGGGTGTGTTATTATCTCTCTCTCTCCATCATTCCCTTGGCTTTCCAGGACATACTTTGAAACAAAAGGATGGGAAAGAGGCGGGTGCTGCTTTGCTTCTGTCCCCTCCCATGCTGTGCACTGGAACAGATTGGCTGTGGAAGCCTCCCAGTTGCCCCAGTGCTAACCTGTGCTAAGAGTGTGCCAGTGCTGGCTATGATGGGACAGCAGGAACCAGCATCTCTATTGCCCAGCTGGAGTGAGACTGCCTTAGTAATTGCAGCAGAGCAAGAATGGATTTATTTTCTTTACTCCAGAGAGAGAGAGAGGCCAGATTTACCCAGTGGCTTCATTCCTACCCCCAGAGCATGAATTACTTGCAGATTTCACAGTGAGTAGATAGAAGCAGGGACACAGACAAATTCCTAGAACTAAGGAAGTGATTGGTCTTTTCTGCCTCATCACCCTCATGTACATATTGTGACATTTTAATTAGCTTCCCCATGTCTGACAGACATCCTGTGTTATGTAGAGAAACCATGGTTTAACTCCTATCTTCACAAAATTTGAGAGTTTTAAAAAAACCCACCAAACACCAAAATCCCCCAACCCAGTCCCCACTCCCTACTCCCTTCATACCCAAGTAATTCAATTACTTGCCAGACAGCACTAAGAATCCATTAGAGAAGAATATATTCTTCATTTGCTGTGGAAATCTCCTGGTGATCTTATCTGTCTCTCAGCTCAAGCTCAAAGCTCAATTGTTTTTTTCAGCCAGTGCAAGGAGACTTCAAGCAGCACTGAAATCTTTTCAGATGGGGACAGTCATCTCATCTTCATTTCAATTTTACAGGAGTAAGAGAGATTTGTGGATAAACTGAAACAATAAGAGGAATGGCTATGGGGCAATCTATTGGATTCTGAACAGCTTTGAGTTAACTGCTCCAACCAGCAAAATCAACATTATCCTGAGCTGCCTGCCTGAAGAAATAAATACTTCAGAAGCAGCCTTGCCCAGATACAAGTTTCCAAGTTACCATTGAGTAAATTGGTAGAAGGGCATCATCTCTAACTTTCACACATATCTAAAGGACTCAGACTATCTTTTTGATCCCCTGGAAGCAGGTAACATCAATAAAGAGCATTAAGCTGAACGAAATAACCAAGGAACTAAAATGGGAAGGATGGAAGCGTAGGCTTAGGAGGAATACCCTTGGTGAATTGACTGACAGGTCTGCTTTGCAGCATGTCCAGTGGTTTTTATTTTTTCTCTAGGTTGTGTGAAAGAATGGACCACAGAAAAATCTCCAGATACAGACACAGATCTGTCTTCTAAGCAGTGTCAACAGAAGCATCATACTCAGAAGATGTCAGAGACCTTGAGAAAGCAGGAAAGTCAAAAGACACTGACATTCAAAATGCTCAAACTCCTTGTCTGTCACTGCCTATGTGCCACCATCACTGGGGAAACCATTTCATGTCATACAATCACTACTCCTTTCCCCATCACCTGAAGAGGATCCTAAGGAATGTCTCCAATACTGCCCCCTCCTTTTTACTTCAGCTTCTGTGAGCCTGAAGGGCACAGTCTGACCTGCTGGCTGTAGCATACACAAGGAAGAAGCCCCAGCCCACACCCACTGTCCATTCCCTCTCCTGAGCAGGCATTTCCCTCCCTGTTTGGCCACCTTTGCCATCCTTCCCACCACACTCCAGCTGGACTCTGTTTAGCCAATGTAGGTGATATTCCTATTTTACACCCATCTATATGCGTGTAGACATGCATTCTAATAATTGTCTGCAAACACATATACATACATAAAATTAAATTCCCCAGCGTTGTATTTAAATGTTCAGGGAGCTCCACCACATTAATATTAATCAGAAGAGCTCACACATATCTAATCACACTTTTCCTTGCACACTGAACAGACTGACCTCTGAGCAAGCCCTGACTCCTTGGGAAACAACCTTAAGGTCAGCATCTCTGGCTGTGATGGATCTAGAGGGAAAGCAGCTCCACAGCTGAGCTCCTTTGCAAACTGCTGTCAACAGCTTTTCACATCCCTCTACTCGTAAAAATGAGAACATTTCTCTAATTACTACTGATTGGAACTCTGGTAGCACTGCACAGAGGGAAAGAATGTATCCACTGGAAGACAACCAAAAATACACAAGAGGACCTCTGGAGAGCTCATCCTTGCTGCACAGCCTTCATGTTACTGGTTATTCAAGTTTTTCATCTTACTAGAGCCAGAAGCACAATGAACCCCCTTTTCAAAAGCAGTGTCTTTGTTCTGAAAGGTCACAATCTCAACTGAACATCTTCTGTCATGTCCAACATGCACAACAGCTTTCAGGGAATTTTTATTTCATTTTAAATGTCCTGCCAAAAATGCAAAGAACAGGCACAGAGCTGCTGCATCATTTAGGAAATGTGGGGTTTAAATGGCAATCAGAGGAAGCAGCAGAGCTCCTGATGGAGCTGAGCCCCACGCTCAGGTGAGCAGGGCTGTGATGGATCACCTGGGAGCCCTCCCATCTGCATGGAACACAGCTGGGATTTCCAGACATCTCCCCTCCTCAACACAGAACCCCCTCCATGGGACACTGCTCATTTTTTTAAAAAAGATATGAAGGAGATGCTCTTCCCACAGCACTTCACTTACCCTGCCACTCCAACTGTCCACCCTCATTTAAACAGAACAGCCTTTCTCCCTAAATTAGGCCTCATCTTCCACTCTCACCTGTCTTTCAAATCTAGCGAGGAAAGCTGTCAAAAACAATTACTTTTCTCTGACTTGTCTGGATCCATGTCTCTTTAAAGTCTTATCAAACAACAGCAAGTGGAAATTGAGCCAAATTTGGGCTTGGAAGGGTCTGTATCATGACCTGTGTTCAGGGTGTGCTGACAGAAATGTTCTGTTATGGGGGTGTCACTGCTCCCCACTTACCCCTGGGCACAGCACGAGCCTGCACTGCCAGATGAATGCTCAGTGACCTGAGTGACAGAGGCATGTCGAGTCTCCTTCCTGCTATTGGAAAAAATTCTTCAGAGAAAACCCATTTTTTTTAAATGTAAATCTCTGCCCCCGAGTGCCACAGAGGTGGTAGGTCAGCCTGATCAAAGGGAAGAGTTCTGGGATAAGTAAGATAATGTACAAACATCTCATATCCCCCTGGCAGAGGTCACACAAAAATGTGTTTCTCTGATGCACACTGCCACCCCCACCAGTGCCTCAGCTCAGAGCATCTCCCCATTTCCTCAGGTATATTTTAACTTCATTACAAACACTGCCCACTCTTGACTGTGACATGAAACAGGCACATTTTTCCTCTTCCCCTCATCACACACTCAGAGAAAACATTATTAAATTCTGACTTATATATCTTCCATAGTTTGGGTGACACATCCTGGCCTTTTGTCTGCTAGAGATGGTGTCAAGTTTTACATACACCAAGTAGTAAAGGAAAAATACGGCACCATAACCAGAGTATCTTTATCAGGATAAAACTGCTGAAGAACATTACTGAAAACTTGGACTTTACAAAGCCAGACCACAACAGACAAGGGCAGCATGAAACTGTGACCTATTACTTTGTTTTAATCAAAAACTCAGAAATAATTGGGTCATCAACCAAAGGTTGAAATGGTAATGAGTAATGAAAAGCTAAAAGCCTGTGGTGGAGAGAGATGCAACTTATGGACATGGTACTTAGAAAAGTCTGAGAGAAAGCAACAGCTTCAGTAAACAAACCTTGCGAAGCGTTATTTGCGTTATAAAGGTCTAAATGACATTTCTGTTTTGTTTCTGTGACATGGAAGCAGAATTCAAAGCAGCAGAAAAATAATAGAAAATGAAGAAAGAACAATTGAAAACTAATTTGTGCCACTGAATGACTACAGAGAAAAACAAGAAAACTATAAAGGGGCAGTCACTCTTATCGCTTCCTGAAACTTTGCTTTCTTTGTGTGATAAGTAAGATTAGAGGTGTTTAAAAGTGAAGTCTCATTTTAAAAGGTTTATTTCTGTCTCATCAGCCTTGGCTTTCACCCACAGGGTGATTCTGGGGATCAGTGAAACACACAGAAAACTTCTGGAGTTGCTACTTACTACTGCTTCACTGGCACGCATTTTAAGTTTTTGGGTGGGAATTTAAATACACAGCTGAGAGTTTGAATGTGCAGTTGTAGCTGAAATCACTAATTTTTGTACACTGTTGCTCTTTTTACCACACAAGAGCACCAACAAGAAAGGTGTTTCTGTCCCCATACTCCATGAAGGCAGTGCACACACCCCAGACTCAGTGGTCTGGTGTCTTGCAACCAAGCCTTGCACAACTTTTAAAACATCACCATTTATTCTTCAACACCTGTTCAAAAAGCAAAGGTTTGTTCCAAGCCAGCTTTCCTATACCACAGAAGGACTGGAACAAATCCTGCTGCTTGCCCTTGCAGAACACACATGCTGCAGGAGCAGCCTCCTCCTCAGTGCAGCAGCATCCTCACCTGCATTTTGTGCCTGGTTTTTCCTACTCCAGCACGGATGGCACCTCCTGAAGGTTCACACTTCTTGTGTAGTGCTACAGTGACCTTTTCCAGCAGGACATTCCCCATGGCCCAGCTCTCCCTGCCTGCTCTGAGCTCCCTGTGCTGCTGCTCAGGTGGTGACACTCAGTGCACTGACCTTTCCTGTTTCAGAGCTGTTCAGGAAATCCAGGCCTGCCCTTCCTCCCCCCTCTGCTCATCTAATGAGCTTTGTGATGCCACACAGCCACTGATATTTTCAAGGGTGGTGGCAGGAGAACATTAATGAATTTATTCCGGATTTTCGTGTTAAATGTATTATGCAGATGTTAATCAGTTTCTGCAGAACTTTGAGAAAGGTGCTGCATGAAATAAACAATACGGTGGCAGCTCTGGCAGTAGAATTTATAGAGCTTCAGGTGTTTAATATTCAATGTGCAAATTCCTTTAAAAATATATTTTTTTAAAGGGCATGTTGGTAAAATTTTCCTGCACAAATGTGAATCCATGCACTCGTGGTCCCTGATGTTAACAAACATTAGCAAGTCTGTTCTGTGCATGTCCTTGTTCCATTTGACATCCACTTTGCACATCACATTTATTGAGGCCACCCAGGCCATCAAACAGCTCCTCCTTGAACCACCTAATGACAAACCTACAAGTAACTGGCATGTTTATGCTTCTCCTCTCTGCTCCCCCGGAATGCCTCTAATTTCTGTTAATTCTAATAACAGCAATGTATTCAGAATTAACACGTACAAATATTTGCATAGCCCCAGCTAATTCAGTGTCACATAATCCCCCAGGGGCTGGATCACAGCAGGCTCTACACTCCTTCCATTTTACACCAGTTCTAGGATTTCCTGCAGTACCTAATCCACGTGGCACAAGATACACAATGTTGTTTTTTTTTCCCAAATAACACGTATAATCCTTTCAGCACAATTTATGGGCACATTACAGGGGGCACTTTTCCCTCCCATTCATTTGGGTGCCACTTTAGCACATCCCCTTAGCAGCTCCCTGTGAACACCAGGGACACCCACACAGAACCAGACTCACTGGCCCCTTCTTTAACCAAAGCCAGCTTCCTGTGTGAATATTCTCCCCTGTTTTATGCAAGCACCACACACCTCTGATCTGCCATAAATTAATACCCATGATATCTGATTATCACATGTTTTTTTGTTGCTCCTTTGAGCAAAACTGTGGAGTGACCCCCAGAGTGGTCTGACTGTATATACTTGAGCAGATCACTTCCTTAGGTCAGTGCAGACCTGCTGCTGCCTGTGAAATTTAGAAGATAGGCTTTGCCTGTAAAAAATTAGCTTATTGCTAATCAAATCCAGGAACCTGTGGAACTGATCACAAATCACTCTGTTCCCCCTCCACTTCCATGAACTGGATGAGTGGGGCAGCAAAATATTATCCAAACTTTTGCAGTTCTGGACCTGCACTTCTCTTCATCTTCCCTTTACTGGGTCTCCTGCTGTATGCTCTGTTATTCTGTCTCATAATTAAGTCCCTCTGGAGTACAAGCAAATTTGTTCCTACACCTTGCCAAAAGCAGTACCTGACTGAAGAGGTGCCAAGTGATTTGCCCAGAACCATCCAAAGAAGCCTTCTAAAAAAAAATAAATAAAAGGCTGAACTTAGATAGGTGAGGTTTTCAACAGGGACCAGCTGTGCCACGGAGGCTAACACAGACCTCAGCATGCACAGATGAAGAAAAAAGGACAGAAGTTTGTGAAAAGGGAGGGCATGGAGATAATCTGGGAAGACTTGTGAGCATCTGAGAGGCCAATTAGAGAACCTTGAAAGGTTGACTATGTCCTTTTAAGTTTTATAACAGTATAAATGATTCATTCATCATTCTTCACTGGTCACAAAATGAGCAGTTAGATTGTTAAATGACCTCAGCTTTGCCTTGGGTTCTTAACTCCAAGCTAGTCACTGCCTGGCTGCCAAAGCCCTAACCATAAAATGAGTCATTAATGCTTAAAGAGGAGAAACATTCTCTGTCCACCTTCCCCTGGGGTACAGCTCCCAGATGTTTTGTTATTCCCTCAAAATACAGCACTAGAAGAGGGAGCAGGCCAGCCCAACCACAAAGGTTGCAGAGATAAGGAAGGGGAAAGAGAAAGATGTGAATGCTCTGGATGCCCAGCACTTCTATCATTCATGGACATCTCACTCCTGGAGAACTGAACTGAGCAAGCACTTCCCTCAAGAACACCCTAATAGGCAATTCAGTCCCTTGTATTCTAACAGCAAAGCTTAACAAAAATTCCAGCTTCTTCTGTCTGGGGTAGGCTTTCTGATGACTGTCCCCACACTATGTAGTCAGTCAGCTCTTCCTGAGCTTTGAAATAATAGGCAAAAATCAATCATTTCCATATGTATGAATAATACTGCATTTTTGAGAATGTTATCTTTTTACTGACTGGCAAAGAGGCTAAACACAACCAGTTACTCCTGTGAGCAGGGACATGGCAATCAAAGTTGCACAGTCCAGAGTTTGTGCCAAGCCATGACCCTTTCCCACATGCCCTTGTTGCTTTTTGTCTACCCCTGAGAGCCTCTCCCAGTTTTCTATCAGGTTTTCTGGACTGCCAGCATCCACAGGTGATTCTCCCTACTCAGAAACAAGCCAGAAAATACAGACTCTTTCCCTTTAGCCTCATAAATACACATGCACACACTCAAAGGGATTAGCCTGCCAGCTTGGCTGTGGGACTAGAGGTGATTTTCAAGCCCAAACACATCTCTGTGTAAAAAAAAAAAACCATCTACTTGCCTTTTATCTATACAGATCCACTTATCTGAACTCTAACTGGAGTTTCATTCTCACCAACCAGCTGTGAACTAATTATGAGGACTTTAACTAGTCCTGCTCCCTCTCCAAGCATATGGATCCAATTAAGTCAAACTGCAGCTGATTTTAATCAATCTTCCTTGAAGCAGCCAACCTTGAAGAATCTCTTCTTCAGCTGGAAGAGTAGAGGAGAGCAGGAAAAGCAGGAGAGTAGTATTTGCATAAGGAACACTTCACATCCGCTTGGTTGCCTGTAAACACAGGGCTCCTAGCAGTAAGAAATGCTAATTGAACACTCCTCACAACTCTTTCCTCCCACTTTATCCAAAAAGCACTGATTTGATCAGTCTCTTTTGTTCCTGGAATCAAGCTGCACTTTTCCACCAGCACCTCTGGAAGATGGTCCAGAGCATTTCAGATAACTGAACAAACCAAGCCTTTCTTTGAAATCTCAGCCTGCCCACCATGGGCCAAGCAGTAGCAGCTCAGGTTTCCTGGAAATGTTCTTTTTTCTTCATTTAAAGGAAGAAGGGTAGAGATGAGATAAAACTGTGTGTTTAAATCCACTCTTTTCATATTATTTGAATCCCTCTCCTGAGCCACGGTTTTCAATGTTTTCCTTAAGATAATATCCTGGGCACCAGGGAGGCACAGTCTCAACCGGGTGTCATTTCTCTACAGCTCTACATCTCCTGTGTTTTTGTAATCTGAGGTTTTCATTAGCAGTAAAGACCTGGCCAGTGAGTGATATCCATGCTAAAGTCTTTATACCAGTGAAGGAAAATCAATGCATCCTGCAGCTAGGTGTCAAGAGGCAAGGGGTTTTGGTAGATAGGGTGTGTGGAGGTGGAAAACGCCTTCAGGCATAATTCAAGCTGTCCCCACACAAGCACAGAATACAAAAAGATATCAGATGTTATATATCCAGCTGTGGAGAGCTATCAGCACCTCAGTTCATTTGCTAATGCTGAGCTGAAGGAGTGTGAGTCACACATCAAGAGCACCTTTCCAGCTGCTTCTTTGCACTCTGTCCCAGTCCAACAGGGTCCCCTGGCTCACAAAGTGGGCTTCTGTGTAGAAACCAGCAAAATATTCAATATTCAGATACAAAAAGATGTGAGAATTTCTTCACAGAAATGGAGATTAGAATTGGAATGGGCTGACCAGGGGAGTGGTGGATTTGCCATTCCTGGCACTCAGTGCTATGGCTGACAGACTTGGTCTGGGGGTGTTGGATCATAGATTGGATTCAATGATCTGAGGTCATTTTCAACCTAAATTATTCTGAGATTTGGAGACAAACACTTTTGAAACTCTACTCCTTTCCACACCTCAATACATTCAAACTGACATTTTTAATTACAAGTTATTAGCTGTTTCTCCCTAAGATTTCAGGCACCAACCACAACTTTGTGAACTCAACAGGCTCAGTTCAATGTAAAGCACTCAGAGCCTTAATTCTACAACCTGTCTCTTCCAAATTCCCAACTTTAATATGTCCCTTCCACATATCTTTCCTTTAGTAGATACAATTCCAAGTGCCAGAGGTTTTATTTTACAAGAAGGAACGACAGATAAAGATTTGTCAGAAATCACTCTCATTTCTACATGGTTTAATGTCAGCCCCTCCTCTTTCACCTTTATTTCATTTAAACCCATGCTTCTCCCATGTTTGTAGTTTTAGTCATTTTCCTGTTCAGTGAAACTTCCTTGTGACTTCTGTATGTAGTTTGTCTTGCTTTTCTCCCCTTCACAACACAGACTTTATTTTAACCCATCATTTCCCAATGATTTCTTTCAGAGGTGGGAATAAATAACATGTCAAACTAGCAACACTTCAGTGACCTTATCTGAGTGTATAATGACATTTTCAGCATATTTGCTCAGCACTGATAGAAGAGGTGAATTTCTAAGCTTATCCTTAACTTTGTGGGTTCTCACTGTAACAAACCTTCTTTCAAGATGTTTATAAAAAGAGTCATTTTAAGCTTGGCCTGTCAAGGTATTTGATTCACAAGGTGAATAAAAATTGGGAAGGCTGATGTTTTTCCCTCTGAGGAGTTCTTGGCCATTCAGGTGGGCACACACTGATCAATACTGACACTTTAGCATTCAGCTGACATATTCCTGTACTTGTGCTTTCCTCTCTACTCCTTCTCTTTTGAAAAAAAACTACTTTAGGCATCAAGTCCTCTAAGACACAAGTAAAGTGAGACTTTAGGGATAGGGGGAGCTGCCTCCTGTTAAATAAGGAGTTAAAGCCATGCCCTCAGCCTTGGCAAGGGAGATGGAAGAGCATCATTACCTGAATTCAGCTCACTAACTCGAAGATCTCTCTTTCCTACACCTGCTACTCCAGACTTGGCATCCCAAGTCACTTGGTTCATCTTTGCATGAACAAACAAAGCAGATCTTTGTGATTTTTTGAGATACCACAAATGAAATAGGGAATTCCTCTGGCCAGGCCTTCTTGGAAAGCCAGCAACCACTGTAAGACCGTGTAGGCAGATTAGCCATGACCTGAGCTGTAATCTGCTCTGAAACCAAAGCTGCTTGTGTATTTGTTGGAGACCTAAGCATCCAAACACCAGCCCAAAGCTTTCATCTCCTTCTGATGACTGAAACCCAATTAAGGGAGAGCAGGGTGACAGGTTTCACACTAAACATGGCTCAGCAGAGATGCTCAGCAGCTCTTGGCTCCCCTGCTTTATCAAAGCTGTCACTTCCCCTATCTTCAGGAATGAGTTATAAAAATTTTTTAAGAATTTGATTCATGTCTAATAGGTGTCAAGATAAAATCAGTGGTCTGGCTGAAATCTGGGTAATTTCAAACCTGCAGGTTTTCTACCATGAAGTAATTTGCAAAAAAATGGCAAAAATAAAGATAAAGAAAAAATAAAATAACAAAATGCTACAAAGACAAATTGTTCAGAGAGAAAAAAGGAAGACATAACACTCTTCATAGAAGGGTAGGCTTTGATTGAACCAACAGGCTCAGGTTCTTGCTTGCTCCAGCATCTTTTAAACAGAAAAAACACCACAAAAGTTTGAAGCAACTCCCCTGCCCTTCCTCTGCACAGGAAAGCTGCTCCTAGGGTGACAACAAGCAGAACAGACAGTCCACTTATCTGCTGCAGGTGCCCTTGTGTGAGATTTCACAGATCTATCCACAGTGAAAAGCTGAACACAGAAGACATCACCAGGAAAAGGCAAATACAGACCAGCACAGCAAAAGGAACACACTTCCCATCCTCCTGACTCCACACCTCCTGCTCTCCATGTCTCTGGATGCTGCCAGCTCATCCCCTCAACAGCTCTGGTGGAAAATTCCTGCCTGCTGAGGTGGTCTCTGCTTCCACCACTGGCACCAGCAGAGAGGAGACTTCAGTACAATCAAAACTCAAAATTTCCCATCCACTCCATGCTGCTCATCCCTGTCTATGCTCCCACTTTGCCATGAATGAAATTTGGGGAACAGATGAATTCTAGTGGCAGAGCTACTGAACATGGACCAGTTTTTGAGGCTCCAAAGAAGAGAAGTCCCAGACAGAGAGATCCAACAAGAAAACTGAAGCTGTGTGACTGCATCTGACCCCAAACCTCTCTGGCATGGTCAGGAACACAGGTGTGAGTGCAGTCAGCACAGGCTGCCCCAAGGAGCCTTCCCAGAGGGAGGGGAGGGAAGCTCCTTGCTGGGAGCACTCAGGCACAGCACATGGATCACACCAGGCTGCTCTGGATTCCACAACTCCTACCTGCAGACTGAGCTTCTCCAGATTCATTTCCAGAGATCTCTTCTCTTCTGCCAGCTTGCTGCGTTCAGCTTCCAGCTCCTCAATTTTCAACCTGGAGAAGAAGGGAAAATCAGCAGACTTTGGGTGACTCTGTACAGTCCCACCACAAATAATCAAGTAAAGCATGAAACCAGAAACAGTGTCACGTTATTCCTGCATTCAGCACCACAAAACTGCACAACTGAGGCAGCTAAAACATATGGTTAAAAGTGACATGTTTACATGATGAGAATATAATTTGTAAAAGTATGTTAAAAATAGACAATTTGAATATAAAGCAAGTTCAGCTTGGGTACCTTCTGAACCACAGGCTGAATCTAGACCATCATGTTTAATAACCACCAGCAGTTAAAACCTCCATGAAGCAACAAATCTCTTTTTGATCTGATTTATACTTTTGGCCTTCACAACACTCCTTGGCAGTAAGTTCCACAATTTAATTACGTACTGTATGAAAAATTAGTCCAGTTTGTTTTATACTTCACATGTGATTATTTCACTGAGTGCCTGTTAGTTCTGCTATGAAAAGTCATGAATAATTGTACCACACTCCCCTCTCCACACCACAGTACAGGCCTCCTCTGTTATTTCCTGAAGAATCTCAGTTTAGTCTTCCTTCACACCAAGGATATGCCATATTTTTATTGTTCTTCATTGTTCCTTTAAGTTTTATATAGACTTTTTGACGTGAAATAAGCTGGAACTATGAAGAGCACTCAGATAATATTCAGTGGTACAACAAGGATTTCTGCTTTATTTTCAACTTCCTTTCCAACAGCTTCTAGTATTCTATTTGTATTTTTAACTACGGAGCACCTACCCAATATTTTCAGGAAGCTGTTCACAATAATGTATGATCTCTTTCTTGAGTGACAACAGCTCATTTAGAGCTCCCTGTTGTGGGAGTAAAAGTAAGGGTGTTTTTTCTTATGTGTATGGGTTTGGCAATTATTGACATGCAACTTCATCTCCCATCTCAAGCAGAATCCTAAGATTTCTTCTGAAATTCTGAATGCTCTGATAAACTGAATAATTTCATATTATCTCAAACCCTGCCACCTCACTACTCACAAACCTCTTTTTTTTTTTGTGTTGGACAAGGTCCCAATTCCCAATCAAAACCATTCTAGGACCTAGTGAAAAAACCCTCAGCATTGTGAAAACATTTATTCTTTGATTTTCCATATTTTAGCTTTGTATTACATAAGCAAATTAACAGAAGAAAAATGCATGAAGTTTTACAAAGTAAAAATATATTGTGTTATCTCTGGCTCAGGAAATCCTGGAGACAAGGCACAGAGAAGCCAGGAGAGCCTCCTGGCAAGGTACCCAGATGTTCTGTGCTGCTCACATGGGCACCCACAGCACACTTGGACAGCCAGACCTCTAAGGTTTATATATTCTTATCAATCCAACAAAGAATCTCCCTTTTTAACTCCATCCAAATTTCTTTATAACCTTTGGCTCAAAGCTTCTTGAAAGGTCAAATACATTAGATCAACCAAACCAGTCTGAGACAAATGACTGGTGAATCCTTCAGAGAACTCTATCAAACTTGTTAGGCAGGAGATATATGTATAAAAGATAGGAGACAAATTTTTTTCTTGCATTTAAGTACAGAGTACAAAACCCTGATGCTCCTTCAAGACTCTCTCCTGCCACATGTTAACTTCTTGGGATTAATTGTACAACTAATACAGAATAACACTGATCTTTGGATTCCATTTTCTCAGGACATTCTTATAAAATTAATTATCTTGCTTAATAATGTTTTAAATTACCTTAATAAAGCTGAAAATCCCTGCACTGTACAGTAAAGAATGCATCCACCTGCCAATATCCCAAAATTATGCAACAGCAATTTCAGGTACAAGGAAGAAGTCACCTCTCCTATTCATTTGGCAACAGTACCAAACTTTTCCATAGAAGCAGGTTCATCTACATCATGTTCAGCACAGAAATGTCTCCTTTATAAATATGCAGCTTGGATTACTTAAATTATTTGTAAGCCTGACCCCTGCTGGCAATTTTCAAATATTATAAAGTCACTTTTTTTTTTTCTGCTCTTGGAAGGCTCTAAAATGCTGAGGAACAGTTTTAGCACTGTCCAGGCCATTAAAAAATATCATCAATAACTTTCAGAAGAGACACAAAGCTAGTGGGGATGGAGGATGCTGAAGCAGGAGACTGAAAAGGTCAGGAAAAATGGAAATTCAAAGTGGAATTAATGCTTTTAACGGTGCATTTCTAAATAGATTGCAGAACAGGCCAGGAGGAGAGCAACACTCTTCTCTGATGAACAACAGCTCAACAGCTCCTGAAAGGTCAGAGGCAGACACAGGACTCTCATCAGTACTTTCTCCATCCTTGACATGCTGAATTTTAATTGGGAACAAATTTCTCCCCATCCAGCCTCACAGATAATCTGACATTGCTGTTATCTGCCTGCAAAACCCTGCCAGGGGAGGTTTAAGATCAGGCCTCTCAGTTACCCTTTGAAAATCACTCATAGCAGCAGCCAGAAAACACTTCCCAAAGACCTGAGACACAGCTGTAATGAGGGTAGATTCAAGCCATTACATTTTTGTGCTATTTCACCTGCAATTTCAGGATTCAATAATCTGTTTGTGCCCTTTGTGCCTCGCTGCTGAGCAAGTGGTGATTTAAAGCCCGGGGTGCTCCCAGTCAGGCAGCAGATATCACAGAATCCTGAAAAGCTTTGTGGTGGAAGGGACAGGAAAAAACATTTAGTTCCCCCCTCTGTCATGGGTAGGGATGAATTCCCCTATCCCAGGTTGCTCCAAGCCCTGTCCAGCCTGGCCTTGGACACTTCCAGGGATCCAGGGGCAGTCACAGCTTCTCTGGCCAACCTGTGCCAGGGCCTCCCAACTTTCTACAGGGAATAATTTCTTCCCTATATCCCATCTAACCCTGGCCCATGTCAGTTAAAAGCCATTGCTCCTTGAGCTACCACTCCATGCCATGGCCAAAAGTCCTTCTTGAACTCTCTTGCAGTCCCTTTAGGGACTGAAAAGCCACAAGAAGAACATCCTGGAGCCTTTTCTTCTTCCAGAAACTCCTACTCTGTGACCAGCAACAGGCACAGGAGCACCTGAGGGTCACAGCCTCTCCCCCCTGAGCATGGCCTTGGGCTCAGCCCCCAGGTGGCTGCTCCTTCCCAGTGTCCCAGCTGTTGGGCATCCTCCTCATCCTCCTTTCCTGACACAATGCAGGGCTCTAGGGCTTCCTGCCCTGCTCTGGGCAAGCTCAGCCCATTGAGCATTCCCTGGTTCTCCTCCAGACACAAAACCCTCTGCTTCCTCTGCACTGAGGAACAACAACATTGCTGTAACCTTTGTGCCAAGAGGATTTTGAGACTGGCTAGTGCTTTCACCATTTATCCCTCTCCTATCTTATTTTTAACACCGTTAAGTGTCCTGGATCTCCAGGGGGAAAGCATTCAGAACCACTGGCAAACAGTTTGTGCTATTCCAGCTTTGCTTCCCAGCCCCCTGGGGAATGCTTCCCAATGGCAAAAAGAGAGAAGAAAGGGAAATCCTATCTATATATAAACACAGCAAAGCATTTGCAGCTGGTGGTTAAAATATGGAAGTCAAATATTGAAAAATATTTACAAGGCTAGGCACTTGGATTTTTTTTTCATTTATGTATTTTTTTATTAGGTTCATTTATAGGGATGACTGTGTAGTGCTTTAGGGATGCACCAGCATCCACAAAGGCAGCCTGGGTGCACATTCCATGGGCCTTTTCCCTCCAGGGACACCTGCACAGGAGAGGTGATGCTACTTTATCACCAATTTGCAATCCTCCACTTGTAACATATTGGAGTTACCTTCAGGCAGGGAGAACAACCCAAGACAAATCCATGTGAATACCACAAAAAGCAGGGTACAGAAACACCTGGGTGCAGCACAATCATCTGCCAGCTCAATTTCTGGCCCAGATTGGTCTGGGTTAAAAGGGACCTTAAAGATATTTCAGTTCCAGTCCCTTCACCACGAGCAGGAACAATTTCCACTAAAACAGGTCCCTCCAAGCCCCATCCAACCTGGCCTTAAAAGCTGATCCTTGTGCCACAAGGAAAGAAGAAACCCCAGTTACTTTCTGAAATATCAACACCATTGTCAAGTTTTGTGATACAGGAAGAAACCATTTGAATTAATTTCTGGAGAATTCATGAAGTTTTTCATACAGGGGTTTGAAAACATGGGAATACTTAATCTCTGGCAAAGATCTCTTCACCTGTCTAGATTTTCCTGTATCAGACAGCTCAACCAAGAGTTGAAGGCTCCACAGGCATAAGGTAAATTGATGCCACCTCCACAACCTTTCACAAGATCAAATTTAGTGCAAGAATATAGATTCATTGGCATTTGCTCAACCTCATGGATTTTCCCTCTTTTATAAACTGAGCTTCATATTGCCTCTACTGCATGTTTCATTATCTCAAACCAGAAGAGAGAATGAGGAAAAAAAAAACCAAACCCACCTACAGGCTCAGGTCTCCTGAAATGACACTTGTGAGAATCAGGAGACATCCTACTGTGTGTGTTCTGTCTGTCTAAAACCCTCAGATCGTGAGACAAGGCTGCTCCTACTTCAGAAAGGAAAAAAAAAGGGGCCAATCTGTTGGATTTTCAACAGCATCCAGGCACTCCAAGAGTTTCTCTGAGTCCAGAGCTTTTCAGTGGAATTAACCACTGAAAACTCCCCCCACCATCACCCTTTTATCTTTGTTTTATTGGTTTTTCATGTTCTCAGCTGTGTTGTGTGGTTGCCTGTGGATATCACCCATGAGGACACATCTCACAGAGGCCCCATCTGTGAAGGGGCCATGGCCATGTAGAAAAGCTATTGCTGAACAGGAAAATACTGAATGGAGCAGAAAATGCATGTGTTGGGAAGATGCTATTAAGGGATCCAGATGGCATTGAGATGGTGTTAGGAGAAGAGCAGACAGAATTCCAGCAAGTGTGACTAATGGGCATTGGCAAGGACATGAATTTCTTTTGAATTACTGTAGCTCTACCCAGTCACTAAATCCACAGAAAACATTTAGGATTTACTGGGGTTGCAGCTTGACAGCAGAAAGAAAAAGTTCAGATTTGTTCCAGCTGAGAAGGTCTTTCAGCTGTTGTCACTTAAGTCTTTAGTGAAGTTCTTTTTAAATCTATTCCTTTTATTTACAGATTCTGAAATACCAGTTTCTTCACAGTTACCACCTTCCCTCTAAAAAGTGCTAATGCCCAAATGTTGTACCCTACAGTGCAGGAACTCAATGGGTTGACCACAGTTTCTTTTCATAGAATCTGCAGAATATAAACAAATATTATTTCAGAGGGAGCAGCAAAAAGTGTGAGAAATGACAGCATTAGCACTGCTTTTATTGTCTCTCCAGAAACGATGATGCTGGGAGAGAGTTTCACATTTAAAGTTATAAAAGGTCTGACGAAATAGCACTTTGTTCTCAAGAGAAGGAGGAAAAACTGATAAAGTCTTTCAAGTTTCTGCCTGAAAATTTACTTTCCACACTAAAGAAAAATGAGACAAAAGGTATTTTTCTTAAAAGCTCTCGTTCACTTACAGGAGGTGAATACAGATTCAAAGGATTAATATGGATTTTTTTTTCTCTCCTTTATGTCTCCCCCTGCTTTTGTTTTCAGAAGTGAGCTCCAACCAACAGGGTCTATATGGAAATGCCTGGAGGCTCAACAGTCCATTCCTGTTCTGCACACTCCTCTTGCTGGCTTCACTGCTTCCTCCTATTTTTCACATTCCCAGCTAACAGGAGAGGCTGGGCTCAGCCCAGAGGAGCAGACACATCATCCTGTAGGTTACAGGATTTCAAAGACTACAATAAACTACAGAAATGGAAATAACTCCCTCATAAAGTGTGGCATTTCTTTCCCCACTTTCCAAACTGGAAGTTTGTGTTCTTCCCCCTGTTTTCTCCCAGAATTAGTTTCTGGTGGTGATGTGTAGAAGAAAGGAGTGACAGTGGAATTTGATGTTCTCTTCTCCTTAGCAGCTACATAAAATTGAGTAAACTGCTGCTTTTGAGGACCACAGGAGGAGGATGAGCACAGCACACCCAATCCCATCCTGATCCCTGCTCTCCTCCAAACCCCTTCTGTTCTTTAATCACACCCACCCGTTTCATTGCTGCTGGAGGGAGAGGACACATCCAGCTGAGCCACAAGGAGTGTTTGATGTGGATCACAGCACATTTTTTTCCCAAGCCCCAAAGGACTGGGAGAATACAGTGATTTATTCTGTGTTCCTTTGAGAAGAAGCCTCTCCTCTGAAGAAAGAACTTGGCCCAGTTTCTTGAACAATGCACAGAAATGCAAAATAAAGTCCAGCCATATCCATTGACTGCTAGAAACATAAGAAAAAAAATATTTATGGAGTCAATTCTGAAATTTCTCTGCACTCAGATGTGGAGTGCCTGAGAGTGTAAGGAGATGCCTGAAGCAGTAATAGAAGCTAACAGTAAGGAAAAGGAGCAGGGACTGGCTTCCAGTGCTCCAGCAAAGAAAGCTCCAGCAGGAAGAGAATGCCTTGCACCAACTCATTTACTGTTAGAGCTGAGCAATGAAAAGGGTGATAAAAACCAAACAAATCCATGTTTTATGGAAAATCTCTGTAACTAAATAACCAGCATCAGGGTCTGGGACAAGTATTTAAACCAGCCATGACAACAAAAAGTGTTTCAGTTAAAAAATTACAGAAAAAACCCAGTCTGGAATCAGAACATGGAACTGTGGCTGCTATGCACCTGCAGCTTCAGGAGCAAGAGAGAAGAAACAACAAAATATCAATGTGAAACAGCTGCAGAAGTGTGGCCTCTGCTGAAACAGCCTTCAGAGTATGGCCCAACACTGAAACAGCTCTGCACCATCAACCACTGCACTGGGAATTGGCCTGGGTTTGGGACATATTTTGTGTGAAAGGTTTGACACCATCCAGGGAAGGAGGAGACAGTGAGATCAGTAGTCAAAAAAATTCCTTAAAAACAAAGAGGGAAAAACATTATCTAGGAGCTTTAGGGCTACGGTTGAGCTAAATCAAACACCACAACCCCATAACAAGCAGGTATTTGTGAGCTCCACTCATCCCTGCCCAGGAAATAGACTTTAATTCAGGGCAGAGCCAGACATCTCCATATCCTCACTGCCAAGAGCCTGTCACACTATGGAGTGGTCTGGACTATGACAATCCAGCTGCTTTTCCTGAAGCTGCTCAGGTAACAGACAGCAAACACTGCTCAGGGAAGCTAAACACCAAATAATGACTCTGGGAGGGGAAAATAAAGAGCCAGAACATCTTCCAGATGAAAGGGTGCTGCAGCAACATCAGCCAGGGAGGAAGAGACCAGGGAGACACTGCAGAAAACTCTGCAAACCTGCAGGTCCCAGAAGACAGCAAACAGGCTGCTGGCTTTACTGATACACAGGCACATTATTAATCAAGAGTGACAGGTTTAATGCTGCCAAGGAGGTGCTGAATGCTCCTGCAGCAGTGTCAACATCAGGTTTCAGAGGGTCCAGTGTGCCTTAGCAAAGGAAAAGCTTAAATGAGCTAAAAAAACCCACACAAAAGGCAAAAGTTGATGGAGACAGGTTTAGCTCCCTGAAAAAGAGAAGTCATAGCATTCTCTCCTTTAGCAGAACTCAAACATATGATAGAATAAAAAAAGGAGATGTATGCCTTGGGCCTCCAGAACTATTACAGCACCTTGAGGGAACTACAGGAGCAAGTCACCAGCATTAGGTGTACAAGTCTAAAATGTATTGGAATAGCTTAGCTGAACATGTGTTATTTTCAAACACCTCCCTCCTGCTATGGAACTGGGCTTTCAAAGCTGTAAAACAAGCTCCAGAGGCAAAGCACAAGAGCAAAGCCATAGACCACAGGCCAGTAATTTCTGCTTTCTGCAGGATTCTGCTTGCTGCAAAACCTTGCTTTCAGTCCTAAGAGGCAGTCACACTTTATTGTGATGGAGCTGAAAATATAAAAGAATTAAGAAGTGAAAGTCCAGCCAAAGTCTTACATCAGCTGAGAACAAAATAACTCAGCCTGGGAGGACCTGACTTGCCCAACTTAAATAAAAGGAACTTTATTAAACATTCAGAAACAGATGAACTTTTCTGTGCTCAGTATTTATCGTGTCACCTGCTTTGCAATGGAAGCTATAAATACTTTAATAAATACATGGAAAGGTTGTTTAGCTTCACTGTAGCTTTTGTAAATGCTCATGTATCCTCTGCTGAAACGCTGTTTTGTAACTTCTCTTTCACTGAATCACAACAGGTACCCCTCTGCCATCTCCAGCAATGCACAGGGGGAAACATCCCTCTTTTATCTCCAGTGCTACACATGCATCAGCAGTACAAAAGCTGGATTCTAAACCTCTTCACACACATGCCAACAGATCCCATATTTACAGTGAGATTTGGTCAAAATAACAAATAAACAGCAATGTTGTTTCCACAGGAAAGAAACCCAACAGGGGGAATAGTGATGCAGGAGCCAGGCTTATGAATTAACTGACAGCAAAAGACCCCAAATATCAAAAGAAAAGAGCCTGAAGTCTCCCAAAAGATAGCAAAGCTTATAAAGTATCTAAATGCAGGACAGATGATGGGCTGGAGTGTTTCTGCCAATGCTCCATGGGGTTCTCACGTCCATAAAAGCTGGTGAGAAAGCAAAATGTGCACAGAAAAAGAACATCCTACTTCAGTAATACAAGGAAAATATGTTCTGATCATCACCCCACTGTTTGAATAGCAGGCAGCCTATGGACACAGGCAGCCTGTACTCAAACTTCTTTATGCACTACAGCACAGTGAGCTCCTGTACCTGCAGCTCCACCAGGAGATGACAATAACCACAGCAGGCACTGAAACTACCCCAGGCATTTCCCTTCTCATTAGCTCCACCAAAAAGAGTAGAAATCTGCTCAGCCTTCCCCTTGCTTTGCCTACCTGAGAGCATCCACCTCCTCCTTGGTGATGACGGTGCTCTGATCGGCCGTGCACTGCTGAGACTTCAGGACCTTCATCTCCACCTCCAGCTGCAGGAGACAAAAGGTGTTAGCTGTTCCTGCAGCACTGCTAAGGGCACACATCAACAGCAAAGGGAGGAGGAAACCAGGAGGTTCTGCTCAGGTCAGACATTTCATGACACAGATGTGAAGCACACACCTTCCCTCGTGTTGAATGTCAAAACCTCACTTAACCCTCCTTCCCCCTGCAATTCCTTTTGTCTTTCCCAACATTTTCTCCACAGCAGAGAGGCACAGAAAGTTGAATGTTACTGGCAAAGCTTCTGCTTCTCCTTCAGATATTTTCCCCCATGGATAATGGGATGCAGAAGACTCTATGTGGCCTTGGGAGCTCCCTGGGACCTGAGGTTTAGTATTGATAGTTCAGCCTCACTCCATTCCTCCCCCAGAAGAAATGAACCACAGGCTTATGCTGTCTTGTCCACAACAGCTCTGAGAAACATACATTGAATCCAAAAGACTGGGGAATATCTCCAGCACTTTCCAATATACACTTCTAGCTGCTCAGGTAGTTCTGGCTGAACAAACAAACAATTAGGAATATTTTCTGCCTCTGGCTTTGCTTGGGTAGGAACTCACAAGAAAGTATTTCAAACTCTACAGACATGAGAACTTCTTACCCTAAGACTCTAAAATTCCCAGGCTCCCTGATTTGTAGCAGTCTGGATCCCTAATTCAGAGATGAAGACAATGCACAGATTGATAAACTCCATATGTTACTTGTTTCTAAACCCCTCAAAAAATGATTTATTAGGAAGTGTAAGCTAAGACAAACTACCTAGAGGATACTCAAACTTCTGTTCCAACCCTTCTCTCAGCTTAGACCTTCTTCACACACTCATCCTTGAGATTCTGGACTTCCTTTTGTCATCTGTCTTTTCACCACCTGTCGACTAATTCCCCTAATAAATCTGTTGAAGGAAACAATATTTTTTTCACCCAGGAGGAAAATAATAAGCAATCCAGTCTTAATTATAGATGCAAAACTTATGACCACAGAGAGTTCAACACTCAGCATCAGGGAAATAATCCATTAATACACCATTCCCTGCAACAGCATAGATTAGACTTGCAGAGCAAAAATCACATTGCAATGGCAGACTTCTGCAAGCTTTTTGCAGAAACTCTCCAATTTTACAAGGAAAAGGAGCATCTTGTCACAGACAGTCATATTGCTCAGACAGAACTGAAGTTCTGACATGCTGCCTCTTCACCCTTCCATGCTTACCAGAAAAGACAGGCAGAGCATGGCAGTGCTGTTGGCAGGAGAGGGCAGAAAATGAATGGTTGGATTATGCTCCCACCCCTTTCTGACACCAGAGGAACAGAGCAGAAGAAAAAGAGCACCAAAAAATGTTTTAACTTAATTCCCCCTGACACCCCAAAAAGCCTTGCATTCTCCCCCTGCCTGTCAAAAAAAAACCATCCAGGAATAAAAAATAAGCAAAGGCCCACCTGCATCATCAGGCTGTACAAATGTTAATGCATATTAGCTGCCTGATAAGATTATCACAGCCAGAAATGCTTCCCTCAATTTTCTGATTACTGAGCTTATCTCTCCCAGCTCAGCCCATCACAGATGGCTGGGGATAAAGCAAGCACACCAGATAATTCCAGGAATGTGAATAAAAGGTACTGGGATGAGGAGTAGGCTTCAATTCCAACCTACTTCTAGCAGGAAAACACTCGTTATGCCTCCGGTTTCCCGTGCCTGCTGGAGCCTGGATGTGTTTGCTGTTAGGAGTTTGAGGATGATTTCTGGGATGAGTGAGGGCAGCATTTGAAGATGGAAGGGCTGGGGAGTTATTTATCCCTGGCTAAGAGGGCTCAGCCTCAAGGCCACCTTCTCAACCACACACACAAATCCCAGCCACCTTCTCCAGGGACAAGGGGGACACAGATGGGTGAGGGATCTGCTCTTTTGTCATCTGGGCTCTCTTGTGGTGGCTGCACAGAGAGGGGAAAAAACAAAATGTGTACCAGGAAAAGGAGGTGGGAGAGTGAATGCAAACCAGCTTGAGGGAGCTTGTGAGAAGCATCTCACTTGGTACACAGCAGTGACAAATTAGTGCCAGGTATGCTCAGCAGTGGCAGGATGAGGTTCTGCTGGGTTGCTAAGAAAAACCTGCTGAAGGAGAATGAGGAGGGAAGGGCACATGGGATGTAAGGGCATTTCAGCTCATTTTTATGTCCTCCCAATTTGCAAGCACCAAGACTCCCTGGACTGAAAATTTGATGTGCCTGAGGTGAGAAGGGAGAGGAGGACACAGTGATATCACTACAGATGAAACTGGCTCGAGAAGTGAGAGGTTGACACAGACCTGCTTCCCAGAACTAGGATTAAAACTACTGCAGAGTTTAAAGTTCAGGCCAAGACACAATTCTGTGCCACAGGAAATTATTGCCATTCAGAGATCACTAACTGTTTATGAAATAAGAAAGTAAAATAATTAAGCTATTAAATACTTAATTCAAAATGTGTTGTTTCCAGATTTAATCTCTAGCAATTGCTAGGACAACATCCCTTAGTGCCAATCTCACCAAAGATATTAAAATATTCAGATATTAAAAATGCTATTATGTTATTAATGTCTTTTCCAGGACAAAACCAGTTAGTTGAGATGAGATGGAGAGGTTTACTCTTGGGACCCAATTCTGCTTTTCTAAAGGCAATACCGTGCAAGCAGCAAGACACAAAACAAGATGATGAGAATGGCTAAAAATAAGGAATCTGTTGATAAAGAGGTGAGGAGCTTTCCAAGACCATTCCCTTTGACACAGCCTCAGGACAGCTCTGAGAATTGGTGATGAGCATGAAATAATTCACCACGGCAGCAGTTTGTCCCTTCCTGTCCACTTGTCCTCTCAGTACCTGTGCCAAAGAACAGACTCAAGAAGGGATAAAGATCCAAACCTTTCCTGCTGCTTTCTCTGCCTAATTCCCATCACATCCCTCTTCCTAAATTAATTTCCAGTCCTGATCTCTCTTGTTCACCAGATGCCACTTTCAGCAGGCATTTTATGCATTTTGAACCAACTCACTATTCCTGGCTAAACTCTTCCAATTTTTATCAATAATTTTATGTGACTGGCTGAGTTAAACTTTTATTGCTTTGAATACATTAAACTAGTAGAAGTTATTACCAAGCAGAGAGAGGAAAAGGGCTGCTCAAATTACAGCTCACTGCTGTATTCCCCCATTCCATACCAAACAACCCAGGTCAGCCTTGATCTTTTAAGTGGCATTAAGAGCAGACAGGGAACATTGTTGTGAAATACAGCAGCACCTCCTGTCCTGAAGGCTGCACAAGAGGGACTTAAGGACCTACATCATCTGCAGGAGCTTCAAGGATTGTATCACCCAGGATCTGACCCCCAGTGATATTCCCACCTTACAGAACACACGAGCAACTTGAAAAGAAACCAAGATGTTATTTTAATAGTTTTTAAAGTTATCTAAAGTTTTTCTATAAGGCATAATAATGAGTAATATCAGAGCCCACGAATGAAACACATGAATATCAGATCCCATGAATAAAACACATGGACAGGTTAATATTTTGATGATGTGTTGCCCTCTTGTCAAAATATACTGGGGCCCCTTGTTCTCAAACTAAAGTGATTCCATTTATCCTGAACTTTTTTAAGTCTCTTTCAATTATTAACCATGAATTCCAGCACAGCTTTGTTACTCTCAATAAAAAGTGATCAGGACACATACAGGATATAGACTAATTTTAGAATGTCCATTGTCAAAAATATGCAGGTGCCCCAAAAGATGAAATGCAAATAATTTTTCCAAAGTAAGTCCTGCCATCATTATTTACCAAAGGAGAAAGAGAGGAAGGAAGAACACAGATGCATTTTCATCTAGTATTTAATTATATGAAATATCATTCCTCTTTCAGCCTTGCTTTTAAACCTGCCTGGACAAGATTCCAAGAAGGTGGTTCTCCTGCAAGTGTTAATGGCATAGCAAACACCCACAGCAGGGTTAGAAATATGTTCCTCACTGCTTCTCTCTCCTGTAGCAATTATTTAAGGACATATGATACGACAGGAGAAACAAAATTATAAATTCATCTCCTGACAGCTAGGAGAAACAGAACTTTAGAGAGTGGATTTTCTTGGTATATTTCTGGCATTTGTCATTTCTGACCTATCCTCCCCTCCAAGCAAGCACCCTGAGTCTCTGCAATGCCATGGACCTGTTGTTCCTCACTCTCAACTCCAGCAGGTTTCAGCATTAATGGAGAAAAGCTTTCCCAGAGCCTCCCACTGACCACTGCTGTCCACACTCCATCTTCAGAATGAGGCTTATCCCAGGTCACATCACTCAGCCTTGAAAACCACATTCACAAACTTCTGAAAATTTTAACGCACTGCCCAAAACCAGCGATCAAATCTCTGTTCAGGTGACTCATTTTGGGTAATAAAGGACTCAAAATCTAAAGTATTTCAACTCACTGCCAATGTAGGATTTGCATGTTGAAAAAGAAAAAGTTGGGGGGGCTGGTTTACTCGCCCACATCATGTACACACATTTCACAGAACACATGCTGGAGACATACAGTTATTATTTGAATAATGAGTGCATTTCAGAGAGGGGCTGATACAGCAATCTTATCCTGATGAAGTGTGTCTGCACGTCATTCAGCATTTTTTTGGAGCTGTAAAAAGCAGGAAATGCTGAATCCATTATAAATGTCTAAAGGTTTATTTAACAATGGGCTGATGCAACATCCTTTGAAAGGCCTTCCTCAGCAAAAGAGCTGATTTTGAACGGCGGCGATAAATGGGAACTGAATTGCACGGAAAGGTGAATGGAGAGGTTGTGTTGGACTACAAGTCTCAACACAATTCAAGGAGCTGTTTCAGTACATGAATATTTAAAATGTATGAACACCAAGCTGACTTGGAAAGGAGGAGTGCATGCTAAAATAGACAAGAACAGAGAAACGGGACCCTGAACGTGACCCGTACACTGAGGGCTGAAAATGGGCAAACCAGGACCTTGTTTGACAGTGATGCCATTGGTGCTTCTCTCCTTGGACGTAGCAGAGGCTAAGGAGCTTCTCTGCCTCTTCCCACAAGGCAGCACAGCAAGTTTGGTGTTGTCTATAAGCTTAGAAATCTGGCATCAGATATCCAATAGGCATGACAGAGCAGTGAGTTTAATTTGGGTGTCCAGCAATACCACAGGGTATAAGACACCTTGCTGAGCACTTTAGAGATCATTCTGCTCAGTAAAAGCACCACCACCTCTTCCATACCTCATCCCACTGGCATTCCAAAGGGCTGTTCCCCCAAAACATCTGCAGAGAAGCACACAGAGGGAGAACTAAGCCTCACCACATTTCCTAGTGAACTTTACTCTTCTTCAAAAAGTAGGACAGTACTTGTAAAACAAAATATTGCCTGCCATTTAGAAACAGGCTAAGCAGGCAAGGATTAGTCGGTACATTTTTCTTGGGAAAATTAATCCTCAATGCCCCTGTGAAACAAAAGCAATAAAGACAAAGAAAATCAGATATTCAACAAAAAGTGGTTTGGAACTACCCATCTCCCACTTGGCTGAAGCAAAAAACATGTATTTTTTTTCTCTTGGAAGATGAAGGCTGGCTGGATCAGAGTCACCAGTCTCTAGGGGTTCCACCATCTGTAACCAACTTGCTGTGCTTTTATCACTGAGAAGTCAGGGCTAGGAGCAACCTCTCAGCAAACACTTTCCTAAAAATGTACTCATGCATAAATATTATTGTAGATACACACACACACTGGGAAATGGACATATGCTGACTTCTGCTTCTCTCCAATACAGTCTGGATTGTGGCTTTTCTCCTCCTGTCGCAGCAAAAAGAGAGCAATTTTTCAAGTTTATACCAAATGTCATTCTATTTCATTTCCAAATATAATCTCCCAGAGAGAAGGTTCACTTGCCCTATTTCCAATCTCTAAAGTTAATACACAAATTTATATTCCTTTCTCCCACTCGCTCTCCTAAATTAAGAGGTGTAATTACTAGGAACGCTTGCTACCAACGAATGGGGTGCCAAGGGAGAAGGAGCTGTCAGGGCTGGACGTCTGCAGCACCACCCTCCCCTCTCCCCCATCCCTGGAGGACCCTGCTTAGGAGGCAGTTTCCATCTTTCCCATTAGCAGGGGTAGCTCACACACAGGAGCAGATGACAATCTCTCCCCTTCTAGGCAGGGGCAATCATAAAGGACAAAATTACAAAATTAACTTTAGCCTGCCGAGGCCCACTGGTGCTTGCCAGGATGATTCCTCCTAAACCCACCTTTTGCCCCTCCTTGGCTCTGCTGACCTCTCAGGCAACATCAGGTTCCTTAACAACAGCACAGAAATGCAGATCTGTGATCTAAAAATTCAGCCCCAGTCTCATCACTCTCCCCCTTCCTCATACCCAGCACCCTCTCCAAAGGAAGATTGATTATTATAATCAGACTTAGCTCTGACACAGCATTTGCATTTTCAAAGCACAGCAAAGTCATTAACTAATTCATCTACCCCAAGGGAGCCTTAACGAGCGTTCACCTCTCTCCCCTCTGATTCCCAATTCAGAGGCAGCCCACAGCTTTCCTTCCAACACCTCCCCTCCACATTGTGTGGCACCAGCACAACTTGGGGAAACTCCAGACAGGCTCAGCCAGCCAAACTCAGCCCTGCTGCAAAGGAACAAGAGGACAAATGCACAGACACCCTATTTAAATCACCCACCCTTTGGTTTCCATACGTAATCACAGTGGGACTGGGTATGGCAGGAAACAGTTTGTTCTGCAAAATAAGGCCAATACAATATGGGCCCCAAAATGACCCAAGCCTGAGCTGCCTGCCCAGCTGCAAGCACGTGAAGAAGGAATCACCATCACATCACAGCCCTAAACTCCTCCTGGCACAGCCCATCCAACAAGCTCTTCCCCAAAGTCACCTTTGTTTCATGACTTGGCCTCCTGCCCCTCTCACATCCCAGCACCACCAGATGCCAACCATCCCCACCCACCCAGCTTCCTTGGTGCTGTATTTATTTCATTTTAGTCATCTGGGATGGGTGCAGGATGTGAGTTTGGAAATAAGCACTACTAGACGTTTCAGATGGATGGAAGCTGGCTCAGAGCTCAAAATTAACAAACCTGGAAGGCTCACGGGGAAGAAGAGCAAACATCCTGTACAAGAGACACGCTGAGCAAGGGAACTTGAAGATGTTAATTTAAACCCATGAGTTTATTCAAGTATAATTACACATTTCAACCCTCACTCCAAGAAAGGAGCAGACAAGGAATCTCTTCCTCAGCCTGCCCTGCCCACGCTCGCAGGCACTGCTATGAGACCTCACTGCCACTGCCTGACAGCAAAACACCTTGACAGCTCCACGTCCAAAACCCCTCTCTCTGCTCTAACAGCTCATTCTGAAGAAGGATCACCTCATTTCCATGTTCATTCAGCTCAGAGCTCTCTGCTGTTATCAGCCTCGCTCCACCACTCGCACCAGGCGTGCAGATGACTGTTTCCTTTAATTACTACAGAAAGCTCCTCCCAGCCAGGGAGAACAAAACAGCTGGTGTCCACCGAGAGAAGGCAACTCTGGAATAATTAGCCTTAACTGGCTGACACCTCCTACCCATTACTCCTGGTTAGAACAGCAAAACACAGAATAAGAGCCTGTTTAGGGAACCTGTCAAGGTGCCAGACTGGATGTGCCTCATCCCTGCCCAGTGTGTTGGATTGTCTGCTCTTGAGAAGTGCATCACACAGATCACTTCTTTCACACAGGAATAGGCATATTTTGCTAGAATCGAGTCTTCTAGCAGCTGCAATTTACAGGCAAAGCAACGAATAAATCTGCAAAGATGTCATACCTCCTCCCTACAGAGTTTGAATACAGTTTGTTTCCTGAAAATATAGCCTTGAGGAGTTTCCAGAGCATTCAGTCAACAATCCTCGTCAAACAGGATCTTGTAATCCCACCTTTCACTCCCCCCATCAGCTTTCCCGTTGAAAAATCATCACATAATAAACAGTCAGAGAAGAATCTATGCTGTTACCAAGCACCTAGGAAGATCAAAGGGGAAAGAGGAATCCAACATCCATTTTGGTTTCTTTGTTTCCTAACATAAATACAGTGAAATCAATCCTGCTTAATAAAGAGAGCAAAGGAGCCTTCACTGAGTGCTTGAACTTAATCTTCTTTCTCTTGCTCACATGGAACAATGCACAGCCTGTGCTTTTAGGAGCAGCTCTCTCGCTCCTGCTGCAGCTCCAGACCAATTTTGCAGTTCACTACAGCTGGGAGCACTGTTTGCTGGCACATCTTGGCAGGGGCCAGCAGAGCTGCCTGCTAAAGCTGCTCTCTGAACTCCCAGAGTTGGGAAATGTGAGGATGGGGCAAGGGGCCCAGCTATGGAGAAGCAGCTGCTCTCCTGACAGGACCTCCCAGCTGCTTTCAAGGAAGCTGCAGAGCCTTGAAGGAGCTTTGTTCCTCAAATCCTGCCAAAAGAACAGGTGAAGTAGAGCAGGTTGAATATTTTCTAGCTAAATGACCCATCCTGAGATTAGCCTGTAACAAAAAGCAGTGGGGTTTTAATGCACAAAAAGTGAGAAGTCTCTCTCCTGGTGCCAAAACCCAAAGGCCACAGGGCCCTGCCAAGGCTGCTCTGCCCATTTCAGCCTCTCAGGGTGATGCCTGCAGGGCCCTTCAGTTGCCAGCAGCAGTCACAGAGTGAAAAGCAAACAGCAATTCCCTCTCAAATACCATATGTTCAACTCCAGTGCCAAAGCACAAACCTGGCATTTTAACCTTTGGTGAACATGTTCTTGCTGCCACCAACAATAAACTCTGAGGCCCAGCTGAGAGGAAAGGTGTACTGGATGTGCAGCGATGACATTAGCACTGAACACAGCATCAACAGGACAGGGCCTGGCAGGAGCTCCATTTTATACAGCCAGTCTTTAGAGGTTAATGAAATATTCATAAATAAGTTAAAATTCTCCTGACAAGCCAGATCCTGTAATACAACAAAGAGTTGTCAGCCTCAATTAAGCGATTCCAAAGAGGCAGGGCTCTGCCATTCATTATTTACCAAGAGGTCAGAGGAAAAATTCTGCTCTATGATCTCCTTGTCTCTGTGGATAAATTGGGCTTTACAGCTCCTGCTGGAGGACTCTGCTGCCCTGACAGACCCCAGCCTGCCACAGCTACTACCTACCCCCAGCATCCATCAGCCAAAGGCAAGAAACACTGGGAACAAGCTCTTCTAAGGACACTGAGACACAAAAAGACTGAAAACAAATGATGTAACAAGCTGATTAGGCTGTCAGTGTAAGGACTAAGTCTTGAAACTTAAATTTTTTTTTAAGCCTTTATCTCCCTTTTTGTATACACAAAGCCAGCCCCAGGCAAGAAGAGAAGTATCCAGCAACCTTTGATCTGCAGGCACATCCTCTGAACATGCCCTCCATGCCCTCCCCAGATCCCATAGCTGGAGACCTTCACATCCCCCTGCATGTTCAGGACAAGCTGTGCTTACAGAGCTGTATCTCTTGCATCAGATCTCTCAGGATGATCCCCTTCTGATGCAGGCACAGCTTCCTACAGCTGTGAAAGCAGGAGGAAACTGGTCTCCATCCTTGTCACAAGGAAGCTGTAAATCAGTTATTATTTTGTCCCATCCTAACATCATTGTTCAACAACCCCAAGTCTTCCATTCCTTCTCTGGACATGCATTGGAACTTCATGCTCCTTCTACAGCTTCTCCAAGCTGCCTTTTAGAAAGGCAGAATAAAGAAGCAGAAATGACAGATTCCTAGAGGTATCCCATACCTCTCACCTGGTTTTCTCAAAGTGTAGAGCCCCTGCATTCTCCAGGAAATTCTAGTTCAGCTAAATTGAACCAAGTGAGTCTGAGGTAGCCCATAAACTTCTTACAGGCTCTGTAGAGATGAATGAAGCCTTGAAAAGCACAATTCCTGCATGTCTATTAAACAGGCCTTTTGTGTCTCCAGGCTGTGCCTACTATAATAAAGCCTCTGGTAATATCCTTATCCTGTTTCTCATTTAACCAAGTAACTCAGTACAACTCAGATTTTAGTGACAGCAACGACACAGCTGCAGCACCTTCTAAACAGGACAGCTACTCAACTTTGCTGAAGAGAAAAAACCCTCCCCACTTCTCCCTCTACAGTTCTTGTTCCTGTTATCATCATGCCTGACAGTACAGCTCAGGTTTTAGGGGTACACCTGTGCCAAATGGGAATTGGGGCAAAAGTCCATGAGTCCCATATCTGAGCTGGAATTACTCTTCAGCTCTGGGTCAGACCATTATCCCCCCAGTCTGGCAGCACCTGTCCCAGCAGGAAGGCAGCTCTCCACTTCAGGCAGCCACATTTCTTCCTCCTGACAGCCTGAACCCCATGTCAGCTCTTACTGCCTTGGAAGAGAAAATGAAAACAGTCCTGCTGAAACCAAACGGTGCTGCCGTGTCCCATAAAACTTCCACCTTAATGGATCCAACAGCAGGTTCATTTGTGTAATGGGACTTTTAAACAGAACGTTTATTTCTTTTTAATTTGAAGGGAATGTGCTGTTTTGATCCCACAGTGCCCGGCTAGATTTTTAAAACAGAGATAAACTATGAGAATTGACTCACTAAGTCTCTCCTTCTCACCTAATTAAAATAGCACTGAGATGGGAAGGTGCAGAGGTGGAATGTGCAGGGCACCTCTCCAGCCTACAGGCAGTTTGTCAGCACTCATCCACCAGGATCCCAAGGCTTCCTCCACAGCCCCTGCTTTGCCCACAGTGCAACAGATGCTTCTGATGGTGCCACGGTTTTGTGTGCTGAACGTGAATTTTGCAAGAAGGAATACACAGCAGGTGCAACACACCAACTGAGGCTGTTCATCATTCCCCAGGCTGAGAAAGGGAGAAAAAAAATAACCTTGTCTGTGTACCTCAAAGCTCACTTTATTCCTACCCCGTGGGGAATAGCAGGGACGAGTTTTAATGCAGTTGTTTACAGCAGGCACTGAGAGCTCTCTGCCAGGGAAAGGGAAAGGACAAGTCTACTCCCATCCCTCTGTTCTAGGCTTCACTCCACCTTCAGAACCAAAACACAGTTAAAACAGGGGGGAAGACCCAAAATAGGGCATCACTGACTCCTGCACAATCATCCCCCTGTTCTAACAACTCATAATTCAGAATTTACAGGATCACACGGTAAGAGAAGAACAATATAAACACTGTGAAGTAAACAAGCAACAAATGGCTTTGCTGAAGTAAAACTAAAACTAGCTGATAGAGAAGGATGTCTCAGACACATTCAAAACAAACAAAATTCAATGAAGACCTTGAGTCTAAAAATACAAAAGCACAAACACAATTACTGATATCACAGAGGCTTTACCACAGAGGAACATAAACTGATCAGAAAGAGGAAGCTACGTGAAAACTGAAGGAACAGCACAGAATTGAAATGTCAGGGTGCAAATCCCAAAACAGCTGCAATCTCTCCTACAAACTCAGCCTTCCTCAGCAGAAACTCAAGAGGAGGACAGAGTGGGGCAGATGAAGTGAGCCCAGGATGAGCATCAGCACTGTGTGGCACTGGAAATGGGTGATGGCCTGGACACAGCTCAGCTCTTCCACCACAGGAATGGAAGAGGTTATTGCCTGTATTTCATGATCCTGTGGAAGACACTTTTGCAAAAGCTACTGCTGTAACATCACCTGGAATGATGGGACCACTCTGATTACTCACCTTCAAAGGAGAGACAGAAAGAGGAAGAGATTTAAACAAAGCTGCATGATTCATGAGGAAACCGAAGAGCCTGTTTTAAGGGAAGGCTGCAAGAGCTTGATTTGTTTAACCTAGACAAATGAAAGGCTGGGAGAGAACAATTGTTCTCTATAAATATGTCATGGCATAAATATGAGGGAGGAAGAACAGTCACTGTAGTTTAAGGAGAATATTAGCACAAGAAAAAAATGGATATTAACTGCACATATATTTTCAGTTGGCACTGGGAAGATTTCAGCTATCAGAGCAGTCCCTCCATGACAGTAATGGTACAAACAACCAAAGCAGTTTCAAGACAAGCTTGATAAATTTATGAACTGAGATATATGTTGCATTTGCCTCAGTTACTGAAGGACTGGACTTTATGATCTAAAAGTCCTCTTCCAGTCTTCTGTTACTATATCATTTCATTCTGGATTAGCTTCTTTTGCTGTCTCTTTATAACCAGGTTCATGCTTTTCAATCTGATTTGAGAAGTGGATATTTCTCTAAGATTGCCTTACTAAAACTATTCACCCTGCTGCTCAGTTGAGTGCCACACTGCTCATCTGTCTTGGCTTTGCTGTGCTCACATAAAGTGTTAGGATAAAATCTGTCACATGGGAAGGAGATTTGCTGTCACCTGCTAAATCAATTCAGAAATTATGTAATGCATTTTTGATAGATGGAGACTCCCTGCACCAGTCAGTGTTCTCCTGCCCCTCCCAACCTGTTGGTCCTAAAGAAATTCCTGCAAAGCTTCATTTTTATTTATAGCTGCTGTGGTTCAGCCCTCTAATCCCACATTTAATTGCCTTCCTATTACAGATAATACAGAGAATTTACACTTTCACTAATGAACACCACTTTTGTTCCTGTTCTGGTCCGTTGTATTTCTTGCTTTCTGTTCAGTAACTCTTAAACAAGAATTAAATGAGCTCTTTTGGCCAGTAATCCAGGCAGGTCTTTCTATACTAAAGTTCATATTTTTTCCTACTATCATTGGTGTTACCTGTAAATTAAAAACATAAATAACAGCTTTCCATTTTGCCTTTAGTTAACAGCTAGTTCCCAGCTACATCAAGCTCAGTGTTCTCTGAGTTTATTTCCTTCATGTCCTCTCCTTTCTGTCTCCATTTCTGCTCCTGATAACCATCAGGGTAGACAGTCACTGACATTTAAGTTAATACTAAACATTTTGATTTCAGCAGACTGAACACAATTGGCTCTTTAAGTATTGCTGACCTGCTGCTCTTAAATAAAGGTCTCCTCTTCTCTGCAAAGGGTTAAGCAACACTTTTCCTCAAGGCAATGGGCGTTGATTATATTAATTTTAAGGTGTCTTTATTCCCTCTGTAAGGACACTCAATTTATGCCATTCATTTGGTGATGGCTGCATTCTTGGACTTCAAATCTTCCTTACCTCCCACCCTGCTAAAGCAATTCTTCTGATTCTTATATCCATCCTTTTTAATCTGCTGGAGGGTGAAATTTAATTTGTTCCAAAGAGCAGTCTATAGATTTCAGAGCCCACATGGGCCAAGCTGTCTTTTGAAGATGAAAGCCAAAAGATACCCAGAGCACCTCAGGGTAATGAAAATACAGGTGATGCTTTTTTAATACCAGGCCAACTTCCCTCAGGGATTAATGATGGAGAACAAAAAATCTTGACATGAATGCCCCTTGCTACACAACCAGACTGGAAGAAAGTGTAAGATCAGAGATCAGAGCTGTTGCTTGGATGGCAAGTTTGAGCCAAACAATCTCCTCGTGTCTATAAAGGGATATGAAAAAGGCAAACGAAAATTACAAAAACGAACATGTCTGCTGTTTCTCTCCCTCGGGGAGGGAAAGAAAAATAATATAACAAACAAGAAGGCATTTTCTACAAATAATGTTTTGGTGTGAGTGAAGCTCTCTCTCAGCTTTAGGCCTGTAGAGCACTAAACAAACATGCCATGAGAAATAAGGTCCTGGGACCACAGATCAGGGAGCTGTGTGAACTCTGAGCAACCTCCTTGCACATCCTGGAAATAAAAACACTGTAGCACAGCTTTGCTGAAGTAAAACTAAAACTACTAAAGCCTCAATAAAGAAAACTTCCAGTGCTGATCAAATTGTCAGAAAAGCACACATTCATACAAAAAAAAATTGGAAACAACAAACAAACATTCAGCAAATAAAAGACAGAAAACCCCACAGATCTGTGGGGCAACTCAGTGACCTGAGTCCTATGAAGAGAGGTGACTCTTATGTGTCTTATGGGCAGACAGTGTTCCCTTACAGTATGAACATGCTTAAATTGTCAATAAAGAAAAATAAATAAGCGAAGGGTTAGAAGGAAAGGAAAATCAAAGTTTCATTGTTAATTACACAGCACAATGATAAGGGTAATTTTTCTTAAATCAAAAAATAAATTCTAGGTTCAAGTTCCCTGAAGGATATAAAATATTAGAGGGTTTTTTATGGTTGTAATCACAAACTCATTTCTCCAGCCACTACTGGCCGTGTCTAATTAGGGCAAAGTATGTTAATGATACAGAGGCACAGCCCAGAGATTTCTTCAGTTGCAATATTAATTGCATTTAGGGAAAGAGGCATGAATTGTGCTTATACAAGCTAATTAGTATGGGTTTGCTAATTAATACTGGAAAGTCAAACCGCCTTTGTCTTGTCAACTGCAATTAACTGAAGACATTTAAATTTCTTTTTTTGTTGTTCCTTGAGTAGCACGCTCACTTTCAGTTGACAAGCAAGGACTCCCTGCACTGGAGGAGCCACAACAGCCACTCCATTCCACTGGCATCCCATTTTCCCCAAGCAGGACCTTGTGCTCTGGCCTGGCACAGGGTTCCCTGTCACACACACACCACCCTTCATCTGCCACTGTCCCTGGGGACACAATTCCCTGAGCTTGTCCTCAGAGGAGAGAGCCCTGAATGTGCAGATATTGCTGCATTGAGGCCACAATCCCATCAGACTCATCCCACAAGTACTGTACTTTTAAATATTGCTATGTAAAGAATAACTCATTTACCAGAGCACCAGAGAAGCCCCCACTGATAGAAAGAAATCCTTGGTTTTCTTCAGAGAGATGCCATCAGCCAATTCCCTGGAGCCAGAGCCCAGCTCTTCATTTCCAGTGCCCCGGGGGGGGTGGCAGAGCCATCAGATGTCACCTGCACACAGGTTTGTCCCAAAAACAGCCCAAAGGTCTCATCAGACTGCACCAGAGAGAGCTCCTGACAGGTGTTGGCTCCATTTCACTGAGAGCCACAGGCTGTTTGCAGAAGAGCTGATGAAAAGCAATATCCACATCTGTCAGCACCCAGAGCAGGAGAAGCCTTGCAGCATTCCCAGCTCCACATCCAGCTGAGACTGGAGGTGAAAGGGTTGAAAAGGAAGGCAAGAGGTCAGCAATCCAAACCAGGCAAATAATTTTGCTAAAGTGGCAAATTTAAAGGAGTCTGAAAATCAAACCATCCAGGTGAGACAGTGATGTGGAGAGGGGGGAAAAAAGCCCACATAAATAGCATTTTGCTGGATGGCAGGGAAGAGAGTGGGGCTGGTGGCACATCCACAGGAACCTGTGATGGAACAGCCCCATCCAAAGGGGACAGACCTCAGTCACCATCAGCACTGCAGACAACACAGACTGACTACAGCTTTCCCTAGCAGGGAGATTTTGAGTGGGGATGCAGAAGAACCATCTACCACCAGTGAAAAGGAGGAGCTATATTGTGAGGTTTTCCCTCAAAAGGGAGAAAGATGGAAAAAAGAATTTAATTCTCCTGTATTCACTGAATAAATTCAAGCTGCTGAATAAAGCCCACACCTCACAATCTGCAATCCATGGTCTAAAGCACTACAGAAAACAGCCTGATCATGGGAGCTTGATGTTAGAGTTCCTGGAGGATCACAAGACCTGAGAATACCCTTGGGAATAGGCACTGAACACTGACTGTTGCTTTATCCTCTGCTGATGGCTGATTCACAACACCAATTAATGCTTGAATACTGGAAGTTCCAGTTTCTCCAGCCCTCTGCTAGCCCTCTTAATACAACAAATTTTTGAAGGCAAACAACTCCAAAACCAGGCTTAATGAGCCCAAAAGAAACACTTTGAAATGTTAAAAAAAACCACAAAAAAACAGAACAACCCAGAACATCAGAACATTTAAAACATAACAGCAAGTTTTTCCTCTGATACATCCAGTGAGCACAACACAAAATTGATTGCATAGAATTTGAAACTGTTACAAGGCAGCACTTAATGAGATCAGATGGTAAATAGGATTAATTCAGTTTTCTTTGGAAGTTATCAGTTGTGGCCTGTGTCACCACAGAAAGCAGCTGGGCATACAAAAAAATGTTTGCCCACAATGTGAGACCACCACAGACCCGGAATCAATTAACGCTCTCGTGATGGAAAAATCTGATGTTGAAACAGCAAGAGGCACAAATTAACAAAAATAAAAGATCCTAACAGAAGTATGGCAACTCATTAATAGCACAGTGGGGGCACCTCATCCTGCCCTTCAGTGCCCTACTAGAGATCAGCACCAATCTAAAAAGACCCGGGTTGGCACTCTAGTTTATGGTTTGGATTTCAGAACAGATGTCTGTTTAGCACCTACTTACTAGCCAGTGCTGCAAGCCTGTTTTTATATTAGTAATAAAATTAATCACATCTACAGAATGAGTCTGCATCTTGGATACTGCTCGGGTTTTTCCTTGTGACTAGAAAAAGTTGTGAGAATCCCACAGTTCATCCATTAGCAAAAAACATCAGTTCACAAAACAGCTTAACACTGATACCTCATTTATTCCTGAGTATAAAAAATCATATTCAAGGCATGAAACTGCACATAAACCTCCCTGCTACCTGGTTTTGTGTCCTTTTATTATTTTTGGCCCTTGAGGGAAGTGCCAATAAAATAGACGAACCCAGCAGAAAAGTAACAGATATTATAAAAAAAAATAGTTTGTGGTAATTCTCTTGTATCTCATCTGCCTGTCCTTTGAACACTTGAGACTGAATCAAAGGCCCCCAAAGAAAGGAGTTAATTCAGTATGAAATTAAATGCTTGCTTGTGATCTAGAACTGCTAAGGAGAAAAGGAATTGCCAAAAAAAAAGGAAGGCCACTAGATCTCATTCTTTTTCCGGGTGAGTATGGAGACAGGGAGTGCCAAAACTTTCAGCAGCAACACAACTTGTGCAATGTTTATTTGCTGTTCATTTCTGAATATCTGGAACTGATCCAATATTTAAATGAACTGAACTTTGCATATTACTGCTCTGTAAAACAAGCAGAGGAAAAAAAAAAAAGGCAGAAATTGAACACTTACCATCTCTGCTCTTTGCTTGTGGTTCCCCACTTCTTCCAGAACCTGAGACAGCTGAGCCTTCAAGACACAGGGAGAAAAAAAAAAAGGAAATTAAGTCTAGGATATAATTTTGGAAGTTTAATAAGACTCTCGTCCCCCTCTCAACCCCCCCCCAAAAAATCACATATGGCACCATGATTTTCATGGCTGAGAAGGAATTGTAAGTGTTTGATCTTGTGCTGTCCTGTCAGCATCCCATGCCATGAGCCAGCCCTGTCCCAAAGGGCCTGAAGTGCACAAGAAAAACCAGGTTTATTGCAGAGAATGCCACCAGAGGAGCCAGCCCAAATTTCAATCTGGTCCAGCCAGAACTGTGCCTCCACTCCATTTGTGTGAGGCTGCAGAAAGAGTGGCCTAAACCCCACCCAGTTTAACTTTGAGGAAGAGGAGATTTAGCTCCATAGCTCCTGAAAGGAGTTTGTGTTTCAAGCTAACTTCACAGAAAATGTTCTGTTCAATTTCTGGGGTCCAGGGTTGGGTTTGGAAGCTTTGCAAAATGCTGTGGTAAAACATCAAGAAAATCTGCTCTGTAACATAAACCTCCTGAATGTCTATGAGAAAAGATCTCAAGGTAGAATTTTACATGTTTTTTTTTTTAAATGGGAAATTTGAAATGTAAAGAATCTCAAACCAGAGTAGAAATGCCTTTGGTTATCCTGGCATAATCTGAGGGGAAACAGGAACTTGACTCAGAAAAGGATCTTTTACAGAGTTTTGTCTATGGAAAAGGATTTTAATCCAAATGGGTATTTAGGAGATGGTTAAGAGAAGCCACACATAATACATGAATGCTATTACTTCCCACATCCTTGATTTTCTAACACTGCTAGGCTGCAATCAGCCTTTCTCTGCTTAACAGAAAGCCCAAAAAAATAGTCACTGATGACAAACAAGATAATTTAAACAATGTAAACAAATAAAAGAAATAAAAACAACTTTCCTACAAACTGACTTGTGTCATTTCAAGCAAATATTCATTAAGAGCCCCTGGAGTCTCTCAGCTTCTCACCACAATGAGTCTTTTGAGTGCCACATCCAAACCAGAGACAAAGACCAAGCGCTTTGTTGCAATGAAAATCAAAACATTCTTAGCTTTGGGGGCTAACTGCACTGAAATACAAGCAAACAAATAAATAAAAAAATACAGTCTAAGCATTCAGCACAGCAGAAGTTCCATTTTGCAAACAAACAAGCAAACAGTTCAGAATTTCCCTGGCCCAAGAGCTCAGAGGAAACTGAAAAAGTTTCAGCTCCTTGCTGTGCAGGGCTGGGGATGATGTGACATTGTTTAAGGAAGAGACACTGAAACAAGATGAAAAGGGTTTTAATACAAGCCTGGGACCTGGCACAGGAGAATGAAACACACTCATTAAACACTGCAGGAGATGCCAGCACCAACCAAAACTGGAGGGCCTGGACAAGCAAGTGAAGGGAAAAAAATGAAATGATCACCAAGTTTGATGTGGAAACATCAGGGAACTGTAAATTTGCAGACACCTGGGAAAGGCTTCTCCCTACTGCTATTGAAGCAGGTACAATGACAGCAGCAGGCTGGAGCCAGGAGCTGCTTGGGGAAGAATTGGAAAATGTGACCTTGGAGAGGTTATTTAGGAGAGGTGCTGGAATGAACTGTGCAAAATACCCCAAGACTGAGTATTTTTGATTACAAACTACCCCAACTGTTCTGTGTGCTTGTTAGCTTTCTCTATATGAAGATGACCTTTAGATGGGAATCACTAGCCTATTCTAAACCAGATATAATAATTACTTAATTTAAAAATTACATAAAAAATAATTTATTTTCTTACAGTAGCTATCTGTCCTGAATTTGAGGGTCAAGTGTCTGCTCAGCCTCCTGGGGAATCACAGAGTAACCCACACTGGAAGAGAGGGAATCCCCTCAAACCTCAATCCCCCGTGGTTTTGGTGGGCACCTGGCACCTAACCTGGATCAACCCATCACACTGTGCCAAGCTTTGGTCACCCTCACAGTGTAAATATTTTTTTTTATAACACCAAAACAACAGTACCCTAGGAGCCTGTTTAACCAGATGGGTATAAGAGCATTTTAAAGTATAATACCCCCATAAAAATCAGAAGAAAAAGGATAACAAAGACTCCAACATATTTTACTTCAGCCAAAGGCTGGAAAAACCTTTTAGGTAAGAGAGAAATAATACAAAGGGATTGGAAAAATTGAAAACACAAGGAGGAAATATGCCATAATTTATCTTAGATATAATATGGCTTGGGGAAAATAACCATTTCAAGGTGCTATGCCAACTGAGACACACAGAGACCTGGACAGCAAGTCCAAGCCAGCAGCATAACAACAGCAGATCAATATGATTTGGAGAAGCAATCAGATAAGAACTAAATCACAAAGTAGGTTTTCTTCATCGCATTTATTTCTAGGCAGCTCATCTCAAAGGGAAAGAAAGAGTCAGTAACGAGTGGGAATTCAGAGAGCAGCTACTAAACTTACTTGACTGCTGGAAGAAATGATTTATGAAGATTAAAAGATTTTTAAACATATGGTTTTGACTGCAAGTCTCAGAGAAGAGCAAAAGGGACATATTTAATGCTCTGAGAGCTGTTACAATGACAAAGCTGGAAACAAGGAGGCTTCCCCAGCTCAGTGATGCTGTTGGATGCACTCACAGCCCAGAGTGGGGACCACTCCCTGCCCACCTACTCAGACAGCTGGGGAAGCACCAAGACAAAGCCCAAATTTTCAGCAGGGTCCCCAGTGTCTGCACTTGCCAGGCTGTGATAGAGCTGATCTGGATGCTTTATCACGTCCAGTTTGTAAACATCAGCCCTGTCCCAGACTTTTTATTAGCTTAAATCAAATATTGAACCTCCCTCAGCTGTTGGAGGACAGCTGCTGGCGAAGTGATTCACTGCCATATTCCTTCTAGGCCACAAGAAAACACAGAGTAATCACCAGCAGCATGACAGATGCACGCATTTTTAATTATGAAGGAGAAATTAGACTCTGAACTTATCCCCACAACTCACTTAATCAGAGTGCTGGGGAGGAGCTGCCAAGCCCCCACAGCCAAGGAGCTGCAGAGGGCCCTGGATAATGCCTGGAAGCCTGCTCAGCTCCTGCTGCCATTTCCCAGGCATTCGATGGAAAAGACCTGACAAAAAAGGGTGTTATGTTGTTTCTTTGGAATGTTACCTTCTCAGGAATGAGCTGTTGGGTTTCTCAGTGCAGCCACACTCAGGGAACACAGGAGGGTTGGACAGGGGCCTTCAGGGATGGGGGGAAGGCACCGGGGGTCCCGCAGATGCTGGAGCAGTTTGCCATCTCAGAGCTCTGCTCTGGGAAAAAACATCTAGGCACTGACATGACAATGGGGAATGGCTTCAAACTGGACAAGAGGAGGCTTAGATTAGGCATTAAGAAAACAATCTTCCCTGTGAGGGTGAGGAGGCCCTGGCACAGGGTGCCCAGAGAAGCTGCGGCTGCCCCTGGATCCCTGGAAGTGTCCAAGGCCAGGTTGGATGGATCTCTGAGCAACCTCGTCCAAGAAGGTATCTCTGCCCACAGAAAGATGATTTTTAATGTCTCCCCAAATCAAACCATTCCATAATTCTCTGAGTAGCTCAGCTCTGTGTTAGGGTCTCTTCAACTGATCATATCTTCGCTTGGTACCCCAGGAATCTCTCCGTAGGATAGACTTCCATGCTGAATTTTCAGGCTATGCATAAAAGTTAACTTAAAGCTCCAAGGAAATTCTCTTTACTTAAGACACATGTTAAATTCCTACAGATCACTGAGCTCCAGGGTTAAGAAACCTGATATGCAAACAGGTATTATGAATCAGATATACAGATACAGTGCAATTCAGCTACTGAAGGCAGCACAACCAGGTAAGGGAAAATCAAGTAGCAAAGCAGGGGAAAAAAATCCTCTCAAGTACTCAAGTCAATTACTTTAAGCTTTCAAAAAAGGGTTTGTCAATTCAAAATATTCATCTTACATGACAACATAGTCTAATCTACTGTCAGTGGATTGTCATCCTCAAAAGAAAGTGGCAGGAAGAGAAGAACCTGTGCTCCAGCCTCACTGGGAATCTGCAGCTTGGGCTGAAAGAGGAGCAGGAACGGTTTCCAAGGAGAGGAACCAACTCAGCTCCAAGGAGACATTTCTGAATTGTTTAACTTGCTTCCCTGCATCAACAATTTGTCTTCTGTACTTTCCAAAAGTCAGCCTTCACTGACAGCACTGGGTGAGGCTGCTCAGGGAGGGTTTAATGAATGAAACTGAAGCAATCTGGTGGTGACAATGCAGCTGTTAAAATAACTGCATCCAGAGCCCCCCAGTCCCCTCCAGGGGCTGATGGTGAGCTGGCTGCCCTGAATGATGGGCAAGCAGCTCAAATGTGAGCCCCACTCCTAGGGAAAAATTAACTACTCAGTCTCTAATGAACAGTCTTTCTCTACACAACAATACCCTCTGCTCTACAAGCAATTAGCAAATCGAAGCTCTCTCTTTGTGGACCTGCATTAATTTACTCCTCGATGTGGCACATTAAATAGCTCACAGGTACAGCACAGCAGTGGCAACAGCCAGCACCATAAAATAAAAGCTTGCTTCAAAGAGTTTGGGAAGCAAAATTAGGCCTGCTGCATACAGGGAATAAATCAAAACAACTTTCATTTGGAAACATCATTTTAGTCTTATGCTTTCATCAAAAAACATGATTATCCTAACAGTCACGTTAATACAAGGTTGGAACTCTACGAGGGAGAGAAACAAGCAGCACATTCACTACCTCAGATTGGAAAGTGCAATTTTTATTCTTTCTTGTCAGGGGGAAATACCTGAGGACATACACAGCTGCCTGTTCTGGGGTCGTGCTTTCAAAGTTAGAAATCCTAAGTGTGAGTCTCCAAAAAGGAAGGTCACTTGTTGGAAGGGCAGTGCCTCTGCAGGGAAGGGGACAAGCAATGGGTTTTCCCTTGCAGAGCTGGAACACAGCTGCAAAAAAATGGCATTTTTACAGCTCACTGAAGCCTAAGATACCCTTGGAAGTATTTTATATGCAACAGTTGTATGCAAATCCAAGTCAAGTGTGATAATTGGCAAATTTAGGTATAATGTTAATTAATAGCTATTTCAAATTAATTAACTTCTAAGATAAATTCTTGCTTCTCCTCTTTGAGAAAGTTAACACACAATTTAAATTTACAAGGATACATCAGCTGCTGATCACAGAAATAGGGAATCTTGTATGTTCTAACATGCCAGATCACTTCAGTTTCCTTGTGCTGGCTGCACCCCATTCCCTGGGTAATTTCACAGTCACTTATTTCTCTGATCACTCAGAAAAGAAACAGAGGATGGAGTCTCTTGGCTCAAGCTGGATGGCTTGAGTGTGTGACTGAAGTCTGATGTGACCTCTAGAGTGTCCAAGCCAGAACATCTTATCTGGTGCCATAGGCTGGGGAAGAAGGAAGAAAAGACAAAAGCACAATATCATCTTTTCCTATCAGATTCAGGAGACACAAAGCAAAGAAAGTGCATTGAAGCTGTAGCTGAAATACAGAAGGAAACTTGAAAACATGGCAGCACTCCCAGGACAGTTCTGATAAGGAAAGCACTGACTGCAACAATTAGAATTCAATCCAATGTAGAAACACATAAGCACCACGCTGATGAGTTACGTGGAACAACACAGGAATAGGATGAGAACAATTTGATGAGAACTTTGCAGTCACTAATTACCTCTCAGCAAAGAATGAGGCTCTGGCTTGTGGGGAAAACAGAAGGGAAACTTTGATTTCACAAAAGCCACAGACAGATTACTTCTGGGGGTGGCAGAGACTGAGCAGAAGTAACTCATCAGCCACTTGCAGTCAGACTTCACTTTATTTGCATTTTGTGAGCCTGCATATTAAAATACTGTGAGAACTGAAATTAAATTTTCATTAGTGTTCAATCTGGAATCTCACCCATGGGATTCAGCTTTGAACAGTTCATGCAAGCATTTCCCTGTTTACTTTAAAGTCAGATATCCATTTATCCCGTGCCAGCCAACACTTGTGGCCTTCAACCCATTGCACACCATTATTGCCCAAGGGCAATAGTGCAGGATTGCTTCTGCACCTCTGAACTGCACTACAGAATTACTCTGAACTAACTGGGCCTTTCTAATTTAATGTGTTTTGATGCTTTGTAGTTCAAATTGGCAATCTTTCAGAAAATTGCATCAGTTGAGACCACAATCAGGAAGATAGTGTAGTACTAGCCATTGTTAAATAATTTCCTCGCTGCTTTACAGGCTCCTTTTTTGCTGTTCTCAAGAAAGTTCTCCTGGTTATAAAATGAAATGCACATCCTTTATAAAGTGGGAAAGAACAGCTACAAATAAACTCTGCTGCTGTCTCAAAAGCATCCAGAACACCATGTTATCTCACAGGAGCTGGATTGGAGGTGCAGGGGGCTCGGTCTGATGCAAGAGTGAGGAGGAAAATTCCCCAACAACTTTTGAATGTGTTTCAGAAATTTAAATTCAGTGAAACCACACTCACTCTGACTTGCAGAAAAGCAGAGACCATTACTTAGTGACATAATTTATGAGGATAGGCTTGCAGCTCAATGAAAAGCATGTGTCTCAGGCCACAACTTATGTAGTTTTCCACATAATTTAGTCCTTAATTTTACCCCAAGCAAGGACAGGAAACACAGAAGATGAGAATGCCTGTAAGCCAGATGTCCCACATCTCCAGGGACTTGTGCTCCTGGGCATCACAGCAAACCACAACACCCAGGGTCTGGAGGCCACTGCTTTGTCCAGAGCAGGGAGAGTGTTTTCCACCAAAAAAAAACAAGAGCTGCTCCTTCTCTGAAAACCAGTTTTGTACTGGATTTGTGCAGGGAAATGCCGCCCTCCAGTGAGAGACAAAAAGCAGCTGGTTACCAAAATCAGGGAGGAATAAAGCAGAGCTCTTGGCCACAAAAAAAAAAAAAAAAAAAAAAAAAAAGAAACTGCAGATTGAAAAATCGCCAAAGTCATCGCTATAATTACTGAAGACACAGGGAAAACATCTCCCCTGGCAAAGATATGGGCTCCTGTCAACACTCTGTCAAGATTTACTGGACAAGGGGATAATGACCACACCTTTTTCTAGCTCAAGTCTCAAGGACAGACCAATCTCTCTCCTTCTCTTTAAGAGACACAGTCACTTGTAATGTCAGGAATTCCTGACAGTAAGCTTATTCTCATGAAAAAACCCCAAACTCTGCCTGGTTAGGCTATGAGAAAAGGGTGTTAACAAAGTGACTGTGGAACAACTGATATGAGATGAAGACAGGATTCCAAGCAGAAGCTGCCCATATCCTTATTCCTGGAAAACTACTTGACCCAGCTTAAAGTAAGCTGCACAATCCTGCAGCAGAAACCTGGCTCCTGTTTCCACTCTGCCTAACAACTGAGACCTGGGGTGAAGCACTCAACTCTGAAATTCCTCCTTTTCTCTCCCCCTCTAACCAACCTAAAGATAATACTGACTCTGTAAAACCCTTCCAAACCTTTGGAAAAAGGATAATCTCTGAGCACAAGGTGCCACTGTTGACACAAACCACACCTGATGGGCCACAGCACTGACAGGATTAAGCCCCACAGTAAGTGCAGAAGTGCAGCACCAACAGGTTCAGAGGGGGCATCAGCCTCATCTCCCTCATCCTCAAAGCAAAGGTGACCTTCACAGCTGCAATAAAATGTAAAACTTGCAGAAAGACCCTGAACTTCTCAAAATCTACTCCATCAACACTGTTCACATAATCTCTCAGGCAGAGGCTGGGGGTGGGAAGGAAGAGAAGCAAACTGGGAGATGAAAAAATGCAGAACCTTCTATCCAGGAAAGGATGAGTCCCTAGAGACTGGACAGCCCCATGCCAGGCTGAAACAGTTAAAAATGAGGCAGGTAGGCAGGAAAATAATGGGCTCAGGTAACAAAACTAACTTAGTTCTGCAAAAAACCTCTCAAAACAAGAACATTCATTTGTTGTTTTAGTTCTGACCTGCAGCTGAAGGTCAGGTGAGGCTGAGGGGCAACACCTCAGAGACTTCTCTCTCCCCCTCTTTTTTCCCTTGATGTTTTTATTCAGCATCTTACTAAGAAGGAGCAGAGAGACCAAAAGATTAGCACAGCTCTGCTGGGAACAATCTACTTCTGTAATAGGTCTCCTTCCCCCCATCCTAATCAAATGGTGCTGCAGTCCCCTGGGGAGAGAACACAGTGCCAAACAAAAAAATGTGAGTTTGCAGCTGCTTCCTCAACAGCAAAGGGCAGCCTGACTGATGAAACTCTGCCAAGCCAATTGCTTCCAGCATGATGCAGTTGGCCAGCACAGCATCTCCAGGACACACACAAGTGACTGTGGGATGCTGATGGACTCTCCAAAGGAGTCATTCCCCATCACTGGGACACCCAACAGAGAAGCCTCTGCCACTCAAATTCTCTTTGTGGACTCAGGAAGCAGCTGAGTGTGAAGATGTAGCAGAAGGTGCCTTCTCTTTTGCTGTTCCCCAGCAAAAGTTTTAACCCAACAGCAGAAAGATAAAATCTATGTATTGAGGGTTAGCTGCAAATCTCTTGCCAGGAGTAAACAGATCATTAATATATTATGTTAATATAATATATTATAGTATAATAATAATTTTGAGTGCAACTCAAAACTATTAGGAGAATACCAGCCCACTGTACAGGGAAATAGCAAATAGGTAAAGAAATACAAAGTATCTGGAGGACTCTAAGGAGAATTAATTTCACTGTGCTGTGGTCAAATCTCTAAAGGTGAAATGAAGGGATACCAGCACCTGATCCTAAAACAGATGAATCTGGGAATCTGGTAGTTCATCACTGTTTAGGTGATCTGAAAACAGGTATTGTAAGCAATTCTGGGATCTGGTGAGCATGATGCTTTCCCCAGGTTGTATTAACATTCCTGGAACTGGGAAGCAGAGCTAGAGACAAACAGAAGGCACAGCAGCTAATGGGAACAGAATCCCTTGCCATTAGAGGTAATAAAGAAGCTGGTTTGAAGGAGGGGAGAACAAATGTTTGTACATTTGTTTAATTTTGTGGCAAAATTTTAAGCCCAGCTCATTTATTTACTTTTTTTTTATTATCCTTTGGTTTATCAAGAGAATGAATTCAGGCTCCAAAGCCTTCTCTTGATGAAAGCAGACATCAGTACTCACCAAAAAAGGAAATCTCAAAGAGTAGAAGTGGTGGCAATGTGACACCCAGCATTTACCAAACAGTCAACTCCTTCCTGGGCATTTTTGCCAGGACAACCTCCCTGGACCTAATTTCTCCCCATCAAGTTACCTCCAGCTAGGTTTGATAGCTGGAGGGAAAAAAACCAGCATTTAATTCATGAAATCTGTAAATTAGCCATCAAAAACGTTCACTCTTATCCATTCATCAGAAAAAATGGTGGAATTGCATCCCTACCTAAAAAAGCCCTTCTAATTCCAGCCCGATGAGTCAGCACTGCTGCATCTCATCACTGGCAGTGATTCATTTGTCACTGCACTTCTCAAAGTCAGGAATAAGGGTATTCACCCCAATTCACTGTCATCTCACAGCTCCTCTGGACCCAGGCACTGTGTTTGCACACAGCACTGTTATAATGATTTATGTGAGAGTGTCACTTTTAATTTAAAGGGATAAAGAGTTATTGTCAGTCTACCAACCATAAAGCAACATTTTCTTTCCACCGAGCTGACAGTTGAATACCTGGAAAATATTCCTGTTTGCCAGGAAAGGAGAGGGCTCTGCAGCCCATAGCCTTAGGGTGTCAATGTTTCTGAAGAGAGGAGTGGATGGCCAGTGTCTAGAGGAACACTAGTACTTGGGAAAGTTAAAAAAAACAGGCTTACAATAGAGTTAGAATCTGAATAAAAATTCAGACAAAAGCAGTATGGATGGAAAGCCTCTGCCCCAAGAAGAAGTGAGGAAGAGGATGTGGGATATGGATGATAGCCCAAAAAGATGATCTGTGGTCATAGCTGGATGAAGCTATGAATTTATGAAGATTATCATAAATTAATCAGTGGTACAGCTATAGTTTTCTTATTCAAGTCCCCTAATATCACAGCCACTTTTGAATAACTTTTAACTGCTAAAACAAGGCTACTGAACAACTCACACTGACCTTACACCCCTGAATGGGCCAGTGCCTTCCTCCAAACTGCCCAAGGTGCCCAAGGCTGTTGGCAGCTGGAGATAGCTCAGAAAAGATGTATTTAATGCTGCTGTGAGCTCTGTCCCTAAGGATTTCTGTTATCCCCACAAACACACCCCCAACAGGAGCCCTCAGGCACGTGGGCACACTTCCTTGTGCAACTGCTGTGAGCCAGCCAGAAATGCTGGGAAGTGAAGATCTGTGTTTAAATAAAACTATTTTTTGTTAAATCAAATCAAGTTTGGTTTCTGTTCTAGTTCTCAGCACTACTGCATGGGTTGTCCCAGCTCAAAGGAAGGTCAAGGAGGGGTTTTCAGCCAGCACTATCCTTGGCTTGGGCAGTTACAGCCAGGGTGGTTTTTGGCATCCAGCAGAACAGTGGGGAGAGTGCCTAAGCCTCAGAGGGTCTCCAATAAATTTCAAATGCTCTTGGAAGTTGCTAGGTAACAACACCCACCCCCAGGACAAGATTGTGCAATGTTTGCTCCGACAAAGCAATGCTTGCCTTGCCCTGGCTTCTGCCCTGGGAATGTGTGTGTTGAGGACCTGTCTCCTCTGCTGCCAGAGCATTTCCAGCCTCTAGTCTGGGTGCATACTTGGATTTTGCTGAATAAAGCAAACATCCCATTTTAAACATAGCTATTATAATTAGGAGAAGCTCATTGCTCAGTTCCCCTTCCAGACAGGGATTTCCAAATGTCAGTGTGCTTAGCACAGCTGATCTGTGCTGGCTGCTCTGAACACAACTGACCTAGGAGGGTCCAGAGCACAGAATCAAATCCTATCATGGGCAGTGAGATGGAAAAACAAACAGGATAATTGTCCTTTTCCAGCCTGTACCTTCATTTTGCTGTACCTTCTGCACCAAGGCAAGGTTAGCAGAGACTCTGACATAGAAGGTATATTCATGTCTGAGGCCAAGCAGGAATTTTTTGGGGAATTTTATACCTGTTTTCTGAGTCAGCCCTCCCTCCAGATGACTCTGCCTCATCCTGCTCGTCCTGCCAGGGTATCATAGCATAAAATCAAAGGGAGTAAGTGGAAAAAAGGGGGGAAAACCCCAAACTAGTACCACCCACAGCTCCTGACTCCTTGTTTGGGATACATCAGTGCAAACCCATAAAGAGCTGAAGCAGATTAGCACCAAGCTGCTCAATAAAAGGAGAAACCAAAGCTCAAAGATCATGTGAGTTTTACAAGGCCACATGGACAACCATGATTTTTAGTTATATTTTACCCCATCAGGTTTGTACTACAAATAGATTAAGGCAGAATTTGCCTGAAGTTTAAGGGAAAAAGACTAAAAAGAAAAAAAAAAAAAACCCACCACCAAAAACCCAGAGGTTAACAGCCTCTCTATCCAAAGACAATCCTTACACTGAAAAAGATTCCAACTGGAAAGAAAAGATTCCAACTGGAAAGAAAAAAAAAAAAAGTATAAAATACCCTCGAATAAAATCAAACATCCCTGCACACTATGGTCATGCTCCTGTAACTTCTAAGAAAAGGAACAAAACTCTTCTACTTTTAACTGGGAATTTATTCAAAATAAATAAATCCCAATGGAATTTAGGCACACTGTAGAGGCTCCAGCAAAAATCATAAATAAAGCAAGGAAACTAAAAAGATCCTTTCTTGGCATGCTCTTGAAAGAAGGATTCACCACATTTCTGATTGACTGCCACTGTGGTTTAAATGAATCAGCTATAAATAGGCAGCAAATGCAAGGCAAGCACTTGAAGGGAACAGCAAGGGGATTTTTTGTTTTCTCTTGTTATTGCTTAATGGTCTGTTGGAAAGGAGGTGGTTGACAAGGTAGAAGAAATGTGGTAAAAAATCTAAAGAAACAGAAAAAGATGGGGTGTGGAAGGAGGGATAAGGAGACATGAAAACATTCAAATGTCTGAAATGTGCAAATCCCTTTCTGCCTCTGTTTTCCAGAGTGAAGGATCAGGGATGGGAACAGGCTCAGACTTGGAGCTAGGGATGCCCTGAAAGTCCCCTCACACCCACAACTTGAAGGAGGTTTTCATGTTACCAGTAACTGCAAAGTCAAGCTTCTGTGACCCACCTTGGACTCATTTCTAGTCTTTCCTGCAGATCAGATTGAGCATATGAAGTGCAACCACTAAAGAAAGGCACTGGAAGTGTTTTTGCAGCCCTCTTGTGCCAAGAGCCATCCAAAACAGGAGTGGCCTCAAAACTATTAAAGTTAAGCAGCCATCCACATGACAGCAAAAGTGAAAATACTTGTGTCAATGAACACCAGAGCTGGAGGAATCTCAGTCACACCCAGAGAAGATCCAGTTTCTGAAAAGCATTTGCAGGGCAATTTCTAATAAACTACTTTTAAATATTGAATAATCACTTCTCAAAATAGCTGGGGCTTATTTCACAGCTCTTGTTCCAACTGTCTGCTCACTCTCCTCCTCTCTCCCACAGCCAGTCTGACTGCCCACAACATCCTCAGACTCCAGACTTCTGGCATCCTTTTTAATTACTCCTCTTAATCTTATGCTCCTTCTTTCAAGCCTGAAGGAGGCTCTCACAGAATCCAGGGGCCTGAAAACCTTCTGGTTTCCCTTCCCAAGGAGTCTGAGTAGCTTTAAAGATCTTCTCTACACCTGCAAAGTATTTCCTGGCAAATCCATGGCAGATCTTGCCAGTGGAGCAGCCCAGGACCTCCTCAGAGCCTCCTCCTCAGTGGGGATGGAGGCTGATCCCATGTCAGTTCTGCACAGGTTTACAGATTTCTCAAAATTAATTGTTTCCTCCTGTAGGAAGGAGGAGAAAGCTATCAAAATAGCCTGAAATACAAATTTTTAAACTTCAGCAGTTAATAACTTGCCCTACTTTAAAAAAAAGAAAAATTGGAAAGGGTATGCAAGAGGTACAAGAAAAGCCCCTGCAGAGACAGGATCAGAGCAAGCAAAGAGCATCCACACACTGCAGAAGCCTGGTACATATTCTGTGTTTGCCAACCATCAGTTTAATTCTCATTGTAAGATCCTGCAGGAGAGGGCAAAGTGCAGGGTTAGCCAAGCCAGGGCTGAAGCCCTTTGTTTATCCACAGAAATGAGCAGCAGGAACAGAAGGGAATATTTCCATAAGTTGCCCCATCAATGCTGCTCCGTTTTGGGCTGAAAGCATTAACTCCAGAGGAAACACTGCAATTTCATCTTACACGTGGCCCATTTGTTTCCCTTGGCCCTTCTGCTGAGACTGCCAAAGATGCCAGACAGGATGGTATTTCTGAAATGTGGGTGTTTATCTTCTCTGAGTGAACCAAGCTAACTCATTTCAGGAAAGCAATCCAGCAACTCACAATTGCTTCTTGCTCCAGCAAATGCAGCCTGACAAGGCAAAAGGTGAAAGTGCCTGATGGGTCCATTGGAAACCTTTGGGTTTCCTTGCTCCTGAATGCCTGTGGAGCAAAACTGTGCTACAGAAACATGAGAGATCTGTTTGGCAGGGGAAGGGGAGATGCCAAGACAGATGCCAAGATAAACTCAATTATTTGCCACACAGGTACAGGCAGTGTGGAACTGCTCCTCCATGGCACAAGGGGATGCTCAGGGCTGGGAGCTCTGCTCCAGAGGCTCCTGGTGGCAAAGCACCAGGGAGCACACAGAGAGCTCCTTCTCTAAATAATTACAAGTAAAAATTGTCAACACTCTATTTTTATAAGTTTATATTCTTTTCATACTTCAATTTTCTTTTCTCTTAACCTAGCAGATGAACAGCTACACAGATTTACCTGTGCCTAAAAGTGCCTGACCCCAGGGCAATGCCAGCTCATTTGTTCCAGGCTGATACATGCCAAAATAGTGACTTGGTGCAAGAGGAAGGGTATATAAATGTACATTTGCTCTAAGAGTGGTTGTATGTGTGCCATGCAACAGCCTCCAGATATTCATGAAGACTTGATTGTGACCTTTCCTTTTTTCAGTCCCCTTTGCTGGTCAGAAAAAAAGCATAATCCAAAGAGCAAGTGGAATGTAAAAGAAAATAATATCCACAATAATTGCAGTAATGTGCACAGTGTCAATGGGCTCTAGGAATTGGATACAAGGACTGTGGATCTCGCCTGGCCTAAATAAAAAGGTGCTCATTTATCCTGAAAGGAAATGCCACTTATGAATGATAAGGTCACACTGCACTGGGAAGATAAATGTCATTTCTCTATACAGCTGTGATGGTCTCACCTACTGTCTTCAGAAATGGACCTAAACAGCAAAGCAATAAAAAGCCTGTAGAATTAGCCTGGGACATTATTGTTTTGAGAGCATAAAATTACTCATCTAGAGCTCTTTAGACATGCTTTCCTAGGAACACTGATATATGTGTACATGTGTATTTGCATTGTGTCTTTTGGGAGTAATAATACCTGAAAATAATTAACTGACACTTTCAAACAAGCTTGGATGTGTCTGGTACCACGTATGTCGAAAGAATTTGAGACTGCCCATGTATTTTATACAGCTGTAGACATTCCCAGGAATTAAATCCATCTGCATAGGTAGTTTTGCACTCATCACAGGCAGCCTCTGCCAAGCACAATGAGCAGCTCTAAATAAATACCATCCATAATGCCAACAACTCCTCTCTTTTCAGCAGCTCTGCGGGCTGCCACACTGCAGCTGAGAGACAATTAAGTGCACTCAGCTGATCTTTAAGCACTGGTACAGAGCAATCCCCTCAAGCAGGCAGTGTGGGGGGCCAGGGACATCCAGCCCAGGCTCTTTGAGGAAGGGATGTCTCATTTCAGCACTCTGCAAGTGGGGGGCTCCTGCCCCTTCACACCCACACGTGTGCAAGGCAAATAATTACTGAACATCAGTCACTGCTGGTGTGTTCCCACCCAGAGGAACAGGGGCTGTCACTGCAGGTGTCACTGCTGCTGCACCCATCACCTTCACAGGAAAAGGTCACAGAATGCTTCAGAAACCAGCACCTGATTTTGCTAAGGTGGAACTAGACCCATGGAGGTCAAAGGAGAACACATTTTATCTGAGTATTTTAGATACCAAGGGGCTGATCTATGCTAAGGCTCCATTCTCACTCATGAAGTAACCTCTTGTAAAAGGGAAGAAACCAGAAAGTGAAGAACTCTGCCTCCATATGTTAATAAAATGGAGAGTACTCAGAATAGAGTTGCCAAAGGTAGGGCTGGTAACAACTGGCTTAGCAATAACATCTGCCACAAAGATCACTGGTTTATGGTCTCTACCATCAGGTCACTTCCCAACTGCACTGCACAGCCTAGATTTTATGAAAAATTCAGAGTTTGTGGGCTCTCAAGAAATACTTCAATAATTAATACAGATACAGACACTCATCATTTCTTTGTGTATATAAATAATGCACAGTGGTAACCTTTATACAAAAAAGCCTCAAACCCTCTCCCATTATACATGATATTCTACTTAAAGTAACCTCTACACAGTAATTACTCTGTTCACATTCATGGGTTCTGAATATCTCATTGGGGTTTTATACACCATTAATACCATAACATATAATCTTTCAAGCTTCTTCTTGATTTCCTTTAAAAATCAAAAAAGATTTAGGTTTAGCAACTCTTCCAAGAATCAGCTTTCCAATGAAAATGAATTGTCTCCACAATTTTCCGATAAAAAGTGAAGTCGATGCCACAAAAACTCACATTTGGGAGTCTGACGTGTGGAACACAGGCACAGGAACACAGAACAGATAAAAATCAATGTCTTAAGCCAGGGCTCAGTTGTGTTTTTAATGTGGGCTTGAACAGAACTAGAAATCTGAGTGTACATCTGTCAAAGCTGAAGCCATTAGAGGCGTTTAAACAAAATGAAAACATAAATCACATCAATATGTCAAATCGATGTGCCATGCATTTCATAGCCATGATACTGTCACCACAGCTGGATTCATGGCACGTGTGTTCTACAGCACTGCCTGTTTTATTAAACAGCATAAATAAAATTCAAAAGAAAAATGTTACAACTTGCATTACAGGGAGAGCACGGCTTTCTCCACAACTCTGGGCTTTCAGTTTGTTTTGCTGAAAAGCTTTTAGCAAACATAAAAGCACATTTGACATTAACACTGATTAAAGCAAATAGATAAATTGCAAAGCCTCTGAGAAAGCAGATTTGTTCCTTACAATTTACCTGGACCACCCCTGGACAGAGGAGATCTATATCAACAGCTTCGTTTTTATTCACAGCATGGTGAGAACTGCCATCAGCTGGGTTTTTCACTTACTCTGCTCCCAGCCTTATCCAAATATTAGTAGGCTGCTCACACTGAAGTGAAAAAGAAAAAGAGAAAAAAGAAAGAAATTCAGGCCCTTTCCTTTGAATTCCACTCAAGTTTTGACTGGCACTGGTGCTGTGCTCAAATTGAGGACCTCAACACGAAGCAGGCTGGGGAGATGGAGGTGCTGCCGCCCCTGGCCATGGGGAAAGGCTGGGTGAACAGATGGGAGCAAACACAACTCCAAAGGTGGAGAAGCACTGAGGGTGAGCAATTATGGATGTTCTGAAACAAAACAACTGCAATTGGCACTTGCATTTAGGCCCCATTTGACAAACTGCTCAGGCACTGTGCTGAACCAGGCTTTTTAGACTAATTAGTTCCCTGAAGAAACACCTCTTCTACTACTTGTAATTAAGGCCAACATAAAGAATCAATGGGCTTCAAAAAGAAAACCGAGACAGCAACTACTGTTGTTCTAATTGCCACAATAACCAAAGTATTAAGCACATTGAATCTTTTAATCCTTGCAAACTGCATGGAGCAGGAGTGTTGGGATCCACAAGAGCATGGGCAGAAGCTTGTGCTTGTGTTGTTTTGTCAAAGCACTTTTCTGTTTGTATGTTGTAACTATTTGGTAACAGGATTTCAGCAAAACTCTGTAGCTGGACCCTACAGAAATGCAGTGGGCACAACTTTCCCCTACAGGAAACCCTTGGAACCTACACAGCATGTTTTTAAAAAGAAAAGAATAATTTAAAATAGAACTTGCTCTTACAGGTCACCATCATCATGAATTAAAAGATGACACGAAAACATTTACAACTACATACTTTGAGTCTTAAATTACACAGTGATTATGCAATTATTCTGAAATGAAGCACTACAAATCACAGAATTCAAATCCAGTGATTATAAAAATCAACAAATCTCAACAAGTTCAAAACATCTCAAGACTCCCAGAAAAGAGCTGTTTAATCTCATTAATACAACTCAAAGGTAGGGAACAGGTAAAATTTGCGTGTAAAACATTATCCTGACGTGTAATCTTAGCTTTTACTTTTTTTCAGGAGATATTTATCTCCTTTTTCCCCCAAAATTGCTTGGTTTCCATGGGCTGTTAAAACTTTCACTGGCAACACTGGGTGCCTAAGTAGCATTTCTAACAAACTTCTAACAAACTGGAGACATTATTAGCCTGAGCCTGATTGATTCACCAATAGAGCTCAAAAAAGATGAGAAGCACTGGCCTGAGAGCCCCTCTGGGAAGAATAACCTAGACAAGCCCAGCTTCTAGTTTGGACAAAAACTGGTCAGCCCTCACCAATTCTCCCATTCCTAAAAAGTCAGGCACCAAAATATTTACCTGGTGGTTGAGCCACACAAACACAACACCTGCTTCAGGAAACTCTGAGCCATAGAGGATGTGGAACTGCCTCCCAGGAGATCCCATCACCTCATTCCACAAAGGGACCACACACCTTGGAAGCTCCTAGGAGACTTTAACCATTCCTGCCCAAGGCAAACCAGATGTGTGGCACAGCTGGGCTGTAGCTGCACAGTGCATGTGGATCAGACCTATGCTATCTCAAATCACCACACTTTTCAGCTTGGAAAAGATTCACAGAGGTTGAATCTCCAAATTAAACACAGAAAGCCATACAGTCCTAATGTTGAATGTTTCTCTAATGTTGCAGAAAAGCAAAGCAATTCTGCAATTGTAGAAAGTAACACTGGAAAATGGTGCAACTTCTGGAAGAATTTGCCCAGCAACCTCTCTACTGCCTCCCATTCATCCCTCCACACTGCCTGTAGCAGCAAGTGATGAGTCCAACATAAGAACATGCTTCCATTCTTTCAAATCCTTCCCTCTGATAAGCTGGAAGCTATCTGTTCCTAATCCATTCCCCAAAGACACTTAATTTGCCTTTTTCTGTTTTCTGCCTCAGAGGGAAGAGACATGCCATCACTGCTCTGCCTGTGCCCCAGTTCAGTCCGTGCTCCCCAGCTGCACCTCACAACAGGAGGGGATTTGCACCACATTGCACAGGACTTGCACAGAAGTAGCTCTTTTATGCCTTTGCTGTGGATGGGGCCACTGCTCCCACTTCAAATGCATTCCTGCTTCTTCCTCCTCCTCCACCTAAAGACATCTAATTGCAGAGCCTGTATCTCTCAGTACAGGCATGCAGGCTCTCCAGTGTGAAGCATTTTAAAGCTCTCAGCATTGCATGAAACGCTCTCCCCTGTTCTATTGTGGAAAATGTGACTCATAAGTGCACCTCAGTTATCGGCTCTTTCCAATACATCACTAAGAAAGAACCCAATTTTAAATCTTCTGTAGGAATTTAGACACAGTTCATCTGTTTCTCATGTTTCCTATAGCCAGGGACATCTGAAGCTAATCCAAATTCCTTATGTCAAGGCTCTTTTGTGCTTGGTTATTCATAACATCACCAGAAGAGGCTATGGGAGGATTTGTTCATACCAAGAGCATTTCAAGTGGAGCATTGTTGGGAAGAAGGGAAGACCTTTCTATTGCTGGCACCTATCAATCTGCCAGGGCTGAGGTGAGCACTCAGAGCCTGAGTGCAGGAGCATTCCCACATCCTCTGAGCATCAAACTTGGACAGCAGCACGATGATATCAGCACAGTCTCAGCTAGGCTGGGGGTGCTCCCTGCAGGCTGGAAGCACTCAGACAGCCAGGGTGCAGCCTGAACCCCCTGCACTGCTGACACAGGTGACTGGTTATATTTATCATTACTGCACATCTTTACATGAGAGAGTCAAGATGTGACCCAGCAAGAGAACAAGGGGCAGAGTGCCACTGACTGCATCTGCATCAGGAGTGTGACTTTCAGCAGGAGCTGACAGCAAGGACAATTGTCCATCCCTGTCCTTACTGCACTTAAAGCACATGAGAGCTGCAGAGCTGGAAAATGCTTTTCTATCCCCTGCACTTCAATGCACAGCTAAGAAGTGAAAGTGTCCCTGAGGCTGCTGGTGTGTTTGCAGCTGGGGGTACTTTTCTGGGGGCTTGTGTACAAGGCAGCCTTTCACAGGTTGGAGAAGCTGTCTCAGTTAATGATTCACCCAATGTGAGCTGGTGACAGGACATTCTCATTGCTGAGAATGATGGAGGTTGCTTCCACTTAGCTGTGGTCCCTGGAAACTGCTGACTTAAAGCCATTCTTAAACTGTCAGAGCATCCACACACTAAAAATAGCTGCAAAAATCTCCCTGTAGTGAAAACAATGCTGGTTTGTGCAGAATATCTCCAGTGCAAGGAAGTGCCACGGACTGTTTCTCTTGATCAATTACTAACTTTCAGGACAGATCCAAAATGAGCAATCTCCTCAAAAAAATTAAGAGCAACTCAGTTTTAGAATCTAGTTTGACCAAACTGAAAGTCTCAGACAAACAGAGACAGGATCTGCTCCGGCATCAATTAATTTTAAGAGTCACTGTCCTTCCACAGGGCAGGGACTGTCACCTTTAACAAATCATTAAATCTCTTGGTGACTTGACTTCCTCATTTATATGATGATTATTTGCCAGGTGTTCTCCCAAAACACAGCCACTGGAAGGTATAAAAAGGAGGGGAGGACACTAATGACTCACTGACTCAATAAGGTCACTCAGGTCTGGAGGAAGACGAAACACATGAAATAACAGAGAACCCAAGATAATCCATTTTGCAGGGCTGCCAGAGAAACACAGGCCTGACCTGCTCTCCTTTAGCAAAGCAAAACAAATGCAGAGAACCTCAGTGCTTCCTGGGAAGGCTGGAGTCTGCCAAGAGATGCCAAAGCATTTGGGTTCAAAGTGCTGTTCCAACAAGGTGTTTGGAGATGGAGTTCAGCCCCGTAACTGCTTCAGCAATCAGTGGGAACTGATGCATGGAGCATCTCAGCACCATCTCTAGAGAGAGCCTGTTTTCTCCCATGAGCCACAGATAAGATGCTGCAGTGACAGCACAAGCCTGGGCAAGTGAAACATATGCCATTCTGGAGTGGCAGGAAAGCTCTAGTGATTCCAATTTGCTCCTTATGGGCATCCAAAGTGAGCAGAGTAATCATCTCACTGCTTCTTAAAAGTTGTCACTGAGCAAAAAAAAGGTTGGATGGCAGCAGAGAGGTAGAGAAAGTAGGTAGGAGAAACCTGAAAATTAAAACAAACTCCACTGTGCCTTGCACAGATGGGAGGGAAGGTCTCTGTAAAGTTCCCACCACCACAGAAGCCCCTTCTGCTGTGTAAAGGAGCAATCTACCTTTGAGGGGGAGAGGAAATGTGGCAAAGGAGCAAGATAAACACAAAGTGTGGATCAAAGGGAAGAAAAAAAAAAAAAAGAAGGCAGAAAAAGTGGAAAAGTGCTGATGGGGGAAGCTGACTGAACGACAAGGAAGAACTGTTAGCTGCTCAAATTAACATTTTAATGCATTCACTGTAAAATTTAAGCACTTTAAGCACTGGGGTGGCTGCTGAGTAAACCCCCTCCAAAAGGAGCAGACTGGTGACTTTACACCACAAAATCAGCAAGGTCCAGGTTTCACCATCAGCAGATGCATTGCAGTTATCAGGGGCAGATAATGTGACAATATTTGGTCAATGAGTTTTGAGGTCACCAGTAATGCTTGTGATGGAACAAAAACACAGAACATATGGCACCTCATGTGCTGAAACTGTCAGACTCACAATTAACTGATTAGAGTGCATATGGTGCTCACAGACAGGGGAAATCTCTCAATGTAGAAGATGCTGGAGACCATTGAAGGTGTCAGCATGAGGCTTCCTTGCAAATCTCTCTTCATTAAAGTTTCGTATGGAGCCAGGAGTGTTGTAATAAAATCACTATTAATGCAGTTATATTTATGATTATCTGCTTTTGTGCAGGTGGATTTAACTTTTCAAACACTCAACTCCACATCAAAGCTTTTTCACAGTGGCTGCTGCATGCATAGAAGCTTTTTGTTTTGTCATAGTTAGCTTGAAATTAAAAGTAATGAGAGCTAAAGTGGTAAAAGTTAACCAGGATTGTCTAGAAAACCATTAATATGACCAGTATCAAAACAAAAATTCACTCTGTCATAGAAATACAGTAACATTTCTGTTACAGTATTTATAACAGGCTGGCCAGGGACAAACTCATTCCCTTTCCAGTTCCAAAACACACTTTTAAAAAGATGGTGAGTGACACTTCATTAACCACGTGAAATGGGCTGACACAGCCTGCTTGCTTTCCCAGCCACCATTTCAGATGACATTTTTCTTTGCAGCTCCCCATGCTTTACAGATCCAACACTCTGCAAAATGATTCCTTGAGTCCCTCCAGCCACATCATCCCTGTGGAGCAGGGGTTTGGGCTGGAGGCAGGCAGCTCTGGGGAGGAGAAAGCAACTGCTTGTCCATGTGTTTGCATGGCCATGCATTTCACATCCAGCTTTTTCTCATCCATCATCAGTGAAGGGGATTTAAAAAGCTCCCCATCAACTTTTCTTTGCCTTTCAGGCCTCTGCCCCATCAGGCTCTGACAGCAGTGGTTGTTCTGCAGCATCACCTCTGAAAGGATCTGGGATCAAAGCATCCTGCTGTATCCCAGTTTCTGGAAGGTGCCTGTGATCCAGGGGATGTCTGATGCAGGCAGTGCAGTGCTCCCAGCAGCTCTGCTGCCCAGCAAGGGCTGGGCACAGCTCCCTGTGTGTCCTAACTCCATCCTCCCAGCAGACACACACAGCTCCCTCCAGAGCCTGCACACTCCTCTCACATTCCCTCTGCTCTTTTAAGGAGCTTCCCACTTCCACATGCACACCCAGCAAAGGATCTACCAGAGACCTCATCTCCTTAAGGAGTTAAAAGCTGATGCCTCAGCCCAAAATCTTCCCAGTCCCTCACAGCTTCCTCCTCTCTCTAAGTGTATTATCTCCATTATTCCATCTCCACCACAGCTTCCTGACTGCTGAAATGGATGGGGAAGTCTCCTCTTTCCAGAGTAAGGAAAAAACCCTGTTAACGACATCCCTTTTTCCTCCTCTGTTTTGACAAAAGTGGTAACAGATTTGGGCAAGCAGAATAAACAAGAAAAAAGAAACTATTGAAAGGTTCTCTTCTAGGGAGCACAGAAAGAGATCTTATTAAGTGTTTTGTAGCAAAAATTTAAAGAAAGAAAAAAGAAGAAAACACTGTGATAAAAAGCCAGAGAGGACAGACATGGCTCACAGTGCAAATGTTAAGATTTATGAATAAAGCTGAAGGGCAGCACCCACAAAATGGAATGCAGGAGGATGCATTTACCTCAAAGTCTTCAAGGGCTTTGTTCAACTCCAGGAGCTCCTGGGCCACAGTGAAACCTGGAGCCTCCCCAGCAGAGAAGGAGCACACAGGGACTGTGTCCAGTGTCTGCTGGGTGCCAGAGACCCCTCTGTGGGCACCCACAGCACCACATCCCCTGCCAACTGCTGATCTTGATCCTTTTCCACACTTCAACCATGCCAGCCTTCCAAAAAGTGCCAGCCAAGCCTTTTCAGCTCAAATGCATCTCTGTCCCTCTCAGCAGCCACCCCTGGCTGTGTCTGGAACATCTGTGCACTGGCTGCTCTGCTGTGGGATGCTCCCAGGTGAGCCCTGCTGGCTCTCCTGAGTTCTGCCCTCCCCAGCCCACCCACACCAGAGGCTCCTAGGATGCTCCAACCCTTCTGCCACACTGATTGAAACACGCTCCACACTTCCCTTTATCCTCACCCCCTCCCTACAGAGGCTGTTTCTCCCACACCTGAGGCTCCAAGGTGCCTCATCCCAGCAGCCTGCTCTGTTTGTGAGCTGAGTCATGCAGGTGTCAACATTTCCAAAGCTCATGGGGAGGCTCAGCAGAGCTGGGAGGGGGCAGAGCATCAAGGCAGGAGTTATTAATAGCTGCCATCGACCATCTCAGCAGCTTTGATCTACTGGCAGCTGATTACAGCTGCTGCTCCTGATGATGAAGCACCAGGGGTCCTGCCTGTACCTCAATTTCCTTTTCCAGTTTTCTGATTTTTTTACTGGGACAAAACACTTTCCCCCAAAATTTCAAAACAGATAGGATTCAGCAGCCAACACTGCAGTCAGAAAAGCAAACACAATCAAGCTGAAGCGTAAAATTTTACTTTGGGAGGAAAATATCAGGTCTTTGAATCCTGTTCCTAGCAAAGTCTTTGAAAGGCTTAGAGGTTGACATCACACACCACAAGCCTCCAGAGAACACAGCTCCTTTCTGAAATTTTCCATGTACCCCTTAATCCATATCCATGAAAATAAACTTAGAATTTGTTCCCTATTAATAATTAAAGGCGTAGAACCAAATGGTTCCCACACTATTCCATGCTTTCATCTGAAGAAGAAAAGATAATTTGCTATTGCCTGAAGACAACACAGCACACCTGACACATTCAAGGAAACAATTCAGAAAATCTCCCTGCAACAACCTGGAGCCACTGTTGGGAACAACTAAGGAAGCAGGATAAAATAACCACCTATCCCTTTATGTCAGCCTCATTGAATCCTGCTCTGTCTGCTGAGAAGCAATACAGTGTTCAAAAGACAAAACAGAGAAACATTCTGAGGCAGATGAATTCAGGCAAATTTCCATTTTATCTGCTGTTACCAGCTAACTTCTCTAACAGCTTGGCCAAAACTTTGTAGAATTCACTTTCAGAGAAACAGCAATCAACAGGATCTATACCAGGACACTGATCTACACCACACTGTGCTGTTCTAAGGATTTAAAGATCACTGGAGCCAGTACTGCCTGAAATAAGTCCCCATCTCCCAACACAAGGAAAGAGCATTTTTAAAGATGCCAGAAACAACAGAGTTTTGTGCAGAGTGAGACAGTTCACTCTGTGGCTTGAGCATGAACCCAAGGAGCAATTTCTACCAGTCCACTCTATTTGAGTTATAGCATCTAAATCTATATGATGATGGAATTAAACATGAAGAAAACCTCACACACTTATGACTATTGTAAAGCCTGATGTAATAAAACTGCCAAGCTTTAAGATCACAGATATATTCCAAATATTTCAACTCATGAGCACAAAGCCCATTCCACTAAGCACAACAGAAGAGAGGAACAATTCAGCCAATGAAGGTTAACTTTTAGCTCACCACAATCACATTTCAGATTCTAAATTTTCAAAAAAAAGAACCAAGATTAATACAAGAATTCCTTTAAGAAATCCTTCCATATATGGACAGAATGTTTTCTTTCTTAGATAAAACCTAGTAAAAAGCATTTAATAGTGACGAGTACTCTGGGGCTTTTCAGGCCCAATGCCAAGAAGTGAAGAATTTACAGCAGACACGAACTTCTTCAGCCCTTAAGTAAAGCTGTTGTAAACACAAGTTGCTCACATTGTGTACAGCAGAGCCTTGATTACACACGTGATAAATCAGAGCAAATCTCTTCAACTACACCACAGAGAAGGCCCCACACCTGCCACTCCTTCACAACCCTTTCACCACAGGGAGTGTTTGCCCCTCCAGCCCTGCAGTGCAGCACAGCACACTCAGCACACCCCAGGGTGATTATCCTTGGCTTCTGCCAGCTTCAGCTGCAGAGCAATAACTCGCAGCTCTTATCCATCCTGGAATTTCGGAGCGCCAACATCTCAAACCTGGCTCCTGTGAGAGCACATCCCCTTCACCAGGCAACTCAATCTTCAAAATCTCAACCCCTCCACCCCTGGGCTTAGAGCAGGACTCTGCTTGGTTACCTCCAGCTCGGTGTTGTGAGCGTGCAGCTTCTGCACCAAGTCCTCGGCCTCGCGCATGCGGCGGCTCAGCTGCGGGGAGTGCTCGGCCGGCGTCAGCTCGCTGTCGTAGGACTCCAGGATGGCCCGCATCCCGTCACGCTCCTGCAGGGAATGAGAGCAGAATGGTCAGGGATGGAGGCCCTGAGTGCACATCCTGCAGGAATGAGAGCAAAATGTTCAGGGATGGAGCCCCACACTGCACATCCTGCCAGGAATGAGAGCACAATGGTGAGGGATGGAGGCCCTGAGTGCACATCCTGCAGGAATGAGAGCAAAATGTTCAGGGATGGAGCCCCAGACTGCACACCCTGCCAGGAATGAGAGCAAAACCTTCAGGGATGGAGCCCCTGAGTGCACACCCTGCAGGAATGAGAGCAAAACCATCAGGGATGGAGGCCCTGAGTGCACATCCTGCAGGAATGAGAGCAAAACCATCAGGGATGGAGGCCCTGAGTGCACACCCTGACAGGAATGAGAGCAAAATGTTCAGGGATGGAGCCCCACACTGCACATCCTGACAGGAACCACAACAAAACCTTTTAGGGATGGAGCCCCACACTGCACATCCTGCAGGAACGACAGCAAAATCCTTTAGGGATGAAGCCCCAAACCATGCTCTGACAGCCTTCTACATCTTTGCCCACCGTTCAACCCAACTCTGATGGATCAACTCATCATCTTCATATCAGCATCAAGGCACAGATGAACACACAGTTCTAATAAAATAAGTGTTGCTGCAGTGAAAACTGAAAAATTAGACTGCCTTGTGTCTATAAAACCTCACATCCTTTGCAGGAAAGCAACATGCAGACACTCTAAAAAGCAGATGGCAACTGAAAACAGAGCCTGCCTTCTTCCTGGAGACACTCTTCTAATTCAACATGGCTGAATGGCTTTCCTCAGCAAAATATTTAGTGTTGTACTTGACATTTTTCCTGCCAGAGCTACAGCAAAGAAGGAACAGAATTGTCACAACAGAAATGAAACAGATTTGACATCGAACAAAGTGGCTGAGAGCAAATATCCTCAAAATGGTATGTGACTTATCACTTGTTAGATGCTGCAACACTCAGTGCTTGTAACAAACATTTTTTCAGAGGTTAATGTCTGGCAGACAGTGTTTGGCTCAATTCTCTATCTACTGGCAATTATAACCAGGCATTTGCAGGGAAAGACAAACAGAAGGATCCTTCTCCCCTCCCTCAGAACTGCTTCCCAACTATAAGGGCTTGGGCTCGGAGCTAAACATAAAAATTTCTGTGTGGGCTCCTGGATGAAATATTCCTAATGCATTCCCAGCTTCAAAAGCACCTAATGCCTCCCTCCAAGGCGCTGATGGAGGAGAAGAATGGGGAAAAAAGGAAAATTTGAAGAAGCCAGGTATGTTTAAGGAGGTGACTGGTCACACTGCAATGTGCACATGGGGATTAGAAGCTGATGAAGAGTTTAATCTTTCAGCTGCATGGAAGAGCCTTGATGCTTATGAAGCTACAGAACAGGGTCAAAGCAGCTCAGGCCCTTGGCATAAACCCGAAGAGCCAAAACTTTGAGGAAACCTGAGCAGTGCTGCCTCCCTTTACCTCTCCTGCTACAGAAATGCAGGAGCATTCTGGGCAAACCAGCTCCTTGCTGGGAATTCTGCCATCCCAGACAAAGTAATACCAGGAGATCACTGGGCTGTACAGCTGTGCAGTTCACATCCAGCCCAGTGCAGCACTTCATAAACACAGCTCAGATGGACTGAAAAGTTTCACTTGGGGACATCAGGAATTGTTGGGGCAGGAAAAAAAGACCCCTCTCTCTCCACCCCTAAATGCAAAAGGCAGTATTTCAGATAGTGCAGGTGACCACTAAGCACCCAGCTCAGCCTGGATACAAAGGTTATCTCCTCCTTCCAAATCTAAAGGTCAGAGACTGAACGTGGATAGCAAATGTCCATGTGGGAAGGGAAGGAACATTCAAATTCAAGGTGTGACAACAAGGCTGGGGGCACTGCCAGAGGTACAGTGTGTTCAGAGCATGTCATGGACTGAAAGGTCAGACAAAATATGGTTGGGTTGGCCAGCAGGAAGAAGGACCCCAAGACTGAAGGATAGCCTGGGGCTACAGGAACTGAGCTAATAAAATTATAAAGAAAAACAGGTTTAAACACAAATAGTACCAGCAACTATTACCTGCTCCTAGCCCAGATTTGACTGAAGAGAAATATTTTTCCAGGGAAACAGTTTTGCCATAATTTAGAACTGTTCATCTGACAGAGATGTGAAAGGAAATATTTCCATATTACTGAAAAAGAAGAAAACCCAAATTCAGTCACACCTGCCTTGTAATTAACTTGTTTAGCTGAACTTTGTCCAACAAGACAGAATCCCTCTATCCTCTTTTTCCCTCTCCAGTACCCACAGACATCACCCAGTCTGCCCAGTGCACTCTCCATAAGGAAAACTGCTTTTGCTTGGGAGATGAATGCCATTCCCTGTTTACAGCCAAATCACTTTCTAGAGCACAGAAGAGAACATAATGACAGCATTTAGTGAAGGTATTGGTTTGAGCTTTGCATGTTGTTGCAATTAGATTTGCAATTACAGCATCCTCTCTCCTTCTCTGCACTCTGAGCTGCTCTGCTGTCCTAATTTTCTCCCAAGCATCTTTCATCCATGTGATAATTTACCACTGCTGTGTTCCATTGAAGCAGGGGCAGTCCCAAAATCCTTGGTGTTCTTTCAAAAGCAAACAGGACCCCTGGCAACTCCCATCACACTTGGCTTCCAATTAACTGCAGAATATGAGGTCATTTGAGTCATCCCCATCAAGATCCCAGCAGCTCCCTGGGCTGTCGAGCTACAAGGAGGACAAACTTTAATGTGAGCATGGCAAAACTGCATGGGAGCATGACCACAACCCTACAGGCTGTCTTTTCCCTAAAATCAACTACAGCCCTTGCCCTTCAAGCATCTCTCTAAAACAAAGAGTAAACTTCTCAAGAAAAAAAAAAAAAGAAAAAAAAACCACACACGTGGTAAGCACAGCAGAATCTCTATTGGAAAAAAAAAAAAAGAAAAAGGTTCTGCAAAGCTGAACTAAAGGGTGGCACAATTAAACACTTGATCCTGAAGTTTACTTATCTTCTTTAATTATTTCTAAATATTAATACTGTTAGTGAAATCAATTCTCAGCTTCCAACAAGTGGTCCCCAGCTCCATTTTTTAAATTTCTCCCCATCAAGAGCACTTACTGAAAGCTTTTCCCTCCCTCCTAAAGATCTTGTTAGTTTGGCAGGAAACACAAGTTCTTCTTGAGAAGTCCTCTGTCTAAAAAGATTCTCTAAAATGTAATCCTAATTTAGTAATTGCTGCAGTATTTCCTCATTCTTCACAACCCATCAAAATCCTCCCCAGGCACTTTCAGATGCCCTTTCTAACCTTATTCTAATAGAGCTGCTTTGCTGCTTCCTATCTGGAGAGTATTCATCAGAATTACTAAAAAGCAATTCCTCTGGGAACTTCCAAAATCTACCCAGCACAGGGTAAATCTCTGCTAACTCACCATGGCCCTACCCTGGCACAATTCCGGGTGATCTTTACCTTAATCAGTTTTAAATCAATACCTGACCAGAAATGCAGCTCATGCCAAACATGCCCAAAATGCAGAATAATAATTTTGATGTTCAGTATAAACCTAGGAAATTAATGCCCTACAGCAAACCCTGGTGCTGCAGCTTGCAGCTGTGTTTGAGGAGATGTAAGTTTGAAAAAGAGGAAGGATAGTGATTTTTTCAAAGGTTGAACAGTTTCCCTTCCTTCTGCCAGCACCAGCCCATTCATCAAATAAATATTCCTCCCACTATTGCATAAGTGACTAAGAAGAAAACACATTTTATAATCTTAACCAGAAACTAGAGCTAATCCCTTGAAAATGTGCTATGGGAAGGAACAGGATGGCACCTCTGCAAAATGCCACCCCTAAGATGAAGCTTCTCCCCAGTCCTCCCACCAGCTGCTCTGGGAGAACCAAAATTTGACCTGGCTGACAAGTAGCTTGAAGCTCAAAAAAAAAAATCCCTTTCTGCAGCATTCACATCCCAGAGTGGTTTATGAACAGCAGGAATAGAAGTGGGGGTCCCCCAGGACTTTTGGGCTAATTTTAGGGAAAAACCTGAGAAGGGTTCACACGAGCACCATCATCATCATCATCATCACAACCATCACCCCCCAAGTCACTGCAGCACTTCCCATCACAAGGGCAGCTCACAGACAGCTGCACACTGAGGAGCATCAGAACCACTCCAGCCTGGATGTGGGAAGGAACTGAGGAGTAAAACATAGCCAAAAAAACATAGAAAGGTGTCTGACCTTATATACATACATATAAGTTCAGGCCCTTCTGCTCCTTAGCCCCTGTTCAAACACACACACCCCCCATTCAACACAGGCTTTCTAATTAGTTGAAGAAAAGAAAAATCAATAAGAAAGAAATTAAAGTTACAAATCTAACTGAAGCCAGTCACACACCCAGGGAAAATGTGTTCCTGGGGTAAAGTTTATCTAGTGTCATAATTTTATTGAAATCCTATATCTTCCTATTGACTTTTATCGTTTCAAGCTGGATGCCAGAGTTATCATTATTAGAGTTTCAGCGTTGCTCGCAGGCCTGAGGTTTTTGAGGTGGCTTTTTTTATTTTTTTCCCCCCTTTATAAACAAGCTGTAATTGTCTGGTTTATTGATCAATAAATCTTTCATCTGCCTCTCTTCACCCCGCTTCTGTTCTGGTGAGTCTCCCGCACCGTTCTCGGTGAGAAAATATAGGTTTGTTGTTTTTTTAAAGAACAGATTGCTTTGTCATTAGCAATGAGAGAGCAGGAATTGTGCTGGTCAGTTCCAATAATGGCTTTTTAATGACAGATTCTAGTCACAGTAAAATCTGCTTTATTTCCACACGAGTGAACTCTGCCTATTAATCCACAACCCAACGGCACAGCTCGCTTGCTCTCTCACGCTTGTGCACGGGTTAGAGAGGAGACAGACTCTGTACAGTGGAATCAGAATGATATTTCCCACTTCATGGTACAGAAATATTCCAAGTTATTACATCAGCTTTTTGTTTAATTAATGATAATTTTGGGGGAATGTTAACAGCCTGCTTCATTATCAGAAATCAGTGGCAGAAATTTCTTCCCCCTCCTCTTCATCTTCAGACTTCTAAATCCAAATTAGTTGTAATAAGGGAAAATTTCAAGACTGAAGAAAGATATGGAGCTTCAACATCAAACAGATGCTATTTGCAATCAGGTATAATTTAGCTAACTATTTCTTGTAAAAACACAAATAAAAGAGAGATGACTGCTTAACAGAGGTCTGGGCTTTCCTGCTTTAAACTCATATATGGAAAAGGGAGATGGTAACCAGATGTTTAATGCCAGTAAAGTTAGCAGTGTGAGGCACAGGAATATAAGCCAAAATATGGTTAGAAATAACTGAAGAACACTTAAAATATATTCTTAGGTGCCTTGATAAAATTAACTGCATTAATCTCTGGCCCATGAGCAGCTACCTTTGAGGAACTCAGAAATGGGAGGAGAGCAACTGAAAACAGAACAGAGGAACAGACCCAACCTTTGAAGAGAAGGATGTAGGAGAAGATACAGATTCTGGCAATCATAAATCACTTCAATATTTTGGTATCTCATAAAATACTTGAAAAAAAACCATTAGCAATCAAATTGCATGCAGCCAGAGAAGAATTAGGGACAAGAAACAATCAACTGAGCCTTAATATGAATAATATGAAAACAGCCTAATTTCCTTCTTTGACAGGTAAATTGCTTACTGAATAAAGGCAAATAATAAATGTGATAAATCTTAACTGTAGTGATGTTTTTATCAAAGAGGAGAATTACAATTCAACAGCATCTCTGTAATTTGGAGGAATGAGTTTGTATCAGTGATGAAACTCATGGGAACAAAGCACAGAGCCCTGAGTGCTGTGTGGCAGCAGAGCCCCAGGAGCAGGCTGCAGCATCAGTGGGAATCTGCCCCTTGCCAGAGCTCCCTGTCTGCACCTTCCTCATGGAAAGTACCTGCAGCCCTCTTCAGGTTCTCCGGGATACAGGAGATGCCCTGCACGCCCCAGAAAAGCATGAACCAGGGAATGGGAACAGGGATGCTGACAATTAACAGGTTCTGCCCCAGTCTGAGGGCTGCTAAGCCTTACTTTGGAAGAAAAGCTATGTTCAGATCCCATTGCCTTATGGAAAGTGATGGGGAAAGAGCAACAACCAAGCAAGAGCAAGCCCCAGGAAGCACCAGGCCTGCAGGGACAGCTGGGGCTAAAGACACTTGGGTCAGATTTTGTTCTTAGGGGAGCCCCATCCCTCAGCTCCCTCTTGGAGCACTGCTAATTAGCACAGGAGCTAATGGACTCTCTCTCAGAACAAAAACCCCAAGAGCTCTCAGCCAAACAAAACCAGCAAAAGTTCAATTACCAGAACCTTCTCAACCCTTCCTGGCCTTCAGCAGCATCTATGATCACCAGATCCCCTTCTTCTTACCACTCTCATCTTCTGTACAAATCATTTTTAAGCCAAAATTTTCTACTCCCAAGCCTACAAATAGCTTCCTTCTCAGCTGCAGCCATTTCCCAACACTCCTCTCCGTGGCTGACCTATTTTCACATTACTTTGCAAATCAGAACTGACTGCAGACACGTATGTATACACACACCATTGACTTTCTACTCAAGACCTCAATTAAAACACCATTTACAAAAAAAAAAAAAAAAAAAGCCCGTTAACTTCATAAAAATAAAAACATCCAGTAGATTTCACTAGCCTTGCAGTGACAAGACCATTAGGAAAGATTTTTAAAAATATCCTTAATTCTCAAATGTGACTGTCTATCTATCAACCCTCTGCTTGTTTTTGCCCCTCAAGCCAATATAAAGCTACTGCAGGATCTAAAGATGGATTTAACCTATAAAGAAGCCTTTCAGATGTGCTGTGCCCTACAACTAAGGCTGCTCCAAGAAAAAGAAAATATTCCTTCTTTTGAAGTCCAAGCACCTCCATCCATGCCTAACAGGAATAGTTTGGGAGAGGTCAGAAAGGTTGATGTACATAACCACAGGCACACAAGCAAACCAGGAATCCCTGCCTGCCCCATCACCTCTCTGCAAGGGATGGTTTCCATCTGTTTTCTAACACTCTTAGAGCCATTTTCTTGCTAGGAAAGTCAGGTTACTAGTCAGGCTGAAAAGCAACTTTCCTCCCAAGGCTGGAAGTCTGGAGAAAGCAACCACCAAGGGAAAGTGTGGTGGGAAGAGGACACAATCAGGCAGAGAGCACGAGAGAGATGATCAAAGACTCATTTTAGGTGCCAGAACAAGGCATTCAGAGACACTCCTAACTTCTCAACCATCCATTCATTAAATTTGGGAGAAACTCTGCAATGCAATTGCTCCTCTGGCCAACATTCAGCTGGCAGCATTAAACACAAATACCTGTGTATATCTTACCTGCTCTTGTGTTCTGTAGGTTTTCCTCCTGATTTATAGCCCTCCCTTTCTAGCTCTTGTCCCTCTCCTACAACACTTCTCTGCAGAGAGCTCAGCTTGCCTTCTCTCCTGGCAGTGGACCAGAGCAAATAAATCCACTGTAACTCTTTTAATCCATCTCTGATAAATCTGCTTTACTATCTTCTGGAAAATCGTGCATGGTCTCTGAAAGGCCCATTTTGCTTACAGCACATCCATATGCCAGCTGACAAGCAATCATACAACTGACACTGCAACAAATTAAATATTATCTGACTAAAATACCCCTGGGCTCCTCTTGCTTCACAGTGAGTTTAACATGTTTAGTTATGTTTCTTAGCCTCCTGCTGCTGTGGAATAATTGTATGATTTTTTTTCTTCATTTAGCTCCCCTCTGCTGGAACTCTCACTGCTGCCTAGCTCCAGAGTGACCCTGCTTTTCTGTCCTAGTGTGTTTGGCATCTATTCATTCCAAAAAAACCCTCTTTTTCCTATCATTTCTCACAGTCCCACTGCTCAGGCAGTGGCAATCCTGTGTGTGAGGCTGCCTTATTCACCTGCCTCAGCACAGGGTCACTCCCCATCAGACACTGCTATCTGACACCATGTGCTTGGTTCACATGTAAAAAACAGTAATTTCTT